>PVIU01001606.1:0-205176 GCA_004026605.1 Ondatra zibethicus | reverse complement strand
ACAGAATCATAAGGACTTTGATCCACCACTTTGCTTGCATTTTCTGATTTGTAACCAGCCTTTCCTTATTTATTGGCATCTGTATAGAATTTTGGAGCTTCAGTTATTGATGCGTCACATGCCATGTGAAGAAGAATCCAAATAATTCTCTTTATATGCTGAATTATCTTGTTTTTATTATAGTTGTTATTTTCTCCCCAAAAATTAATACAAGCTGTTCACCAGAGTTTTCTTTCTGCTCATAATTTGTTAATTTCATCATTATTCAAATGTACTATAATTTCTTCTGGATCTATTCCTGCTAATTAACAAAGTCTCATTTTTTTTCAGAATTAACCCAGAGAACTTTCCTACATAAGTTTTGAGATTTTTGGTTGGCTTAGGTGGCAAAAAGATCCATTCTAACATAATATCTTCCCTCAATATTAAAATTTCTGCAGGGGAATATTTGGATGTTAATATGACTAGAATGGAGGTAAGATTTGGATCTACATGATCCATATGTACACTGTAATTTCTCTTTTTATTTTTTATTTCTTTTCATATTCTTTTATTTTTTTCATTCAAAAATTTACACTTCCTAACTTTAAGCACTATATTAAAGAGATATGGGGAGAGTGGACAGCCCTGTCTTGTTCCTGATTTTAGTGGAATTGCTTTGAGTTTCTCTCCATTTAATTTGATGTTAGCTGTCAGCTTGCTGTATATTGCTTTTATTATATTTAGATATGAACCTTGTATCCCTAATCTCTCCAAGACCTTTATCATAAAGGGGTGTTTAATTTTGCCATATGCTTTTTCAGCATCAATGAAATGATTATATGATTTTTTTTCTTTCAGTTTATTTATATGATGGATTACATTGATAGATTTCCGTATGTTGAACCAGCCCTGCATCTCTGGGATGAAGCCTACTTGATCATAATGGATGACTTTTTTTTGATGTGTTCTTGGATTCTGTTTGCCAGTGTTTTATTGAGAATTTTTGCATCAATGTTCATGAGTGAGGTTGGTCTGTAATTCTCTTTCTTGGTTGCGTCTTTGTGTGGTTTTGGTATCAGGGTAACTATAGCTTCATAAAAAGAGTTTTGCAATGACCATTCTGTTTCTATTATGCGAAACTCCTTAAGGAGTATAGGTATTAGCTCTTCTTGGAAGTTCTGGTAGAATTCTGCATTAAAACCATCTGGTCCTGGGCTTTTTTTGGTTGGGAGGTTTTTGATGACAGCTTCTATTTCCTCGTGACTTATTGGTCTATTTAAATTGTTCACCTGGTCTTGATTTAATTTTAGTATGTGGTATTTATCTAAAAAACTGTCCATTTCTTGTACATTTTCCAATTTTGTGGCAAACAGGCTTTCGTAGTAAGACCTAATGATTATTTGAATTTCCTCAGTGTCTGTTGTTATGTCCCCCTTTTCATTCCTGATCTTGTTAATTTGAGTGGTCTCTCTCTGCCGTTTGATTAGTTTGGATAGGGGTTTGTCGATGTTGTTGATTTTCTCAAGGAATCAGCTCTTTGTTTCATTGATTCTTTGGATTGTTTTCTGTGTCTCTATTTTGTTGATTTCAGCCCTCAGTTTGATTATTTCCATTCTTCTACTTCTCCTGGATGAGTCTGCTTTTTTTTTTCTAGAGCTTTCAGGTGTACTGTTAAGTCACTAATGTGTGTTTTCTCCATTTTCTTTATGTGGTTAATAAGTGTTATGAACTTTCCTCTTAGCACTGCTTTCATAGTGTCCCATAGGTTGGTGTATGTTGTTTCTTTATTTTTGTTGAATTCAAGGAAGACTTTAATTTCTTTCTTTATTTCTTCCTTGACTCAGGAGTGGTTCAGTAGTTGATGGTTCCGTTTCCATGACTTTGTAGGCTCTTTGGGGGTGGAACTGTTGTTAAATTCTAACTTTACTCCATGGTGTTCTGATAAGACACAGGAGGTTACTTCAAGCTTTTTTGTATCTGTGGATGTTTGCTTTGTTACTGAGAATGTTATCGATTTTCAAGAAGGTTCAATGAGATGCTGAGGAAATTTATATTCTTTCCTGTTTTGGTGGAGTGTTCTATAAATGTCTATTAAGTCTATTTGATTCATTACATCTGTTAGTTCTCATATTTCGTTGTTAAATTTCTGTCTGGTTGACCTGTCCATTGGTGAGAGAGGAGTGTGGGAATCTCCTACTATTAGTGTGTGGGGTTTGATGTGTGCTTTGAGTTCTAGTAATGTTTCTTTTACATATGTGGGTGCCTTTATATTAGGCGCGTAGATATTCAGGATTGAGACTTCATCTTGATGAATTTTTCCTGTTATGAGTATGAAGTGTCATCTCCATCTCTTCTGATTGATTTTAGTTTGAAGTCAATTTTGTTAGATATTAGTATAGCCACACCTGCTTGTTTCTTAGCACCAGTTGATTTAAAAACCTTTTCCCAACCCTTTACTCTGAGATAATGTCTGTCTTTGTGGTTGAGGTGTGTTTCTTGTAAACAGCAGAATGTTGGATCCTGTTTTTGTATCCATTCTCTTAACCTGTACCTTTTTATAGGTGACTTGAGTCCATTGATATTAAGCGATATTAATGACCAGTGGTTGTTAACTCTGGTTATTTTCTTTTTGGTGGTAGCGTTTGAGCTGTGCCGGTGTAGGGTTGTTAGATGTCTGTGTCATTATGGGTGTTGTTTGCTTACTTTAGTTGTGGTTTACATTCTAGTACTTTCTGTAAGTCTGGGTTTATAGCTATGTATTGCTTAAATTTGTTTTTATCCTGGAATGTCTTGTTTTCTCCATTGATGGTAAAAGAAAGCTTTGCTGAGTAAAGTAGTCTGGGCTTGCATCCATGGTCTCTTAGTTTCTGCAGCACACCTATCCAAGACCTTCTGGCTTTCATGGTTTCCATAGAGAAGTCAGGTGTAATTCTGATAGGCTTACCCTTATATGTTACTTGACCGTTTTCCTTTGCAGCTCTTAATATTCTTTCTTTATTCTGTATGTTTTATGTTTTGATTATTATATGGCATGGAGATTTTTTTTTTTGATCCAGCCTATTTAGTGTTCTGTTTGCTTCTTGAACCTTCACAGGAATATCCTTCTTTAGGTTGGGAAAGTTTTCTTCTATAATTTTGTTGAATATATTTTCTGGGCCTTTGAGCTGTAATTCTTCTCCTTCTTCTACCCCTATTATTCTTAGGTTTGGTCTTTACATCGTGTCCCAGATTTCCTGCATGTTTTTTGTTGTGAATTTGTTGGATTTGTTGTTTTCTTCGATCAATGAGTTTATTTTCTCTATCGTATCTTCAGTGTCTGAGTTTCTTTCTTCTATCTCTTGCATTCTGTTGGTTATACTTGTCTCTGTATTTCCTGTTCATTTATCCAGATTTTTCATATCCTGCCTTCTCTTGGTTTGTGTTTTCTTCATTGCCTCTATTTCAGTTTTCAAGTTTTGAACTGTTTCCATTCCCTGTTTGATTGCTTTTGCTTGGTTTTCTAGGGTATCTTTGAGGAATTTATTCATTTCTTCTAACTTTTTGTTAGTGTTCCATCCCTTTCTTTAAAGGTGTTTTTCCACTTGTTCCTTAATGGTCTCTATCACTTTCATAATGTTACTTTTTAAGTCAATTTCTTCTGCTTCTTCTGGATTAGGTGGCTCAGGTTTTCCTGTTGCATACTCGCTGGATTCTGGTGTTATCATGTTGCTTTTCAAGTTGTTGCAGGAATTCTTGTATTGGTGCCTGCCCATCTCTTCTTTCGAATGTGGTCAGTAGAGTCTCGGTGGCTTGGTCCCTGTGGATGGATCAACTGCTACTTGATATGGGCCACTTGCAGTCTGGATCATTAGCTGCCAAGGACTGGTCTGGATGTATCCACCAGCATTGGATCAGGGCCACTTGCTGGCCCAGGACCTCACAGTCAAAAGGGTGGGCTCGGTAGAAGAAGCCTACTTCACTCCATGGAATAAGGGGACCCCTGTAGCCCTGCACTCACCCTTCCCCCAGAGCCTCAGCCCAGAAGCAGTCTGAGTTTGGGGAACCTAGGACCCCGTATATGGAAATGGGTGCCCAGGGGCAAGCTGCGGTGGGATAAGCAGAAAAGCCAGTAGAAGGGGGGAGGCCCCCTGAGTGGCCAGAAAGCCTCGAGGATTGGAGGGTGCCTGTAGACCCCTCCCTGGGCTCCTGGGTGGCCTGGCTGTGATCCACTTACTGGTCATGATGTATCTGTCAGCACTGGCTCAGGGCCACTTGCTGGCCCAGGACCTCGCACTCAAAAAGGCAGGCATGGTAGAAAAAGCCCAGTCCACTCTGTGGAACAAGGGAACCCCTGTAGCCCTGCACTGACCCTTCCCCCAGATCCTCAGCCCAGAAGCAGGCTGAGTTCGGGGAACCTAGGACCCCTCAGATAGAAAGGGGTGCCCCGGGGCAAGCTGAGGTGGGATAAGCAGAAAAGCCAGTAGACCTGTAATTTTTCTTCAATCAAAATCAATAATCTCTCATCTTCAGCTGATAATACTGTAGGATTATTTTAGTCCTTATCACCATCTAAAATTTTGTTTAATATAATCAGGTACTCAAGACCTATACCAAGAGTGCACCATAGATGGGAAATTTCTCCTGGCAATCTTTGAAAGTCATTACAAGTTTGCTATCGGGTCAGTCATTGGAGGCACACACCTTTAATCCGAGCACTCAGTGAGGTGGAGGGAGGTGAATCTCTCTGATTTGTGGCCAGTTTGGTCTACAGAGTGAATTCCAAGACAGCCAGAGAGTTATACAGAGAAATCCTTTCTCAATTGACCTATGTTAATTTTCACCTTCTGGAGTCTATTTTTTTGTAAATGTATTATATAGCCTAAATAATAAATATAATTTCCTCTTTGTTTTTTTTTCAGGAGCAATTTGTAATTCCAACAAGGCAAAATGTTCTTTACTTCTTCAAACTTTCTAAAGTATCTACATTTGAATCAGATAGACAAATGTTGTCCATGAAATAATAAACTATAGATTCAGTAAGTTGCTTCCATATCATTTCCAATGACTGATTTAAAAATATTGGCACAGGGTGGGCCTATTTAACATTCCCTTTGGGAGAATTTTCTATTGATATCTCTTAAAGGCTGAAAATTATTGTAAGTAGGCACTGTAAAGACAAACTTTTCTGTCCTTTTCCTGTAAAGGTATAATGAGGAAACAAACTTTTAAATCAATAACTATAAGAGGACTTTTTTAGGTAACAGAGAAGCCAAGGAAGTGCCAGACTATAGAGAATCCACTGGCTGAATCACCTTTATAAGAAATCTTTGATCTTTTATTATTCTCTATTTTCTAGATTTCTGTTTTATAACAAATACAGAAGAATTCCAAATACTGGTTGATTCTTCAATACCTTAAGCATTTACTTGTTCCTGTACCAGCTGTTCTGGTACAGTTTATCTATTATTAAATGACATTGTTTAACCTATACATGTTTGTTTTTAATCCATTTTAAAGATAGGACTGGTGATGCCTTTGAAATAACGGGAGCTGTTGAGCCTTGTTCATGTGCAACTTGACTGGTCAGTGACTGTTCTTTATAGCTTTACATAATCTTATGTAAATTTATTGTTTGTTCCTAAGATTGTGGGAAAGATAATCTGAGTATTCCATTGCTGTAACAAATCACATCCCTATAAATGTATTGCTATGTTAGCCACATATGATTTTAATATTTCTCTCTGTATTTCTGGTCATATACATTTGACTCATCTCATGTTCTGCTTTACCTGAGATTAAGTTTCAATACCTAAAAACTGAACATTTACATCCTCAATTGGCTATTTGGTTGCCAAGATTCTGATGAAATTATTGTTATATCCATACCTGTATCTACAAGACCTTCAATGACAAGATCATTTATTCCTATTTTAAATTTTGCTTTTCGTTCATTCATAGAAGTTTACCAGAATACTTGCTTTATGGTTTCTCCCAAATTTTTTTGTTCTCTCTTCTATAGCTGTTCTCTTATCCATAGCAGTGTGGTTTCTTACAATAGGCATTAGGTTTTTTAATTGCTCTGGGAAGGAGTTTCCTTTATGATGGTAGGAAATGATTGAACCAGACTTGGCATAGTGATGTACAAGAGACTGCTCACAGAGCTTCCCAAGGGCAAAGGATTATCATGAATGTCTTCATTGACCTACATCATTAGTCCAATGCCTGCTTTTGCCACACCTTCTGCATAATGCAGAAGGGAGGAGTGTTCTAAGTAGATTATTAGTGAAAACATTGTTTCTAGGAATGCTTTGTCTACAATCCCTTTTAAGATGTCCTTATTTGCTACAATTACAACATTTGACATTTTTATTTTTCCTCAAACCTCTTATCCATATATCATCATGTCCATGAGATTCAGTATTAATTATATCTCAGATCAATTCCTTCAAAGGTACTGACCTTGCCTTTAATGGCCTAATTATCATTTTACATAGAGAATTGGCATTTTCAAAAGCCAGAGATTTAATTATTACTGAATTTGGTATCATTATATTTACTGCTGAAGTCAATCTTTGTAAGAAATCTATAAAGGCTTCCTTTGGGCCCTATATAACTTTAGCAAATGATTCAATCTTCTTCCCTATTTCTCAAATTCTGTCTCAAGAATTCAAAGCTAATAACAAGCATAAATCCAGGGTTTGGTCATTATATATATATATATATATATATATATATATATATATATATATATATATATATAGCCGCCTTTCTAATAGCATAATCTCCTTCTCCAAGATTTTGATCAAGGGAAATTTTCTTACCTTTAGCTTTACTCCATTGTTCAATAGTCTTAGCCTCTTCTCTGAACCAGGAACTCCATTGTAATTGTGCAACAGGCTCTAAAACACCTTTAACTATTTCTATCCAATCCTTAGGAATAATTCTATTACAAACTTACCAAGAGTTTAATATTTGCTTCAGAAAAGGTAGATGCATGCCATATGAGATTATTGCTTCCTTGAATCTCCTTAAATCTAACATTGGCATAGGGGTCCAGTTAGCACAAACAGAGCTTCTTACATGTGCCAATTCCTGTAAGATTACTGGATATAATAAGTTTGGTTGTATGAAAATCTTAGGCTGTACTTCTCTATTCTTATATTGCAATGCTGAAATTTGTTCTCCATTAAAAACCTCTGTCTAGGTTTGAATATCTCTGTGATCTGTTTTATTAGTGTTTTCTATGGCCTGTATTTTAGCACTCCACTTTTAGTGATTAAAAAATAACTAGGCTGATAATGTTTACAACTGACATTATATAAATCCCATCTAAATTAGGCATCCTCTTATTTAATCTTTCCATTTTCAAACTGTCTAGCTGACTTTTTGCATTTTTTAATGTGGACAAATACTCTCTTTTTAACTAATTGCTCCCTTTAAGAATTCCCAATTGTCTTACCAAATCTACCAAAGGTGTTGATGATGATGTGAGGCTTATTGCTGCTTTGTAGAACAGTAAAAGTCTGCCCAGATTTCAAGGCTTCTATCAAGTTTGGCATCAGTCTGAGAAGGGGTTCAGGGAGTGCTTACAACCCATGGTGGATGGAGAGAGAAAGAGAGAGAGAGAGAGAGAGAGAGAGAGAGAGAGAGAGAAGGCTTTTGGGAAAAACTGGTGAAAGGCTTGTTTGGAGAAAGCACATGTGGTGGAGCCCTGGCTTAAGTCAGAGCCAGCAACTTAAAGCAGATGAGTTCTGTAGCATTTGGAACCCAGGTTCCTCTTGAGTTTGTGTGGCAAATGAAGCCTGTTACAGAGAGACTAGAACAGAAGAATTTCAAAGTCACTCAGAGGCTTTGGTATAAAAAGAAAAGAAAGCCAGGTCAGGAGGTGGGGTGACAGGAGCTCCATGTAAAGCTATGGCCTGTGCTGTTGGCTAAAAAGCCAACGGCAATTTTTTGCATATGAATTCATAGCCCAAATGTTAGGCACCAAATGTAGTACAAATAATAAAACCCCAGAGACAGAGATTGGGCCTCAACCTGAAGATCAGAAAAGCAAAGCAGTCAAGCCATTAGAGAGCTCTTACCATTAAGAAAACTTCAGACTGAAAGAGAGTGAGTTCCTGTCTCATCTGGCCTTATACTCCTCACTAGTGCTGGGATTAAAGGCATGCAACAGCTCTGCCTGGCCTCTATGGTTAATTAGTGTGGCTGCTGGGATTAAAGGTGTGTGGTACCACTAACTGGCCTATATGGCTAACTAGTGTAGCCGTTTGGCATTCTGATTTTCAGGCAAGCTTCATTTATTATAATACACATAAAATATCAATACAAGACCCAGTAAGCTTCCCCAGGTAGAAATTCCAACTGAAGCTGCTGTGCTGAATGTGATTTCATGGTGCGAGTGAATTCTACTTCTTCTTCATAGGTATTTATTGATCCAGCAGATGTTTTCCTTTCTTTCTTCTATGGACATAAACCACTGGAAGCAACTTGCTTCTAGCTTCATTGCATTCAAATTATATACTGTCTTCTAGGACGTCAGAGCTTTATGTTCACAGGAGCTTTATTGTCTATCCTTTCCCAAAGATGCCACAGTGATACCCTTGTATTGATGCCACTCTGAGTAAACTCACTGAGAAACAAGGTGGCAACCATTCCATACTACCAACACTATCTGTACAAGAGCTCAGAAATTAAACATTGATTTTATTAAAGTTCCTTTCATCTTACTGTAATCTCTAAATGTTGTTAGAGTTAATACTCATTGTTATTCTGACAACTTCTACAATCGGCTCATAGAGAAGTCTTTGGACCAATTGGTGGAGTTTCTAGATTGGGTTAATTTAGGTGATAAGGCCCACTCCTACTTTAGAGGGCACTCTTCCTTGGGTTGAACTGAGTAAAGAGGACAAAGTGATTGAGCAGGAGAGGGAGATCAATTGGTAAATTGTTTGCCTTACAATCCAGAGTACATGATTTGATCTCAAGAAATGAAACAGTAAAATCATGTGGTGGCATGTACTTGTAATTCTTATTCTGGAGAGGCAGTGACAGATGGATCATGTAATAATATGTCAGTCAACCTAAACTACTTACCAAGTTCCCAGTCACTGTGTAACAATATAAAAAGCAAAAATGTAAGCAAGATAGATGGTTCCCAGGAAATGTCATCTGAGATTGTCTTTTGGCTTCCATGTGCATGCAAATAAACACATATGAAAACACCTAACAAAGGAGAAAGTATTGATTTCTGGTTGCTGTCTCGATCTTGACTTTGAAATAAATGTAATGAGCTGCTGTCATGGCTTTTCCACCATAATAGATTGTATCTTTGAATTGTGAATCCAAATTAACCTTCCCCTCTTAAGCTGTTTTCTTCAGGTATTTTATCACAGCAAAGAAGAAAGTAACCAATGCAGAAGTTCCATAGTATGACCCCATGGAACACTCTTCCTTATAAAGAGAAGAAGACAAGATGTAGCCTCATGAACCTATATCTAGTCAAAGTATAAAGATAATTTTGTATCATGTTATATCATCAAAGTATGACCTCAGAAGAGTATAATTTTAATAATAAAGTTATTGAGACAACCCCAGATATCCTCGCCACTTCATAATTACTCATGAGTACAGTGGCCATGATAGCAGGGGTGTAGTAGGTTGGTCATAGACATGGTAACATGCACCTCGACTTACCAGCTCCCACCAGAATCTAGTTTTGGTTAATGCTAACTCTATCAGTAGAAAGACTATCAGTTATATCCTCTTGTGACAGGTTTCATTGCTCCATTTTCATGGTGTTGGGGTATCCTTTTGTTCTTATTGAAAGAGGCACACTAGATTTAGGTATATTCTCCTTAAACTCAATGCTTCTGCCCAAGCAACCATGTGTGGACTTAGTAGATGGAAAGCGATGCTATTTATAAGGATAAAAGAGGAATATATAAATAAACTCACATATAAATAGCTATTAGAAAATAATGCCTCAGCAATCCATGCTTCTTAAGCATTTTTATGTAAGTTTTCTTGCTTCCCTAAGGTAATTATAGCACAGGTTTGAATAATATATTCTTAATATATATTTATACATGTCACAGAAGAATGGCATAAGAACCTGAGATAAAGTTAATATACATTTTTGTACCTTGTCATAATTTTTGTGTCTTTTCATCTTAGTGTCTTTCTTTTTTTCATACCTCACCAGTCAAATAACTTTCAAAGTACATTCTTTTCTTATTAATTTTATTGAGATATACATTTTTCTCTGTTCCCCTCCATCCCTCTCCCCTCCCCTTCAACACTCTCCCGTGGTCCCCATGCTCCCAATATACTCAAGAGATCTTCTCTTTTTCTACTTCCCATGTCCAGTACATCTGTGTATATTTCTCTTAGGGGCCTCATTCGTTGTCTAGGTTCTCTGGGATTGTAAATTGTAAACTTGTTTTCTTTGCTTTATGCCTAAAAGCCACTTATGAGTGAGTATGTAGAATATTTGTCCTTCTGGGTTAGGCTTACCTCATTCAATATAATGTTTGCTAGATCTAGCCAGTTGCCTGCAAATTTCAAGATGCCATTATTATTTTCTGCTTACATGTGTAGTACCCCAATGTGTGTCTTTCTATTAGAAGAGAAAGTAATACAAAAATGAGTCCACAGCTTTGGACAGTAGGGCAACAAGTAAGCACTTATACTGTGTCTTATTTTCTTATTGTTTTTCTAATTTTCTCTTTATACTTTCCAGTTTCTTTTCTATTTTTCTCATCATTTTCTCACTTATTCTCCATTTTTTAAATTTATTGTTAAGTACAAGCCTCTTGTTCTCATTGGATAAAAAAATAAATTAACTTGCTCTGCTTCCTAGTGAAGTCAGGACAAGGGTATTTGTACAGAAGAACAACTTTGGCAATAAGACGGGTACACTGATGTCATTAATAAATAGACATTTTAGATGTACAGATATGGAAGCAATTAAATTTACTAAACAAAGACTGGATGTCAGAAAAATACTGCACAACAAAGGACACCCAAATGCTATTTGTGAAACTATGGGTCATTCTTGAAAGTGTGATTGTTTAATATGATGGCTCATTTGCCTTCCTGGCTTCCTGAAATTTAATAAGTGGACTATAAGATAAATATGAAAAATATGCTAATTTTTGCAAACAAATATTTTGAAGTGAAGAATGAAATGATTTCTTTGACACTGGTTCACAGTTGGAGAAAGTTGGTGGGGTTTCAGAAATTATGCTGGAGAAAATAATGCACTCTCCAGCTGGGGAGAGACAAATCAGTGGTTAATATGCTAGCTGTACAAAGAGGAAGACCTGAATTTGGATTCTCCAAATCCATGTCAAGTAGGATACATGTCTGTACTCCCAGTTCTTTTATATGGAGATGGGAGATAAATATAAGAGCATCACTGGAGATATTCATGACAAGCAAACTAGGATACACAACAGAGTACAGCAAAGAGTTATCTCTGAAACAGGTGGATGATGACGATTGACATCTGAGATTTTCTATGGATTTCAACTGGTGTGTTATGTAAAACATGTGCTTACAATAACAATCTCTCTCTCTCTCTCACACACACACACACAGAAAGAGAGAAACATACACATTGTACAAACATATACACAACTTTCACAACATATAAAGAAATAGTTTTAATGCTGTGCAAAATATGGAGTCTATTTTCTTGAGTCAGTATGAATTGTCAGATTATCCAATGTCCCAGGATATGAGCAATAACAAGAAAACTACATAGATGAGGGAATCAGGCACAATGGTCTGGAACAGGTAATGTTTGAGCCAGCTATTGAAAGTTGGAAGCATACTAGAGTGCCAAGAGTCTGACAGTCAATTGGAACAGGTAACGGCTGCCACAGGTTGCAAGTGTGTCCAAAACTTGTTTCTGTTGTGGTAGAGGTTGAGGATGAAAGCAGGTTATGATTTGCTTGACAAAGGAGTAGCTAGAATTTTATCAAAAACCAAACAGCAGAGTCCTTCATCATTGCTTCTTTATTAAAAGAATTTTATTATGGACATACTTCCCTATGTTCCTCTTCCACCAGGTGAGGTGCTATTTTTATCTTCACTTAAAACTGTTAGCTATCCCTAAAGGACTTGCTTCAGGATGTCTACCTACCTTGCTCAATCTACGCTATTTTACAGAGGCATCTGGTTTACATGGGCCTCAGTGGACTCATGCCATCACACTCTAAGGAGTGCAATTGGCAAAATGCATACAATTTGAGAAAGCAGATGAATCTTGGTGCTAAATGGTGTTAAATAGTAAGTTTAAGAATAATTGTACACCTGGAGAGTGATATTATTCTTTTTTATATTTTATTTTATTTAAATAAAATTTGTTTCATTTATTTTAAATGCCAACAACAGTTTCTCCACTCTCCTCTCCTAGGTTTTCCCTCCCTCTACCTCCAACTTCCCATCTACCCTCTCCCATTCCACTCCTACTCTATCTCCATTCAGAGAGGGACAGGGATCCCATGGGATTAAACAAAGCATAACACATCAAGTTGAGACAGGACTGAGCTCCTCCCCTTGCATCAAGGCTGGGCAAGGTAATCCAGCATGGGAACAGGTTACTAAAAGCCAGCTAAGCACAAGGACAGGTCCTGATCTCACTGCTGGGAGCCTTACAAATAGATCAAGCTACAAAACTGTGACACACATGCAGGGGGTCTAGTTTGGTCACATTGAGGCTCCCTAACTGTTGACCCAGAGTCCATGAGCTCCCCAAGCTTGGGCCAGCTCTCTCTGTGGGTTCCCCCAACATTATACCCCCGGCTTATGCAGTCACTTTCCCCTTTCTTCAGCAATATTCCCAGAGTTATTCCCAGTGCTTGGTTGTGCATTGTTTTCCATCAGCTACTGGATAGAGAATCTATGATGATAATTAGAGTAGTCACCAATCTGATTACAGTAGATGGTCAGTTCAGGCACCCTCTTTACTATTGCTAGGAGTCTTAGCTGGGGTTATTCTTCTGGATTCCTGAGAATTTCTCTAACACCAGGATTTTCCATAACCCCATAATGGCTTTTTTTCAATGGCTTCCAGGGGGTTTCCTTGACACAAGTTTTCTCCCTAACTACAATGTGCCCCCATCAAGAAATCTCTTTTGTTATTCTCCTCTCCATCCTGCCTCTAATCTACTTCCTAAACCCAATCAACATGCTCCTTCAAGTTCCCATACCTCCACCTCACTCCCATACCTCCATCTTTTAGCCAGGAGATCTCTTCTATTTTCCCTTCCCAGAAAAATCCATGCATCCCTCTTTTTTTATCTAGTCTCTTTAGCACTGTAGATTGTAGGTTGGCTATTCCATACTGTATTCCTAATATCCACTTATGAGTAAGTACATACTATGTTTACCATTCTGGGTATCTGTTACCTCACTCAGAATATTTTTTTCTAGTTCCATCCATTTGCCTGCAGAATCCTAGAGGTTTTTATAGCTGAGCAATTCTCCATTGTATAAATTAAATATAACATAGTTTCCTTATCTATTCTCTGGTTGAGGGGCATCTAGGTTGTTTATGGGTTCTGGCTGTTACAAATAATGTTGCTATCAACATACTTGAGCAAGTGTCCTTGTGGTATGATTGAGCATGCTTTGGATATTAGCCCAAAATTAATATAGCTGGATCTTGAGGTAGATTGATTTCCAGTTTTCTGAGAAACTGCCATATTGATTTCCAAAGTGGCTGTTCAAGTTTGCACTCCCAACAGCAGTGGAGGATTGCACATCCTCTCCAACATTATCTGTCATTAGTGTTTTTTGATCTTAGCCATCCTGACAGGTGTAAGAGGGTATCTCAAAGTCATTTTGATTTTGATTTCCCTGTTGACTAAGGATGTTGGCCAATTCCTTAAATGTCTTTTGGCCATTTGAGATTATTTTGTTGAGAACTCTCTGTTTACACATATTCCCCATTTCTAATTGTATTATATATTATTTTGTGTGTATTTTCTTGAATTCTTTATATATATATTGGAGATAAGCCCCCTGTCAGATGTGGAGCTGGTGAAGTCTACTTGGTCATGGTGTTTAATTTTTTTCATGTGTTCTTGAACTCAGTTTGCCAGGATTGAGTATTTTTATATCTATGTTCATGAGGGAGATTGGTTTGTAATTCTCTTTTTTGTTGTATCTTTGTGAGTATGAGGGTAAGTGTAGCCTTGTTAAAAGAATTTGACAATGTTCCTTCTGTTTCTATTGTGTGAAACAGTTTGAGGAGTATTGGACTTTGCTCTTCTTTGAAATTCTGGTAAAATTCTGTGCTAAAACCATCTGTCCCTGGGCTTTCTGTTATTGTTGTTGGGAGACTTTTAATTACTGCTTCTATTTTCTTGAGAGTAATAGGTCTATTTAAATTGTTTTTCTGGTCTTGATTTAATTGTGATGTGTGGTATGTTTCAAGGAAAGTGTACATTTCTTTTACATTTTCAAATTTTGAGAAGTATAGACTTTTGAAGTATGACCTAATGATTCTCTTTATTTCCTCTGTGTCCATTGTTATATCCCCCCTTTCTCTTCTTGTTTTGTTAATTTGGATGTTGTCTCTCTGCCTTTTGTTTAGTTCGCTAAGGGATTGTCCATCTTGTTAATTTTCAATAAGCCACAATCTCGTGCCAATACAGAGATAAATAGAAATGGATTAATTTAAGATGTAAAAGTTAATTAATAAGAAGCCTGAGTTAATAGGCCAAGCAGTGTTGTACTTTAAAAAAAAAACAATATTCTATGTTCAACTGCTTTAATATAACAGCTTTTATTGCATATATCCTATCCATCATTTTTTAAAGTTTTTTGTATTTTGTATTAAAACATTTACCTTTCATTTTACAACTCAACCCCAATTCTCCCTCCCTCCCCTTCTCCTGCCTTTCCTCCTTGCTTCCCATCCCCCATCCACTCCTCAGAGGGGATAAGGCCTTCCTTGGGGTGTCAACAAGATCTGGCATACCAACTTTAGGAAGGATCAAGATCCCCGCCCCCACCCCCCGACCCTGTATCAAGGCTGAGCAGCATATCTTACTACAGGAAACCGGCTCCAAAGAAACCGTTCATGCACCCGGGATAGATAGGTCCTGGCGTGACTACTAGGCCTGCCAAACTGATCGAGCCACAACTCTCACCCACATTCAAAGGGTCTAGTTAGGTCCTATGAAGGTTCCCCAACTATTGGTTCATAGTCCATGCGCTCCTACTAGCTCAGGTCAGCTGTCTCTGTGGCTTTCCTGATTATGCTTTTGACCCTCCTTCTTCATATGATCCCTCCTCCCTCTACCCAACTGAACTCTGGGACCTTAGCCCAGTGCTTGGCTGTGGGTCACTGCATCTGCTTCCATCAGTTACTAGATGTAGGTTCTATGATGACAATTAGGGTAGTCACTAATCTGATTAAAGGGAAATGTCTTTCAGACACTTTCTCCACTATTGCTAGGAGTCTTAGCTGGGGTTATCTTTGTGTATTCCTGAGAATTTCTCTAACACAAGGATTTTCCATAACCCCATAATGACTCCCCCTATCAAGATATCTCTTTCATTGTTCTCCCCCTTAAATTGCCCTCCCCTGCAACTCACTCTTCTTGATCACTCAGAGAGCAGTTAAGAACACAATTTACTCTTGCAGTGGACCCAGGTTGAATTCCCAGCACCTACATGACAGCGCACAACCATTTATAATTCCAGTCACAGGGAATGCAGTGTTATCTTCTTGTCTTTTCAGGCACCAGACACACATGTGGCACACAAATATACATGAAGGAAAACAACCTAAACGAATAAAAATAAAAATAAACAAATTTTGAGGCTGGACAGATGGCTCAGCAGTTAAGAGAACTTGTTGTTCTTCCAGAGGACCTGAGTTCAATTCCCAGTAACCACATCATGGCTCACAACTATCTATCCATCATTTTTAGTAATGGCTATACAATTGTATATGATTATCAAAACCCACTGAATATAAAGCATTTACGATCTGTTTGATTTATTGTTTTAATTGTATATCAGATTTAAAAATTACAAATTGAGGAACTAGGTAAATAACTCAATTAGTAAAGTCCTTGCCTTGAACTTATATGGACCTGGAGTTTGATCTTCTGGAAAAGACACAAAGGGAGAAAAAATATCTAGGTACAGTGGGATGCACTTGTAACCCCTGCACTGGGGAGTTAGAGACAGGACAATACTTGGGGCTGCTCTGCAGTCAGGCTAGCGTTTTTGGTGAGTTCCAGATTTCCATAAGGATATTGATGCCCTCCTGTGGCCTTCAGTGCACACAATTACACCAACAAATACAACCATGCATAAGCATGCATGTGCATGCACATACGCATGTGCACACACACACACACACTGTCATAAGGTAGGAATCATGTGGGTACAGAGAAGCAGTGGGATGGAGCAAAAAAAAAAAGCAGTTATCCCAAGTGGAACAGAGACATCATTGTCCATCCATGAGCAGTCTGGAGCCTGTAAGACTATTTCGATATGCACAGTGTGAGGGAAGATGAGCCTCTGCTTCTCCTAGGATGATATTAGAACTTAATAAGCCACATTTCCCGCACATATGCAGGCTCACAAATTAGTTTGCCCTGTATCAGGTCATCCATGTATGTAGTAATCTGTTTTAAATAGATGTCTTGGATATTGCTATGATTTACACAAGAATTGGTGAATAATGGGAAAGAGTGTTCTCAGGGGAAACACCTAAAAATGAAAGACTTAATGCCATCATTTCTGGCTTTTCAGAATCCCCCAAAATATTAAGAACTGACAAATTTCAGATACATGAAGTGACCTCAAGCATTACATTCTGAAATGACTTCATGTCAGCTAATTCACATGGGCCAAACCTCAAAGACTGAGAAGAGATATTTATATGACTAGAGACAGTGTTTCTACATTGTACAAAAGCATCTTCCCAGAGAAACTGAAGCCTGCTTGGGATCTCATGTTTTGGATTTGAGTCTTGGAACAGGGGATAAGATTCAGTATGTAAGAATGTTTGCTAATCAAGCACGAATATTTGAGCTTCAATGCCCAGAAACATGTAAAAGATTGATGTAGCCATTGATGTCTCTTACAAGAGCACCATGGGGAAGGTGCAGAGACAGGAAGATTTCTAAGGCTTGTTGGTCATCAGACTAGTTCCAGGCTCAGTGAGAAATGTTATCTACAGCTATAGAGCAGTGCATCTAATATCTGCCTGTATCCTTAATGTGTGATGTGCAGGAACTTGGACACAAACACACTCCCCACTCTCTCTCTCACACACACACATATGGGAGCTAATTAAAAGATATATGATGAGGTGGGCAGATGTGAATTAATTGTGTTAGAAGAATCTAGATACATGGTGTTCTGATATCAAGATGCTTGCAACTCTTCAGGCCCAGAAGGGAAACGGTGAAGATGAAAACAGAGAGTAGATAGGCTTATATGTTTGCATGCTTAGTCCTCAATTGATAAATTGTTTGGGAAGGTGTAACTAGTGTATCTCTGTTAGAGGAGGTATGACTTTGCTGGAGGAGGTGTGTCACTGAAAGTAGGCTTTGAGTTTTCAAAAGCCCATGTCAGGTCGAGTCTCCCTCTGTCTCTATTTCTGTCTCTCTCCCTGTGTCTGTCGTCTGTCTGTCTGTCTGTTTCTCCCTCACTCTTGCTCTCTACCTCACCCTCATCTGCTGCCTGTAAATCAGGATGTAAAGTTCTCAGCTATTGCTCCAGCACCATGCCCGTCTACTTCCCTCCATGATGATCATGGAATAACCCTTTAAAACTACAAGTACCCCCTACCCAGCTAAATACTTGCTTTTAGAAAAATTGCCTTATTTATGGTGTCTCTTCATAGCAACAGAATAGTAACTAGGGCACCCGATAACCCAGTGATATCTCAGAACACACAGTGATGGAATGCCCTCCCACTGCTGGCTTTACCAAGTGCCTCTGAACTGCTCTGAAAGGATTTCCTGTATTGTGCCTATGGGAGCTGATCTTAATCAACTCCTTGCTGACCTATAATATTGCTACTTTAGTCCCTGGTAATGTGACATCTTTATCCCCTCCCCCTTTTCCTCTTCTCCTGATTTCTTTTCAGGAAGGAAAATTGGCCATTGTAATAAAAGTCTGAATCCATTGTAGGTATTTTGTGAGAGCATGTCCTTATAGTTGCCCTAGAAGTATTAATTATTCCACCTTCTAGATAAGGAAATTGAGGCTTCAAGAGTTCAAGTGGCTCACACAAGGCCATACAGATTGTTAAAGACAGAACAGAATAAGGAAATAGTCATTCTATTATTGCATCATTTCTCCCTTTGTCTCATTATGACTTTGACATTGTTTCTGGAAAACCAAGGAAAGAGAAAGAGCATCCTTCCATGGCCCTTCCGAAAACGTAACTCTCACAGTTTATCATTGCCTTCTAATTTCCCCTCGCGGCCTACAATTACTCTCCTTAGTAACTGCATTATTTAAGTGTATTAAATATTTAGGAGTGCAGTATGAGCAATGTCACACAAAATAAAGTTTTATTAGCCACAAGATGCAGGTTCACACATAAATTATATGCAAAGGCAGGTCTACAATGAAGAGAAAGATTACAGCCCCAGGGCTATTAGTCATCTGAATGCATTTCCTTTCTTCACCTTGTTCCTCTCAGGCTTGGATTCTGCCCTGGTGAATTATGTACTGAAAGCCACAAAGCAAAATGACTTCACTTCTTCTTCCTAGGTGACAATTTCAGGGCTAGTTTGAGTGTGACATCACTGTGTCAGCATGAAAGGATCCACCTTACCCACAAGAAGGAAAGATCAAGAATCTCTTCAGTGCCTCTGCTTTCATGTCAACAGACTGCTCTAATTTCTAGGGTAGGAGACCCTCACTTCTCTGCCAGGTAGCACAATTGGCAAGTAGAAGAGTTAGAACAGAATACTTCATTTCATCGAGTGTAAGTGAATTTTACTCTTCTGTATCAGTCATTTCTGGTCCAGCACAAGGTTACCCTTGTCAGAAAG
This sequence comes from Ondatra zibethicus, assembly GCA_004026605.1. Taxonomy (NCBI): domain Eukaryota; kingdom Metazoa; phylum Chordata; class Mammalia; order Rodentia; family Cricetidae; genus Ondatra; species Ondatra zibethicus. Next base: position 186,172 of record PVIU01001606.1, on the reverse strand, counting down.
AGCATGCTTGTTGCTGTTTCCTCTGTAACTTCTAGCACAGACTCTGGATGCCTCTGATATTTCCATTGCAGGTCCTCCACATGTCTATTTTTATGTGTTGACTGTCAGATGATGCATGGTAAAAAAAATGTGTTTACACCTTCACTCGTTTAAAATAAAATTTCAAGTATTTTCTGAGAATCTTATGCATACATGTGATACATATTGGTTATATTCACCCCTTTGCTCCCCTTCTTGAATTTCTCCCAGTCATAGCCTACAACTATGCATCTCCTCCAAATTCCATGTTTTCATGACCCACCAAGTCCAGTTCGTGCTTCCTTCACATACTCGTGGCTGGAGTATAATGGAGCATGTTGACCCTACCAGGAGACACATCCATAAAGAAAATGGAGGCTTCTTTCTGCCGGCAACCATTATCTGTAAGTATGAGTTCATGAGCACATTGGTCCCGTCATGTCCAAAACATACTGTTCTTCTCCAGTCCTCCACCACCTCTGCCTCTTACAGTTTCACCACTGCATCTTCTGCAGTGGTCCTTGAGCCTTGGGGTAGGGGATACAGATGGTTCATTAGTGACTGAGTACTCTACAGACACTTTGTCTCTATATTTTGTCTGGAAGAGAATCACTGTATTAACTCCTGAACACTACACAAAGAAAATCTGATGAGTTCTGGGTGCTGTACAAATCTGTGAGTATAGAGATAGGAGTTTATAATGCAATTGTATACAACGTCCACTTAGTAAAATAATATGTCCATACTGAGAATCCATGAACTCTCCAATAACATATATTTTTATTTCAACAATATGTGTGTGTGCAAATGTTTGTGGGGCACACTTGACCTTGCTTTCATGTGTGGAAACTAGAGGTTAACAAAGTGTGTCTTCTTCAATCCCCCTGCAACTCCTATTTTAGCCCATTTTTGAAGCTAGAGCTAACTTTTTTCATGCTAGTTTTACCTGCAAGGTAGTCTCAAATAGTCTCTTGTATTTGATTATGGGGCATCAGTGTATGATATGGTCAAGTTTAAACAAATGTGCAAAACACAAACCTTAATTTTAACAAATGGTTACTGGCTGGTGTTTTGGGCTGCATATTATTTTAGCCAAATTAAACAATGTAAAAATAAATAAGATGTTAAAATTTAATCCTTGCTGAGCTGATAATAATGAAATGAAGGCACAAATCCGGTGAGGTTTTTTTCAAGCAATGATAGCATGTAGTGCAAATTCTAATTGGTTTTAATAATAAAACCCAGGGTAAATGCTGAAAGGTCAGGGAAGAAAAGGAGTCAGCCACCAAAGAGACATTTTACCGCTATTGAATCTTCCAGTGGAAGGATGCAAGATTCTGTCTCCACAAATGCTCAAACTGAGCCTTCAGACTAAATGCTTAGCTCCTGTCTCTGCCCACCTTATATTCCTCTCTCCCCAGAGCCATATCCTTTCCTGTTTCTAGCTCCCTAGTGCTGGGATTAAAGGCTTGTGCCTTCCAAGGTACTGGGATTAAAGGTGTGAGACACCACTGCCTGACTGTTTCTCTTTTAGACTAGATCAATCTTGTGTAGCCCAGGGTGCTCTTTAATTTACAGAGATCCATCTGCCTCTGCCTCCTGAGTGCTGGGATTAAAGGTGTGTGACACCACTGCCTGTCCTCTCTGGCTACTTAGTGGCTAGCTCTGCACTTTGATCTTCAGGCAAGCTTTATTTTGTTAGATCACAAACAAAATATCACCACAGTAGCATACAAAGGAGATTTTGTAATGCATTTTTTTCTTTTGAATGTTTTATAAACGAACATGGGACTGAATGAGGTGTGATCAACCTTCATTTGCAGATGGGAAAGAAAACTAACAGTGACAAAGGAGCTAGGAGAGATAGCCTCCAAGCTAGAAGGCTGGAGTCTCAGAGCCACATGGAGAAATCATAATAGCGTGTGCCTGTAATCCTTGCACTGAAGAGGTAGAAATACGGAGAATCTGGAGCTCACTGTCAACCCACCATACCCTAGTAGAAAGTTTCAGGTCACACTAGAATAACAAGTTGGAGAGAACCTGAAGAGTAACAAAATAGGTTGATCACTAGCCTTCACACATGAGTCTCATGTACAATCACATCTGCGTGCTTACAAACCCACACGCATATGAACATGTACACATATCTGAGCAACACAAACACACATACACACACAGAGAGATAGTGACAGAGAGAGAGAGAGAGAGAGGTAAACAGAGAGGTGAAAGCTTATGGAAATAAAAGAGCATGTTGATAACATCTGATAACATGTGATAGAGAGGATAATGTCCCATAACGGTGTCTAGTTCTTAGTTTCTGATTTTTTATGAGAAGATGTGATTTTACAAGTCATAAAGAATTTGGCAGGGGTGTCTGAGTTTCATGGGATTGAAGATGCCCCTGGGTTGCTCAAGTGGGTTTCAGTCTACTGATTAGAATTCTACCAAGAGGAGACACTTTGAGGGTGGCAGTCAGTGAATGATGGGACTGTGATAAAGTGTAGGCATGGCAGGTTGAGAAGGTGCCACCGGCTGGCATAAAGATGGAGGGAAAACCACAAGCCAGGGAATCCTTGCAGACTTTAGAAGTTGGGGAAGGGAGAAAAATTGCTGTCCTCTGGAGTCTGAAGAAAAACACTTCCTCACAGATGTGAAGTTCCCTCAGTGAGGTTTCGAGCAGTATTTAATCTTGCATACTTTACCATAACAAACGTGTTCTGATTCAGGGCTATTTATTGGCTATCTAACAAAAGCAACCAGAAATGAGCACCGTTAGCTGCTGAGTTGGTAGAGTTGCAGTGACAGCAGCATCCTTGTGCCCTGTCCTGATTTTTCTTATTTGGTAACTTGTATTATTTCTCTTTTAGGAGGCTATTGTAGCTTGGCAGACCCTCAAATCTATTGAAAATGCTTGAGGTAAACATGCAGCATAGTTTTATCACACATTGTGTCCCTGGAAACACAATCCCTTTGTTAATGAAGATTGCTATGAGGAGATCCCAATAAGTCCAGGGCAACACTTTCATTTGGGAACTATAGGTTTCAAAATCAATCCTTTCATACCATTTGAATGTTAGAAAGCAATTATTTGTGCTAAAAATGAAACAAAAGCTTTTAGAAAGAGTGTATTGAAAATAAGAAAAAAAGACCTTTTCTATTTTGTATGTTTAAGAAGTTAAGCTTGTAAAATCCCTCATTTTGCACAAAGCACATGATCTTCACTTCTTTTCTTTAAATTTTATTGGTATCTGGATTTATAATTTATTTATGTATTTTGCCCTGGCTCCATGTATACCTTTTTTCACATTTCATACTGTATCTTAAAATACTGACATTTAGGAAACTAACTAATCCTTTGGATAGTGAACAAATGTATATGCCAGAAATCAATGCTCTGGATGCAGAAAGCCACATCTTAATGCAGCAAAGGTACACAGACTCCTAGCATACACTGAGTAGTGCTACATTGTCATATCTAATGCTTTTGTTGTTACTGTGGCAGAAAAAAACTGACAAAGGAAACTTAGAAAGGAAGGGCTTATTTTGTCTCACTGTTCCAAGTACCCTATTGTGGTTGGGAAGATCATGGTAGAAGTCAGAAACAGCTGGCCGCTTTGCAGCTGCAGTCAGGAATAATGAGCACTGCAGCTCAGCTCACTGTCTCCTTCAATGCTGTCCAGTCCAGGACTCGTGGACATGGAATGGGACTGCCTTCATTTAGGGTGAGTCTTCCAGCTTGGTTAACGCAATCAAGACAATCCCTCATGTATGCCCAGAGACTGATATTTGATGGAACTGTAGGTCTTGGCAAGTTGATAATGAATGTAAAAGATCACAGACTTTTAATTATAGAGTCCGCCATACCAGAGAAGTAACAGCACTGGAAACATGAGGCAGCTGATTAATTGTACACAGTCAAAGGCAGAGAAAGATGAGTGCTGGTGCCTAGATAGCTCTCTCCATTTGGCCTTTTTATACATCCTAGTATCCCAGTTCACAGGAGGTTAGCACTCATATTCATAGGAGGCCTTCCCATCGTTGATAACTACTCTGGAAGCAGATCGACCCCGAAGTATGTGTCCTAGGTGATTTTTAATCTACCAAGTTAACAGTGGTGATCACAGATGTGCTTTCTTTCATTTAAGTTTATTATGTCTACTTTACACAGCAAATAAGGCATTAATCTTGGCAAATACAATAAATCATTAGTTTTTAAGACTCTCTAGTTTTCAAGGTTTTATAAATGTTTTCCATGAGCTATATATTTGCCAATTCAGACTATTGTGTATTGATATTCAGGTGGACACAATTTAGCCAGAGTACACACACAGTGAGTTTTTGCAAAGTAAGAAGCAGTTGCCTGATTTTCAGATGTTGAATTGTGTTACAGTCTGTTACTAGGATTTGTCTATAATCAGATACTCTAAGCATGGGCAAAGGGAAGAAAAGAATACTGTTGTGTGACACTTTTCCTATGATTGGAGACAGAATAACATAAGATGCCACCAAAGTCTAAGTCAGTAAACTAGCAGATTCATTCTGGTAGGTGGTAGAAGTATGGGTAAGGGTTCCCTGTAGTATCAGGAATGAGTGAAATGTAGCTGCATCACTCAAAGTACATCTTAACATGAGTAACAGCTTATGAAAGGTGCAACCCGGAAGCTTGCTGCATCACTTTTGGGCAACTTGGTAGTTTGAACCTGTTCTGAGGCAGTTCACTTGGTCTCGGTTTCATCAGCTGTTTTTCTTGGCTTTTTAAACTTTTGTGAGGGAGGGCCTTATGCACTTGGTCAGTTTAAGGACCTTCCTGGAACATGTCTTAGTACAGTTAGAAATAAGCTAAGAGTCAGTGTAATTCTTTGTAGAATTACTGCTGTTGATGATTGAACGCACACAATATCAAGAATGTATCCAAACATAAGATCATGAGTTTGCTTTTGTTTTTTTGATATATATATATCAAGATGAACTTTATTTTCTTATATTTTTATTTTTTTAATATGTTTATTTTTCCATTCAAAAATTTACACTTCCTCTCCTTCTCCCATTTCCCTCCTGGTCTCCTACTAACCATCCTCCCTCCCCCTCAATCCTTAAGAGAGGGCAGGGTATCCTGCCCTGTGGGAAGTCCAAGGCCCTCCCCGCTCCATCCCAGCCTAGGAAGGTGAGCCTCCAAATAGACTAGGGTCCCAAAAAGCCCAACACATGCAGAAGAGACAGGTCCCAGTGCCATTATCGCTGGCTTCTCAGTCTGCTCCCATTGGCAGCCACATTCAGAGAGTCCGATTTGATCACATGCTCGTTCAGTCCCAGTTCAGCTGGATTTGGTGAGCTCCCATTATATCAGGTACACTGTCTCAGTTGGTGGACCAGGCCCTCACAGTCCTAACTTCCTTGCTCATCTTATCCCACCTTCTGCTCTTCGACTGGACCTTGGGAGCTCAGTCCATTGCTCTGATGTAGATGTGGGTCTCTGTCTCTATCTCCATCCATCGCTGGACAAAGATTCTATGGTGATATTCAAGATAATCGTCAGAGTGACAGTGGGGCAAGGCAAGTATAGGCAGCCTCTCCTCTGCTGCTCAAGAACCTAACTGGGGACATCCCCGTGGACACCTGGGATCCTCTCTAGAACCAAGTCTCTTGCCAACCGTAAAATGGCTCCCTTAATGTAGATATCTTCTACCCTGCTCCTATATCTGACCTTCCTCTGTCTCAACCCTCTCACTCCTGCAAGCTCTCCCCAATCCTTCCCTTCTTCTTTCCCCTTCCCTCTCTCCCCTTCCCCCAAACCTACCCCTACCCGTACTTTCACCCTCATGCTCCCAACTTTTGCTCTGCCATGTTCTTTGCTTACAGTTTAAAGGAGGATCTATGTATGTTTTTCTTTGGGTTCATCTTGCTATTTGGCTTCTCTAGACTTGTGAACTATAGGCTTAATGTCCTTTGTGTATGGCTACAGTCCACTAATGAGTGAGTACATACCATATTAATCTTTTTGGGTCTGGGTTGTCTCACTCAGGATAGTGTTTTCTATTTGCATCCATTTGCATGCAAAATTCAAGATGCCATTGTTTTTTTTACCACTGAGTAGTATTCTAATGAGTATATAATCCACACTTTCTTGATCCATTCTTCCATTGAGGGGCATCTAAGTTGTTTCCAGGTTCTGGCTATTACAAATAATGCTGCTATGAACATAGTTGAACAATTGCTTTTGTAGTATGATTGGGCATCTCTTGGGTATATTCCCAAGAGTGGTATTGCTGGGTCCTAAGGTAGGTTGATTCCCAGTTTCCTGAGAAACTGCCACACTGATTTCCAAAGTGGTTGTAAAAGTTTGCATTCCTACCAGGAATGGATGAGTTTCCCCTTATTCCACATGCTCTTCAGCATAGGCTATCATTGGTGTTTTTGATTTTTTGCCATTCTGACAGATGTAAGATGGTATCTCAAAGTTGTTTTGACTTGCATTTCCCTGATTGCTAAGGAAGTTGAACATAACGTTAAGTATCTTTTGGCCATTTGAACATCTTCTGTTGAGAATTCTCTGTTCAGATCAGTACTCCATTTTTTGATTGGGTTATTTAGAATTTTAATGTCTAGTTTCTTGAGTTCTTTATATATTTTGGAAATCAAACTTTTGTCTGATGTGGGGTTGTTGAAGATCTTCCCCCATTCAGTAGGATGCCTTTTTGTCTTAATGACTGTGTCCTCAGTTTCAAGAGGTCCCATTTCATTGTTGCTCTTATTGTCTATGCCACTGGGGTTTTACATAGGAAGTGGTCTCCTGTGCCCATATATTGCAGGCTACTTCCCACTTTTTCTTCTATCAGGTTCAGTGTCGTCGGATTTATATTGAGGCCGTTAATCCATTTGGACTTGATTTTTGTGCATGGTGATAGATAAGGATCTATATTCATTCTCCTACAGGATGAAATCCAGTTATGCCAGCACCATTTATTAAAGACGCTTTCTTTCTTCCATTGTATAATTTTAGCTTCTTTGTTGAAAATCAGGTGTTCATGGGTTTGTGGAGTAATATCTGGGTCTTCGATTCAATTACATTGGTTAACATCTCGGTTTTTATGCCAATACCAAGCTGTTTTCATTACTGTAGCTCTGTAATAGAGTTTGAAGTCTGGGATGGTAATGCCTCAGGAACTTCCTTTTTGTACAGGATTGTTTTGGCTACCCTGGGCTTTTTGTTCTTTCATTTAAAGTTAATTATTGTTCTCTCAAGGTCTATGAAGAATTTTGTTGGGATTTTGATGGGGATTGCATTGAATCTATTGATTGCCTTTGGTAGAATTGCCATTTTTACTATATTGATCCTACGAATCTAGGAGCATGGGAGATCCTTCCATTTTCTGGTATCCTCTTCAGTTTCTTTCTTCAAGTCCTTAAAGTGCTTGTCAAATAGATCTTTCACTTCCTTGTTTAGTGTTACCCCAAGATACTTTATCCTATTTGTGGCTATCGTGAAAGGTGATGTTTCTCTGATTTTCCTCTCTGTTTCTTTATCCTTTGTGTATAGGAGGGCTACTGATTTTTTTGAGTTGATCTTGTATCCTGCCACACCATTGAAGGTATTTATCAGCTGTAGGAGTTTTTGGTAGAGTTTTTTGGGTCACTTATGTACACTATCCTATCATCTGCAAATAACGAAAGTTTGGCTTCTTTCTTTCCAATTCGAATCCCCTAGATCTCCTTATGTTTCCTAATTGCTATTGCTAGAACTTCAAGCACTATATTGAAGAGATATGGGGAGAGTGGAAAGCCTTGTCTCGTTTCTGATTTTAGTGGAATCGCTTTGAGTTTCTCTCCATTTAATTTGATGTTAGCTCTCGGCTTGCCGTATATTGCTTTTATTATACTTAGGTATGATCCTTTATCCCTAATTTCCCCAAGACCATTATCAAAAAGGGGTGTTGAATTTCGTCAAATGCTTTTTCAGCATCTAATGAAATTATCATATTTTTTCTTTCATTTTATATATATGATGGATTACATTGATAGATTTCCGTATGTTGAACCAGCCCTGCATCTCTGGGATGAAGCCTACTTGATCATAATGGATGATCTTTTTGATGTGTTCTTGGATTCTGTTTGCCAGTATTTTATTGAGAATTTTTGCATCGATGTTCCTGAGTGAGACTGGTCTTTAATTCTGTTTCTTGGTTTCATTTTTTTGTGGTTTTGGTATCAGGGTAACTGTAGCTCATAAAAAGAGTTTGGCAATGACACTTCTATTTCTATTATATGAAACACATTAAGGAGTATAGGTATCAGCTCTTTTTGGAAGTTCTGGTAGAATTTTGCATTAAAACCTTCTGGTCCTTCTTTGGTTTGGAGGTTTTTGATGACAGCTTCTATTTCCTCACGACTTATAGGTCTATTTAAATTGTTCACCTGGTCTTGGTTTAATTTAGAATATGGTACTTATCTAAAAGAAGTCCTTTTCTTTTACATTTTCCAAATTTGAGGCATACAGTCTTTTGTAGTAAGACCTAATGATTCTCTGAATTTCCTCAGTGTCTGTTGTTATGTCCCCCTTTTCATTTCTGATCTTGTTAATTTGAGTGTTCTCTCTCCGCATTTTGATTAGTTTGGATATGGGTTTGTCAATCTTGTTGATTTTCTCAAGGAACCAGCTCTTTGTTTCATTGATTCTTTGGAATGTTTTCTGTGTCTCTATTTTGTTGATTTCAGCCCTCAGTTTGATTATTTCCAGTCTTCTACTCCCACTGGATGAAACTGCTTCTTTTTTTTTTCTAGAGCTTTCAGGTGAGCTGTTACGTCACTAATGTGTGCTTTCTCCATTTTCTTTATGTGGGCACTAAGTGCTATGAACTTTCCTCTTAGCACTGCTTTCATAATGTCCCATAGGTATGGGTATGTTGTGTCTTTATTTTTGTTGAATTCAAGGAAGACTTTAATTTCTTTCCTGATTTCTTCCTTGGTTCAGTAGTTGACTGTTCAATTTCCATGAGTTTGTAGTCTTTCTGGGGGTGGAATTGTTGTTAAATTCTAACTTTACTCCATGGTGATCTGATAAGACACAGGTGCTTACACCAAATATTTTGGATCTGTGGATGCTTGCTTTGTTACCGAGTATGTGATCAATATTCGAGAAGGTTCCATGAGATGCTGAGAAGAGGTATATTCTTTCCTGCTTGGGTGGAATGTTCTATAGATCTCTATTAAGTCCATTTGATTCATCACATCTGTTAGTTCTCATATTTCTCTGTTAATTTTCTGTCTGGTTGACTTGTCCATTGGTGAGAGAGGAGTGTTGAAATCTCCTACTATTAGTGTGTGGGGTTTGATGTGTGATTTGAGTTCTAGTAATGTTTCTTTTACATATGTGGGTGCTTTTATATTAGGGGCATAGATATTCAGTATAGACGTCGTTTTAATGAATTGTTCCTGTTACGAGTATAAAGTGTCCTTTTCCATCTCTTCTGATTGATTTTAGTTTGAAAAAAGGTTTTGTTCGATATTAGGATAGCCACACCCACTTGTTTCTTAGGTCCGATTGATTGGAAAACCTTTCCCCAACCCTTTACTCTGAGGTAGTGTCCGTCTTTGTGTTTGATGTGTGTTTCTTATAAACAGCAGAATGTTGGATCCTGTTTTCGTTCCATTCTCTTAACCTGTGCCTTTTATATATGAATTGAGACCATTGATATTAAGTGATAATAATGACCAGTGGTTGTTAACTCCAATTATTATTATTTTTTTTTTGGTGGTAGTGTTTGTGTGTTTTCCTTCTTTGAGTTGTGCTTGTGGAGGGTAGTCAGATGTCTGTTTATTGTGGGTGTTGTTGGCTTCCTTGCATTGAGGTTTTCCCTCTAGTATTTCTGTATGGCTAGGTTTGTGGATACGTATTGTTTAACTCTGTTTTTATCATGGAATATCTTGTTTTCTCCATCAATGGTGATTGAAGGCTTTGCTGGGTATAGTAGTCTGGGCTTGCATTCGTGGTCTCTTAGTGTCTGCAGCATATCTATCTGTCCAAGACCTTCTGGCTTTCATGGTTTCCATAGAGAAATCAGGTGTAATTCTGATAGGTTTCCCTTTATATGTTACTTGAATTTTTTCCTTTTCAGCTCTTAATATTCTTTCTTTATTCTGTATGTTTTATGTTTTGATTATCATATGGCAAGGGAATTTTTTTTTCTTGATCCAGTCTTTTTGGTTTTCTGTAAGCTTCTTGTACCTTCATAATAATATCCTTCTTTATGTTGAGAAAGTTTTCTTCTATAATTTTGTTGAGTATATTTTCTGGGCCTTTCAGCTGTCATTCTTCTCCTTCTTCTACCCCTATTATTCTTAGGTTGGTCTTTTCATAGTTTCCCAAATTTCCTGGATGTTTTGTGTTAAGAATTTGTTGGATTTGCTGTTTTCTGTTATCAATGAGTTTATTTCCTATCTAGTATCTTCAGCGTCTGAGATTCTTTCTTCTATCTCTTGTATTCTGTTGCTTATACTTGACTCTGTAGTTCCTGTTCATTTACCCATATTTTCCATATCCAGCCTTTCGTTGGTTTGTGTTTTCTTTATTACCTCCATTTTGGTTTTCAAGTCTTGGACTGTTTCCTTTATCTGTTTGATTGCTTTTTCTTTGTTTTCTTGGCTTTTGGGGGTATCTTTGAGGGATTTATTAATTTCTTCTAGCTTTTTGTTTTTCTTCCCCTCCATTTCTTTAAGGGAGTTTTTCACCTCCTGTTTAAGGGTCTCTATTAATTTTATAATGGTACGTTTAATGTGGATATCTTCCACTGCTTCTAGATTAGGGTGGTCTAGTTTTCCTGATGGGTGCTTCTGGCTTCTGGTGATATCATGTTGCTTTTCGTGTTTTTGGAAGAATTCTTGCATTGGTGCCTGCTCATCCCTTGCTTCAAATGAGCCCGGGGGAGTCTTGGCATTTTGGTCCAATCTCTGCTGTGGCTGACTGTGTATTGGGGGTTTTCTTGGTCTGCCCTCTCTTAGGTACCCTCAGCACTGGAGCTGGTTCTCATATCCCCTCTGCCCTGAAGCAGGCTGTGTTGGTGGTTCCCTCTGGATGGATCCTGGCACAGGAACAGGACCCAGCAGACAAAATGGTGGGCTTAGTGGGGCGGGGCAGGGTCTCGGGGAACAAGGAAGCCTCTGGGGCAGAAGCCCCACCACTGGGTCCCCAGATCCTCCTCAGCAAAGCAGGCTGAGTTGGGGGATCCTAGCGCCCAGCAGGTGGAAAGGAGTGCTTGGTGGGAAGATGGAAATTGGTAAACAGAGAAAGCCAGTAGCCTGGGAGAAGCCAAGCTGAATGGTCAGAAATGTTTAGGGGAATTGGAGAGGGTCTGCACTCTGCTCCCAGGATCGTCCAGCCAGGCATGCACACACTTACCCCTCCGGATGGATCCTTCATGAGTTTGCTTTTGAAATGGGTCTGGAGACACATCTCAGTTGGTGCATTATTTGTCTTTCAGTTGTGAAGACTTAGTTTGATCTCCAGAATTCATGTTAAAAAGCTTGGATAAATACCACATGCTGATAATTACCCAGGCAGATAATTGGATCCCATTGAGCAGCCGACCTAGCATATCTGGTGAACTCCAGGATGATAAGAGATCTTGTGTCACCATGATGGGAACACTCACTGAATCAGCTTATCTGAGCTAACTCCCCAACTACAGCCTAGCAGGGAAGGAACCAGCTTAGGAACAAATTAGACTGAGTGTGGGTGACAGTTGTATGCCTGGGGCAGACTGTTGGGCCACTGGCAGTGGCACAAGGATTTATCCCTACTGCTTGTACTGGTTTTTTTTGGGGGGGGGTATTGTTGTTGTTGTTGTTGTTTTGGAATCCGTTCTCTTTGGATGGATACCTTGCTCAGCCTGGATATAGTAGGGAGGGCTTTGCACCTTCCCCCCAAAAATGTGCCTTACCCTCTCTGAGGAATGGATAGAGGGTGCAGTAGTGGGGAAGCTGAAGGGAATGGGAAGAGGGGAGAGAGTGGAAACTGGGATTTGTAAGTAGAATGAAAAATGATAGTTTGGGCTTTTTTTGTAAAAAAATAAAATAAAAAAGAGACCTTGAGTCAAAATAATGTATACAGCATTTCTAAAGAATGATTCTTGAGGCTGCCCTACCATTTGCACACAGAAGAGACTCACAGAAGCAAACACTTTCATATTTATACTCCCAACAGGAATACACACATGTATATACACATAAACAATTGGCCACACTTCCTATTCTTAAAGTAATATGTGTTCATTATAAATTATCTAAAATATAATAAAAGGACAAAATACCAATCATGTGTACATCTTCAAGAGACACTCACTGTTTACAAATTTTTCTGTTTTGATTTAGATGTAGATCTGTAAATTAAGTATACATACCCCTCCATACCTACACACCACACAGAGATACATACACACACACACACACACACACACACACACACACACATTGGGGTAGTCATGAATGATTGAATTCTGCTTGTTAATCACAGGGAATTGTGATGTTATAGTACCTGATTCCTATGATTATTAGAAAAAAGGAAAATGATTTTCTATAAGACATCTCAAACCATTGAGAGATGTCTCATTCATTTTTTATAATTAATGATTGGAAGCACAGGTGGAGCAAGGGACTAAAATGTATGGTGGAGTTTTGACTGATGTTGTGCGAGCAGTGGTCAAGTGTGCAGTGTTGTAACCATGAGGGAATGGATGAAGCTGTACATTTCCTTATTCACTCTGTCTTACAACTTACAAGAACAAGGGAACTGAAACATATCACACATACATCTTTTTATTTACTTGATGGTGCTTAGAGACTTACTCATTGGAAGGTTAAATGACATTTATTTGTTCTTTTGGTTTGCTCCTAATTTACCCTATGTTCTAATAAGGCTTTAAACTTGACACTGCAGAGACAGCCTACTGATTCCAAGCTTTTGCTTTTTGTCACATGTGCAGAGGATCACTGTCTGTTCCCAGCATCACATGGTGACTGTAACTCCAGCTCCAGTGATGCCCTCTTCTGACCTCTGTGGGTCCAAGGGACACACATGAAGAGCAGACAGGTATACATGCAAACACTTATACACATAAAATAAATAAAAATATTTTTATATAAAAATTTTAAATTTTCTTTCCTGTTTGCTTGTTGTGACTCTACTCTGTCATTTAAACCTTTTTCTTGGCTTTTTGTGACAGGGTTTCTCTGGGTAACAGCTCTGACTGTCCTGGAAATCACTTTAGAGACTAAGCTGGCCCCAAACTCATAGAGATGCCTTGTCCTCCCGAAGGCTGGGATTAAAGGTGTGCTCCACCACTGTCGGTTGTGATTTAAGCTTTTTAAAGTCTTGGTGTTTTAGTTATCAATGCTTTTGTCTTTTCATGAAATCAAGAATAAGCCCATATTTGTAATTTTTTGCTTGTTTATTTCATGTCAGAGATTCTCTGTAGATTTTCAGGCTGTCCTGAACTAGTTCCTGTAGAGTATGTTGGCCTCAAACTCACAGAGATCTGCCTAACTCTGCCTCCCGAGTGCTGGTATTGAAGGTGTGTACAAACCAACACTTGGTTTGTAATTGATTTTTAAATTGTCTTTATTGTCATCATCATCACTTTTTTCTTTTTTTATTGGTTTTTATTGCACTCTATATTTTTCTCTGCTCCCCTCCCTATGTCTCCTCTCCCCTTCAACCCTTTCCTTTGATCCCCATGCTCACAATTTACTCAAAAAAAATCTCATCTTTTTCTACTTCCCATGTAGATTAGATATATGTTTGTATCTCTTAGGGTGCCCATTGTTGACTAAATTCTCTGGGATTGTGATTTGTGGGCTGGTTTTCTTTGCTTTATGTTTAAAAATCACATGTGATAACTGTCTTCCCGTATCTGGGTTACCTCACTCAAAATGATGTTTTCTAGCTCCATAAATTCGCCTGCAAAATTCAAAATATCGTTATTTTTTTCTGCTGTGTAGTACTCCATTGTGTAAATGTACCACATTTACTTATCCAGTCTTCAGTCGAGGGGCATTTAGGTTGTTTCCAGGTTCTGGCTATGACAAACAATGCTGCTATGAACATAGCTGAGCACATGTCCTTGTGGCACGATTGATCATCCTTTGGATATGTCTCCAAAAGTGGTATTACTGGGTCTTGAGGAAGGTTGCTTCCTTATTTTCTGAGAAATTGCCACATTGACTTCCAAAGGGGCTGTACCAGCTTGCATTCCCACCAGCAATGCAGGAGTGTTCCTTTTATGCCACAACCTCTCCAGCATAAGTTGTCATTATTGTTTTTTGTCTTGGACACACTGACTGGTGTAAGATGGAATCTCAGAGCCGTTTTGACTTTTAGTTTTTCTGATGACTAAGGATGTTGAGCATTTCCTTAACTGTCTTTCAGCCATTTTAGATTTCTCTGTTGACAGTTCTCTGTTTAGGTCTGTACTCCATTTTTTATTGGATTATTTGTTCCTTTGATGACTAGTTTCTTGAGTTCTTTGTATATATTGGAGATCAGACCTCTATCTGATGTGGGGTTAGTGAAGATCTTTTCCCATTCTGTAGGCTGCCATTTTGCGTGGTTGAATGTGTTGTTTGCTTTACAAAAGGTTTTCAGTTTCAGGAGGTCCCATTTATTAATTATTTCTCTCAGTGTCTGGGGTTACATTTAGGAAGTGGTCACCTGTGCCAATGTGTTCAAGTGTACTTCCCACTTTCTCTTCTATAATGTTCAGTGAGGCTGGCTTTATGTTGAGGTCTTTGATCCCTTTGGATTTGAGTTTTGTGCATGGTGATAGATATGGGTCTATTTTTATTCTTCTACATGTTGAAATCCAGTTGTACCAGCACCATTTGTTAAATATGGTTTCTTTTTTTCCATTTGATATTTTTTGGTTCCTTGTCAAAAATCAGGTGTTAGAAGGTGTGTGGATTAATATCCAGGTCTTCGATTTGGTTATATTGGTCCTCCTGTATGTTTTTATGCCAATACCAGGCTGTTTTCAGTACTGTAGCTCTTTAGTAGATTTTGAAGTCAGAGATTCTGATGCCTCCAGAAGTTCTTATATTGTACAGGATTGTTTTGGCTATCCTGGGTTTTTGGCTTTTACATATGAAGTTGAGTACAGTTCTTTCGAGGTCTGTGAGGAATCTTGCTGGGATTTTGATGGGAATTGCTTTTGGTAAGAATGTCATTTTAACTATGTTAATTCTACCTACTGAAGAGCATGGGAGATCTTTCTACTTTCTGGTGTCTTCTTCATTTTCATTCTTCAAAGATTTAAAGTTCTTGTCATACTAGTCTTCCACTTGTTTGGTTAGAGTTACTCTGAGATATTTTATGCTATTTGTACCTATTATAAGTCCCCTGATAAAATATCAGATTTAGATAATCAAAGTGGAATGGAATGACACCAAGTCAGCATTTAAAGGCCACCTTAACCAGATGTATTGGTATAGTTTCCATGGTTCCTTACTTTTAAAAGTCCATGCCTTTCTGAGCACACAGTCCTTGCTAAATCACCAGGACAAAGTCTGCTCCCCCAACTTCTTTCAGCTCTTTTCTCCCACTTGAGGGTTCTTTTAGAGGATTCTTTCTTTTGCCACAAAGAAAACAGTAGCTTTGACCCTGTGTTAAGATGGTCTTTAGTGATAGCATCTTTGGATAACTAAATCAATCTTATTATTGTCCCCCAAACTTATCCTCCACTCCTCAGGACCCTTTAAGGTAACAATATAGAAACATATTCTGAGGGATTCTGTCCCTTAGCATGGAAATAAAGGAAGGAGATTCCAGTGCATTGGTCCTAAGACCAGTACTAAGAGGCAAGGTGGCTGCCTTTTGGGAGTAAAGCACATTATATAGGTATATCCATCTAAGAAAACAAACAAATAAGGCACAAGAAAGATATCTTGGCAGGTGAGAGTGCTTGTGCAACAAGTAGAGGCTGAGTTCAAATCTCTAGGGTCAATGCAAAGGCTAGGCATAGTTGCACATACCTCTAGTCGTAACACTGTGGAGGGAAAAGTGGATCACTGCACCTTGTACACTGTCAGCCCAGCTCCATGTTCAGTGAGATACTGTATTTTAAGGGATGAGGCAGAGATCTAGACACCAGGACATCTGGTATCCTCTTTTGACCTTTGAAAATATGAATGAGCATATAGACCACACACTTTACACATATAAAACATGCATGCATACACAAAAACTCTTTCTCTTTCACACACACATATACCCCACACACATACACACATGCACACACACACACTTATATACTCTTAGACTTTCACAACCCAGTTCACAACAATAGAGGAAAGTCTCTCCTGCAAATACAGTTAAAGTGATTTCTATCTGTGCACGTGTGCATGCATCTACTTACATATGAACAGACATTTGGCACTAATTTTGTATTTAAAAATGTATTTTTATTCATGTGTATGTGTATGCATGTGGAGGTATACTCATGTAAGTACAGTTCCCAACATAGGGAGAATAAGTTATTGGGTTATTTGCAGCTTGAGCTACAGATAATTGTGAACTTCCAACATGGTTGGTGTGAGCCAAGCTTAGGTTCCTTGCAAGATCAGCTCGAGCTATCTCAAGAAGGTAATTTTGACATGAAATCCCATGTTGGGTGTATCAACAATTTTTTACATTCTTCTTGGACACAGCATACTTTGAGACTTAAGAGACCACATAGTTTTCAGATAATGCCTGATAGAAGGAAAATTTGTCCTTTCTCAAGACACAGGCAGGGAAACAAAATGGTAATAGCCCAAACAAATCCTTTGAAACAAGCTCTAACTATGGAGATGGCTCAGGCTAGCATAGAATTCAGGATTCTGCTATCTCCCAAGTGAAAGATTAAAGCCATTGATCTCTGTACCATGCAATTTCAGCTTGAATGCCTTTCTCTCCTGAAGAAAGTTGGTTTCAAAAAGCAGAATACATACACCTCCTTATCACTGTACTTGAAAAAAGTATTTTCTCTTTGTTTCATGTTTTAATTTTTCTACTCAATATTTATGTTTGTATGAGCAATTTTCTTCATTTCTTGAGATCGTTTTCTTACAACTTTTATAACTCAAGATGTATAATTGGATTCTGTGTATTTTGCTGTAATTTTAATTCTTTTTGATGCATTGTTTTTGTTTTCATCAAATTTTAGGATATCACAGTCATTTTGTATAATATGAAGAATAAATATTTTATAAGCATATGTGTATATTTGTCTGTCAAATATGAAAGAATGAGAGATTTTTGTGTTTGTTTTCTAGCAGGATAGCTGCTCTGAATTGATTTTATCTTCTACAATTATTAGAGTTATTGTTTTAATTTTGAGTGTGTGAGAGGACACAAGCATGTGGTAGTGTGCATGTGAAGTCTAGAGGAAAATTTGTGGGAGCAAATTCTTTTCTTCCATCATGTTGGTTCTGGACTTTAGTCTTGGCTGCAAGTCCAGGCAAAAGCTCAGTCACTGATGGTGAGAGATATTTTCAGAAAAGCTATTCCCACATTGTATGACAGTTTAAGATTTTTTTCTTAAACTGTCATACATTGCTCTTGACCTTGAAATCAATATTGTTTACCACTTTGGAAGTCTCCTGCTCTTCATCTACATATATTAGAGGAAAGACTCATGGGAGGTCATGCAAATTCCTGAAACTCTGAATTGATGTGGTCTTAGTTCCCTGGCTCCCCATGATTTTATAATAAACAGCTATCCAATCCCCACCCTCTCTAAATTGAAAGTTTCATTCTCATGTCTGTGAAGCTTCCAGACTCTGCTTATATTTACTTTGGTGTAGAAATTGCAGGTGGAAGGATATAGACAGAGCTCAGCATTGAGACACTGACTGAGCATGTACTGGTAAAATGGGTTTCATCAGAACTAAGAACAAGACAGGAAGTCTAAAAAGAAGACAGAAAGACTAAGAAGAAGTAGAAGAAGAGAGAGAGAATGAAAGAGGGAAAATGAAGGAGAAAAGAAGGGAGAAAGATTGAAAGAAAGAAAAGGAAGGAGAGGGTGGGAAGGGAAACAAAGGGAAAGGATGGAATGTAAAAAGACAAATTAAAGAAGGGAAATGAATTAAAAAGAGATAATATATAAAGTAGATAAAAAGGAAGTGAGAGGGGGAGAAGGGAGGAAGACAAATACACACAGAGAGACAGAGAGAAGCAAACATTCATTGGCACAGAACAGATGTTCTTTTATTCACTAGTTTGTCCCTTTACTCTATGAGTGACAGTAAATTCTACCAGTAGTAGAATGTCAAAGAGAGCTGGCTCTACTAATGCTTGCCTGTGTCTCAGTACACTATCAAAGTCATTTCAAAATATTCCACCTCACATAGTAAAATCAGAAGTACCCCTACTTACACCTCTTTTCTGCTTAGTTATCGCTACATACTCTGTCTATGTTATGTTTATAATTAAAGTCATACTAAGTTTTCTCTCAGTCAGAGCTGAAGAAGACTCCATGGTTTCCACTCTTCCAAGTCACACACAATTTCCATACTAATCCTTGGATTCACATTTATGGAGACCTCTATACACAGATGAGTCTCAGATTTATGATGTTTCTGGATAAGTGAAATTAAAGTTCAGATTCATTTTCTTTTCTGTATTCTGTGGCAGTGTATGTATGCATACATGTGTCTGCATATGTGCATGAACATGTGGGTACTATATCTACAGAGGCTGCAAAAAAGCATTACACTACCCAGAGTTACATGTATGATATGAGATTCCCCTCTGTATGCTTTAAATATCATTGGTTAATAAAAATCTGGCTTTGCCTGATAGGGTAGAGCAGAGCTAGGCAAGGAAAAATAAACTGAATGTTGGGAGGAAGAAGGCAGAGTTAGGAAGAAACCATGGAGCAACTCCTGGAGACAGAGATGCTGAAATTTTGTTGGTAGGCCTTGACTTCATGGTGATGCACAGATTAATGGAGATGGGTTAAATTAATCTGTAAGAGTTAGGCAATAATAAGCTAGTAATAATGGGCCAAGCAGTGATTTAATTAATACAGTTTCTGTGTGATTATTTTGGGTCTGAACTGCCAGGCAGCCAGGAAACAAACTAAGTGCCTCCCTATGACAAATTGTCATGTCAATGTGGTCAACTAAATCCACGTAAAACCTCAGAAAGCTGAAAAAAGCATCTTAGACACAAAAAAGCACAGTTAGCAGGGTTTGGTAGTAGCATTTTGGGGGGTGGTATCTGTGTGCTAGAAGCAAGCAGAGGCATGGCTCTTATAAGAGAGTTTTACTGATTCGGTGGTAGCAGAAAAAAAGCCACACTGTTTCGAAACTGTGCTGTTTTAAAACTGTGGCTTTCTGGGCCATGCTGCCAGCATGAACCCTGATAAGGTCCGACTATGGAACATTTAAATGGGGTTTGTGAACAAAGTGCTACAACTTGCTTAATGGAACCTAGACTGTCTGTATGCCTAAAAATGTGGCTGTGAGCATGGCTATCATGCTCCACCATGCTGGACTGGGTTCGGTAAGCAGAGAGTGCCATTTTTCCCCTAGCAAAGTTGCCTCTTAAGTTCATAAGAAGGGCATAGCATTTTAAGAAGCACTTCTGGTCAGAAAAGGATTACAGATATGTAATAAAGACAAATTCAGATGGAAAAGGCCTCTAAATAGGTCATAGTATTGGATAAATGTACACAGGCTTGGGAGAGAGAAGAAAAAGAGTATAGAAAGTTGTAAAAAAATAAATGGTTTATAAAAAATAAAACAAAGACTTGAAAGAGAAAGAGTACAGACTGTCATAGATTAAAAGGAGTAAAGATAATAAATATTAAGAAGTAATAGAGTTAAAACAAATAAACCATGTAAAAATGGAAAATTCAAAGTGTCTTGATTATATATACTATTGTGTTTTCTTTTAATTTTTTATTGCAGAGAGACATTTGATTCTGGGGACTGCTAAACTAACCCTATATATCTATATCTATATATCTGTATCTATATCTATATCTATATATGTATGTATATAGAAGGTATCTTGAATTCAAAATATGGGTCTAGGATATGTTGCTTTGGAAAAGAGGTCCTTCTTTTGTTTCCACAGAGGATGAAAACCTGTGGAATCCTTCCAGACTAATGTGGTTTGATGGAACAAGACACCTGAAAACATTGCTGTGAACATTCTCCCCAAAATTACTTTGCCCAACAAAAAGCAGGAAGCAGTTCAGAGAGAACTATGCTCATATTCTCAAATATTGTTTATAAATGTTTCTTTACATTTAAGGGGGGATATGCTATAGAGATTTGCATTGGTATGGATCTTGGTTTATTGATACAAATTTAATGTCAATATTGTTATACTGTGCAAATATATTTCTGAACTTGATTAAGTTATTGTGTTTGTCCAGCTCATTTAAAAATATAATGTATAATTAAGCAATATAAGTTAATAGATAAACATCTATAATAGTCAAGCTTCTAGTCTTGTTAGTCAGGTTTTCTAGATATATAGAAATATATTTCAATTAGAAAGGTGTTCTTCAAACTTTTCAAATACCTACAGAATCTGACATTTCAATGTTTTAAGAAGTTAGGACTTTTCATGACAGTGAGACACATCTGTTCCTGGAAGCACCAATTACTTCAAGAAGAAGATGAGTATTAAAGAGGCTCCTCATGGAGTTTGTTAACCATTTGGGCAAGAAACTGCTCATACTTGGACTGCTTGAAGAATTGGACATGAAGGACCCACAGAAAAATGACTCCTGAACTTGCTTAAAGGTGAGACGATCCTTTGGGGTTTCTGCCTCATGAAGGAGTCTGCCAGACATTCTGCAGGACACAGAAGAAAGTGACTGATAAACTGCCAATATAGGCAGAACTGCCTTTGAAATTTCCTGATTCATGAAATAGTTTGCTAGATACTCTCAGATTGTAGGCTGAATATGGATGCCCCAATGGTACATAAGAACTCTGAGTGATTGACAGATGTCTCTGTCAATTCTAGGGTTTCAGAAGTTGCTTTCAATAAACTTATTGTTTACTTATGCAATATTATATCATTCTGGAGCCTTATGGAGTTGAAGAATTGATAGTTATAGTTTTCCTTAGTTATGATAAAAGATAAAGTAGATATATGCTGTAGGAATTCCTACAGCCAGTAGCCTTTAAGTTACCTGGTCAGAGTATAAGTTTATACCCCATAGTAAAAGGGCATGGCCTCTTATACTATATATGCTAATATAAAGCATGTGTCTGCCCTTTCTTCCAGCGGTGTGATTCAGTTCCTGTTCCCCATTCATGCAGAGAATTGTGATCTGTGAGTCTACCCCTAAATAAAATACCCTTTATTATACTCAATTCTGAGCTATTGTGGGATTTCTTTTTAGCGTCTTTCATCTGGCGCCCACATGGATCTGAACTCCACACCTACCGGGTAGACTAGCATAAAGGCCTAACCGGTCCAGAGTCCAGAAAGTTTCCCAACCTCACCTGCTTAATTTGCTTTTATCTAAGGTTTTTGGTTTGTTGTTGTTGTTTTTATAAAACCCCCACCACAGTGGAGCTAAATGCATGCAGCAACTTGGAAATTTTGCCAGCTCATGCATATTCCCCCCACGGCCACATTCCTTGCTACATGGCAACTAGTGCAGCTTCCAGTTTGTGCTCCCTGCCCGTGAGTTCTGGGCTTCTTGCTCCATGTATGGAATTGATTTAATTGCTTTTAATTTGTCAAGCAAAGCATATTTCTCATTATTTAACCAGCACCAAAGCAAAAAAACCAAAGTGGCTCAGGATGGTTCCTGTTGCCACCAGTTGCATTTATGCTAGCCTACAATCATGACACCTGCTGGACAATAAAAATTATTTCTCTTAAAACAAGTTACAAGACCTCATAAGAGGTAATTAATAAATCAGTGTAAAATTGCAGACAATATTAACATGAACATTGTAGTAAATTTTGCTAATACTATGTATTTTATTCTGCAAGGCTTATATGGTTATTGTGATACATCCATTCATTGAATATTGGGACTCAGTTTTCTCAGTAGTTATTCTTAAATATAAATATTTATACTTTTAAATTTTTCAAATTTTATATCCTTTTGAAAATTGGAAGTTGTGATGCCAAATATTTGATTTTAGATTATTTCTTTGTATTTGTTAATTTCTTTATTTCATCCTTGGTCTGTACTTGGCTTTTGTGAATCTTTTCCTTTTGCTTTTATAGACTGTTATTACTGACAATCTTTTCATATTATATCATTAAGAAAATGGTTTGATAACAGAGCTGATAATGTGGCACCTTTAGAAATGATACAGTCTTTACAGACTAACAATGAGGAGCTAGCTGAGATGATTAATACCATCAAGAACAACAACAACAAAAAGATTTAGGCTTTAAAAAAACAGTAGTCAAAAGATTTGAAGTGATTGACGAAATTATTGGAGCTGATGAACAGGGAAAGAAGGTAAAAGGACAGGATTTAAAATAGCCAGTAGCTGTCAGAGATGACTTACCTAGGGTGTTAGCTTCCTACACTGTAATCAACTCTGACAAAGCATCAAGTTCTAAAGGCCCAAAAGGATCCAAAGAAGGTAAACAGATACCTATAAGAATGAATGATCTAAATAAAATTAAGTAAGCTGTAGTAACTTATGGCCTACATTCTGCATTTGTTAGGGAGATGGTTAAGACATGGGCTTCTAGCATTAAAGCCACACCACATGACTGGCTTCAGTTAGTTTCAGCAGTCCTGGATGATGGGCCTCAACTTATGTTTAAATGCTATTTCAGAGAAGAGGCTAAAGTTTTAGAACAACAGGGCAAAGCAAAAGGACTTGAGACTTCCCAAGATCAAATTCTTGGTGAGGGAACTTATGCTGAGCACAGGCTCAAGTTCTTTACAATGAACAAATCTTGTTCCTATGCCAAAAAACAGCCTTAAATACTTGGGACAGGACTCAAGAATAGGAAAATGAATTGAATGATGTACCAGAGTTAAACAGGGCTAAAGAGAATACTTTAGTGGCTGTTTACAAAGTATTTATTGAATCTCTGGCTTTCAAAAATGCCAGCTTAGAATTTGAAATATACTTGGGCCTTTAAAGGTTAGATCAGCACCAATGGATGAATGGGTCCTGCATACAATGAACATTGAGAAATTTGACTATAAAATCTATTCTTGGGTACAAGAAGCAATATCTAAAGGAATGAGGAAACATCAAAATCAAAATACCAAATATTTTAGTTGTGGTAGAATAGGATATCTAAGAATGGATTACAGATAAGAAATTCCTAGGAATAATGTCTCCTCTCAGATTGGCAAGAATAGGAAGACTCAGCCTTCAGGTATATGTAGAAGGTGTGGCAAAGGCTGACATTGGACCAATGAATGCAGATCAATAAAAGACAAACAAGGCAACCTGATACCACTGGAAAACTCCTAGGGGGACCTCTTGCAGGCCCCCAAGTTGAAAGTGGTCTAGTAATTCCTAGCCACTGTGGAGGAAATGTCTCACCATGAAAATTAAAAAATCTAGAGCTTTCTGTAAAATAGCATACTGTTCTTGATAATGGAATAAGCATGAAGGATCAATCAAAAAATTCAATAGGAAATAAGAAACGTATGTTCTGGCAGACTTCTATAAATGATCGAAGAACAAAGCTAAGAGTAAATATAAATGGCATTGTAGTTGTGGATTTGATAGATACAGGTGTGGATGTGAGTATCATTACTCCAGAATCATGGCATTCAACTTGGCCTCTTCAAGAGGCAGATGTTCAATTACTAGGAATTGGAATCCTATCTCAAGTGAAACAAAGCACGAGATGGGTTGAATGCATAGGGCCAGAAGGACAGAGAGGAAGACTGAGGCTGTATGCAGCTAACATTGCAGTGAATTTATGGGGTTGTGACCTGCTGCAGCAATGGAATACCCATTTAACATTTCTGCAGTCCCAGAAATTCATAATTCTTGGAAGGATTTAACGTACTATATACAAAGTTCACCAGCCATTTGGGCTCTACAAGCACACAAAGCAACTAGCAATCCTGTAGAGGTGCCAACTGCATTACCTTTAAAATGGTTAACTGAGAAACCAATATGGGTTAACCAGTGGTCATTAACAGAAGATAAACTCCATGATTTAGAACAGCTGGTACAGGAGCAACTAGATGCTCACCATATTGAAGAATCAACCCACCCTTGGAATTCTCCTGTAATTGTTGTTAAAAAGAAATCTGGTAATTGGTGAATTGTGTCAGATCTAAGAGCTGTCAACAAGGTAATTCAACCCATGGGCCCTCTACAATCTGGAAATCCTCTGCCTTCTCTTTTACCAAAAGGATGGCCTGTTATACGTATTGATTTGAAAGATTGCTTCTTTACTATTCCTTCACAAGAAAAGGACAGAGAATAATTTGCTTTCACATTGTCTACTTATAATAATTGTCAACCATCCAGGAGATATCAGTAGACCATCCTTCCACAGGGAATGCTCAAGAGCCCCACCCTATGCTAATATTTTGTAAGTCAGCCATTGGAAATAATATGTAAACAAATTTCTAAATCTATAACTTACCATTACATGGATGACATTTTGCTATCTGACTCAAACATAGATACTTTAGAAAGAATGTTTGAAGAAATAAAGTTTTGTCAAAATGGGGATTACAAATTGCTCCTGAAAAAAATACAAAGAGGAGATTCTGTCAATTACCTAGGTTATAAAATAGGTTAACAGAAAATTAGAACACAAAAGACACAATTAGGTAAGACCAATTGTGAACTCTGAGTGACTTTCAAAGATTGTTAGGAGACATTTCCAGTCTACGACCACCTGATGATCTAATAGTTCATTTAAACAAAACCTTAGATGGTAACAAAGACTTAAATAGTCCCAGAGAACTAACAGCTGAAGTGGAAGAGGAAATGATTGTTGCTGAAGAAAAATTACAGGAAGTACATGTGGATAGAGTGAATCCAAATCTTAATTGCATTTTAATCATATTGCCTTCCAGAATTTCTCCTACAGAAATTTTAATGGAAAGGGAAGATATTATCTTAGAATAGATCTTTTTACCACATAAACCAAGTAAAAAATTAAAAACTTATGTGGAAAAAGTTTCTGAATTAATCATAAGTGGTAAATTGAGACTTTGTCAACTAGCAGATATAGACCTAGCAGAGATTATAGTACCTTTTACTACTGATGAAATTAAAAAATTATGGGAAGACAATGAATCTTGGCAAAGAGCTTGTGCTGATTTTTTAGGAAAGGTTAATAGCAATTATCCCAAAAGTGATAGAATTAACCTTACAAAGAGAACTACTTGGATCCTTCCCCGCATTGTATGGGACACACCAATCACTTGACCCCATACATTCTATACTGTTGCAAACAAATCAGGAAAAGCAGGTTACAAATCAGAAGATTTAAGTAAGATGGAACAAAGCTCTTATAGTTACGTCAAAAGGCAGATTTATATGCAAATAGAATTTTGGGTGATTGCCCAGATAGCCAGTTGTCTCTGTCAGTTGTTGCACATTTGGAAGTTGCTTGATTGTACTTCCTGCTTACTCAAGTAATAGTATTTCTTTTCTCAGGTCTTCGATGGGATTGAAGACTAGATAGTTCTAGTTACTTTACTCTCATGACTTGGCCAAGTTATTTATAATACAAGACTTAAACTCATTAGGATAGGATAATTATTGAAACATTTATTACAAGTTTCTTGCTTGATACTGTTTATGATGTTGTAGTTCTATTTTTTATACCTGATATTTGTTTTTATTGTATATAATTTTGTAGTAGGCTTAGAACTTTCTTATTTAAACAATAGGAGGAGGTACTATAGGAATTCCTACAGCCAGTAGTCTTTAAGTTACCCACCCATTTGGGCGTGGCCTCTTACACTATATATGCCAATGTAAAGCACGTTTCTGGCCTCTCTTCTGGTGGTGTGATTTGGTTCCTGTTCCCTGTTTGTGCAGAGGTTTGTGATCTGTGAGTCTACCCCTCAATAAATAAACCTTTATTATGCTAAATGCAGAGCTAGTGTGGGATTTCTTTTTAACATCCTTCTTTAGATATAAATATTGTAACTTTAATTCTTGTTTGATAACTGTTTTGTTTTATGTATTTTTACTATGTTAAAGTTAAAACCTTCTTTTAAATTTAAACAGAAAAGGGGAGGTGATGTGGGATTCCCTCTGTATGCTGTAAATACCATTGGTTAATAAATACACTGGCTTGGCATGATAGGATGGAATAGACCTAGGTGAGCAAAACTAAACTGAATTCTAGGAGGAAGAAGACAGATTCAGGAAGAAGTCATGGAGCTGCCACTGGGGACAGACAAGCTGAAACTTTGCTGGTGGCCATGACCTCCTGGTGATACACAGATTAATAGAGATGGGTTAAATTATGATGTAAGTGTTAGCCAATAAGAAGCTAGAGCTAATGGGCCAAGCAGTGATTTAACTAACACAGTTTCTATGTGATTTTTGGAGGGTCTGACATGCTGGGTGGCCAGGAAATAAACTAAGCACCTCCCTACAACACATGTAATTGTCAGTCACTTGATATAAGTGCTAGAAACCAAATTCTAGTCCTCATCAGCTCTCAAACTGGAATTCTTAACTATAAATAATAAATACTGGAAAACCAATAAAACCTTTGTGAAAGCATAAAAATAGAAAACTGAGTTTTAATATTAGTAGATTGAATTCATTTTTAACAATTGCTTTGTCCAAACACCCAAAATTATTTATCTTTCTCTTCTACTTTCTATTTTCTTAGTTATTTTGTTTTATCTTTTCTTCTATTGCTTACTTGTTTGTAATGGGGTATTATATACTGAAGGATGCCAGCTTCAATTCACTATGTAGGTGAAGTATAAACTTAGATTTCCAGTCTTCTCTTCTCCACCTCAGAAAATCTCGAATGATGGCATGGAATACCATGTCTGGGGTTTAATTTGTTTTCTCTTTGTTCTTCCTCTTGAATCTTTTCTGTGTTGCCCTCATCTTCCCTAAAAGAGCACATGTAACAAATGTCCACTGTCTAGAATATTCTAGTTATGAAAGGAAAGGTTGAGTGGCATTAGCTACTTGGTAATTGTCTTTAACATGCTTAGGAATGGTTGTAGAGAGTGGGAGATTCTGACTGGCCAAGGGCATGGGTTCAGCACGTCATATATTGAGTTGCATTTTAATAATACAATTTAATTATCATTATGTCTGAAATAAAGCAAAGATTTGGATAACTGAAGTAAAAAGCAATCATGTGAGACTCTTGCAATCTCACACTCACCCCTGGATTTGGTCTTCCTGACTCAGCACACATTCACTAACATGGCTTTCCTATTTTGGTTAAAACACCATATTCAGTTTGCTGCCTTCCTTGCTTCTCTTCTGACAAGTGCAAGTGATTGACAGAAAATGTCTCAATTCCCTAGAGTCTAAAATATGTCTATTCTGAAAAAAAACTATAAATATTTTGAGGCTTCTGGGGTAACATGGTGGATTTGAAGGTACCAATATGAGAAACAGTGAATGAAGAATTAGGATAACAAAGAACAGACTCCACTCCAAGGAACGGAAGATTGGAGAAGTCTGGAAATAACACAGGGAATACAGGGAAACTGAAGATGCGGCAGAAGTGAATGCAGCATTGAGAGATGGAACAAGCAGGAACTTTCTCAGCCATGGTTCCCAGGTAAGGGTCAGATACTGAAGATCTAGCTGAGGTCAATCTATAGCCCAAGGTAAAGCTATAGATATATGGCAGGTCAAGCCCATGTTCTCCTTCATATTCAGTTGGAGTTTGACATAACTCTCTATTCTTGTGTTACATATCAGCACTTAGGAGGCTGGTTTTGTCACTAGCCAAGTCCTAGGCAGATGTGGCCAGACACCACGTAGAAACCTATTCTTAAGAAAGAGCTGTTTTCTGGGCTTTGGAACAATGAATCATCATCACATGGAAGAAGCTCTTGAATTGATATTCCATAGCCATGAGTCACTAGTAGCCTTGGGAAACAGTTGAGGAGAGAGGACGGAAAGCAAACACCAATGCAGTGAAAGGTTCAGTGACACAGGCTCAACACAGGCAGGGAAGGGCATGGAGTGGCTGGCAGCTTATCACTCATCACTCGATCAGCTGTAGAATATGATAACCATGATCCCAGTGTTAACAGTGCACACAGGGTCTGGAGCCATGTATCTGCCATAATAATCATTGAAGGGACTCAGAACTCCAAGGCATCAAAAGAACTTTTCAGGTCTACTGCCTCTCCTTCATCAAGGGTACTTAATGCAGAGTGGTTTTGGAAAGTGTAGAGGACAATCTCTAGACCTCCTTTATAAACCTCAGTTATATTCCCTCACCCTTGAATGCATGGTAGAGATACTTCCTCACTGAGTGCATGAATGAGAGGATCTCAGACACATGGGAGAAATTTCCCAGTCTACAGTCTGCCAGAGGCATGGGGGATATGAGGAATGCAAGTTAATATAAAATGACATATTCAGAATATTTTCTCTGTGTGTCCTCTAAAATTGCAGTTCACCAGTTTTAGAAGGGGTCACTTAGCAATGTGTCCTCTTCCTTTTTGACAGGAGTTATTCCATGTCTGGTACCATGAACCTTCTCAATAGCCCATGATTGAGGAGATCATCAGTCCTCATAGGCATACTAATATTTCAATAAATTATAGTGTTATCATACTATACTTTTTAATACTGGTGCTTATGTCCACATATTTGTGCTTTGTCAACTCTTAGCAGAGTAACTTCTCTTTGCTGTGGCTACTTGCGAGTAAAGAGATGCATAACTGTTCAAAATGCCAAGAAAAAGTGAGTTTCAGTACTCAGTTATAGAAGGTTCAACTGTATCAGCTTTCTCCCATGTAAGTCTCAGGAAGTATGGCAGAAACATGGGCAGAAAGATTCTACCATCTGGAGAATGTGGAAGAGAGCTATGAAATGCTTTCTTCTGCATATGAGATAGCTTTTGCATACCCTAGCATGAATAGGTTGCCTATATAATAACAAGTCACTCAAAATTCCAGTATGAATGGGATCCTATGGCCCTACCTGTAAATGAGGAACTATTGGCAGTTGATGGCTGTTGAAGAAAGAATACTCACTTTGATTTGAGACGTAGCCACTGATAGGCTGTCCATGATCCTGTTTGCATGTGGTCAGTAGTACATGAACTCATTGGGCAATTATTAATAATAACTCTACTATGAGAATTAACAACAATGATGCAAATACTGCTACTGCTGATGATAAAATAACGTGGTGTTGAGAGGAGATGACTTGTTGAGTTTCAGGGTAAATGCAGGGAGATAATAGAGGGAATAAGGTTCAAACTAATACTGTTAGTCTTTATTTTATTTTATTCAAAAGAGTTTTTCTTAATAATTTTCTTTTTTATTTTACTTCATCTGTATACTTTTGCTTATGCATAGTTTTCACAATTGTTCAATAACATTTTTTTCTAAATATTTTCTGTCCTTTGTTGTAAATTTCTTCTCTACTTTTCATCCTTCCCGTGACTTGGTTTAAACTTGTCTTTCATTTTCTTTTCCAGTTCCACTAATTCACACTTCTAC
Source organism: Ondatra zibethicus (assembly GCA_004026605.1). Classification (NCBI taxonomy): domain Eukaryota; kingdom Metazoa; phylum Chordata; class Mammalia; order Rodentia; family Cricetidae; genus Ondatra; species Ondatra zibethicus. The sequence goes on along the minus strand of PVIU01001606.1, from coordinate 156,527 downwards.
TATCTTTACTATTAAATAATTTTAAAAATTTATATATTTTTAAGTGTGTGTTGTATAAAAATGTTCAAATGAATGTAGTATTTACATAAGCCATAAGAGGGCATTAGATCTCATAGAGAAGGATTAACAAGTGGTTACAAGTTGACCAACAGGAGTTCTGGGAACCAAACTCAGGTACTTTGCAAGAGCATTATGTACCCTTAACTGATGAACCAGCTCTCTAGTATCAATTTTAAACAGTTTTGAACTTGCAACATATCTACCAATTTTGGAACATTATTTTCTATAACTCTAATTGATACAGTAATTTATTTTATCAATATTTAGTATTTTTCATGTTTGTCATGGTATTGTTGTTGCTTAAGGATATTTTTTTGGCATTCTCTTGAAAATCAATTGGGGATTGAACCATCTCTAAGAAAATCCCAAAATTAAATGGTGAAGGATCAACCCAAAAAATGTATAACCCACAACAAAGAAACACAAGAATGGGGAATTATCAAAACAATAAAGCAATAGAAAACAATAAAATATATAGATGTAAAAAGCAGAAAAACCAAATTACTCCTCACTGCTGATGATAAAATTTGACACTTAAAAAGGCTAAATATTCCACCAGAAAACAGTCAGATCTGATGAATACATTCCGCAATATTCATCAACCTACCAAATGTCACTACCATTCCAACATCCTCTTCTGTCCCCTGTAGGCACAACACCTATGCATACATATAAACTTGCACAGAAACATTAAATACCTATATTATATAAGAAATCTTTTTTATTTATTTAAATTTATTTTTTAAACAATCTTCTATAATTTTACATACAAATCCCAGTTCCCACCCCCTCTTCTCCTCTGCTCCCCCACTTTCCTGAAACCCCTCCCATATCTACTCCTAGATGTTGCCTAGGGTCTTAGCTGGAGTCTTTCTTGTTTATTTCTGGAAATTTACATAGTGTTAGATTCCTCGCTAGCCACATAATGGCTCCTATAATCAATATATTCTTCCTTGCTCTCTCTCTCTCTCTGTCCTTCCCCATCTCAACCATCTTAGTTCCTCATATTCTCCTCCTCATCCCCTTCTCCCTTCCACCATCCTTTCTCCCCCACACATGCCAAATTTTTCTCAGGAGAACTCATCTATTTACCCTTTCCAGTGGGATCTATATTTGTTTCTCTTAGAGTTCTCCTTGTTACCTAGCTTCTCTGTAGTCATGGATTATAGGCTGGTTATCCTTTGCTTTATGTCTAATATCCACTTATGAGTGAAAACATACCAAATTTGTGTCTGGGTCTGGGTTACCTCACTCAGGATGTTTTCTTCTGATTTCATCCATTTGTATACAAATTTCAAGATGACATGGTTTTTAGTGCTGAGTAATATTCCATTGTGTGAATGTACCACATTTTCTTCATCCATTCTTGAGTAGAGCAGCATCTAGGCTGTTTCCAGGTTCTGACTGTTATGAATAATACTGCTATGAATACAGTTGAACAAATGTTCTTGTGGTATGAGTATGCATCTTTTGGCTATATGACCAAGAATGGTGTAAATGATAAAACCACCATACTGATTTCCAAAGTGACTGTGCAAGTTTGTATTTCCACAAGCAATAAAAGAGTGTTCCCTTACTCCTCATCCTCTCCAGCATAAGCTATCACCAGTATTTATGATATTAGCCATTTTGACTGGTGTAAGATTGTATCTCAGAGTGGCTTTGACTTACCTATCCCTGATGATGAAAGATATTAAACAGTTCCTTAATAATCTTTTAGTCATTTGAGAGTTTTCTGTTGAGAATTATCTGTTTAGATCTGTACTTCATTTTTAATTGAATTATTTATTATTTTGATGTCTAGTTTCTTGAATTTTTTAATATATTTTCGAGATCTGTCCTCTGTCTGATGTGGGGTTGGTGAAAACTTTTTCCCATTTAGTAGGCTGCTGTTTTAGCTTATTGACTGTATTTTTTGCCTTACAGAAGCTTTTCAGTTTCGGAAGGTCCCATTTATTTATTAAAACTTTCAGTGTCTGTGCTATCAATGTTATATTTAAGAAGAGGTTTCCTGTGCTCATGCATGCAATGCTACTTCCCACCTTCTCTTCCATAAGGTTCAGTGTGACTGTATTTATATTGAGAGTTTTGACCCATTTGGACTTGAGTTTTGTGCATAAGGATAGATATGGATCTATTTACATTCTTCTACATGTTAACATCCAGGTGTGCCAGTACCATTTGTTGAAGATGCTTTCCCTTTTTCATTGTATAATTTTATTTTCTTTGTCAAAAATCAGGTGTTATAGGTGTGTACCAGGTGTTTGGAGGATTAATACCAGCACCTTCCATTCAATTCTATTGGTACACTTCTCTGTTTTTATGCTAATACAAAGTGTTTTCATTACTATAGCTCTATAATAGAACTTGATATCAGGTATGATGATGCCTCAGGAAGTTCCTTTATTGTACATGATTGTTTTGGCTATCCTGGTTCTTTTTTTTTCCATATGAAGTTGAATATTGTTCTTTCAAAGACTGAGAAGAATTGTGTTGGGATTTTGATGGGGATTACACTGAATCTGTAGATTGCTTTTGGTAAGATTGTCATTTTTTATTACATTGCTCCTTCCTGTCCTAGATGATATGAGCTCTTTCCATTATTTTATATCTTTTTAAATTTCTTTCTTCAAAGACATAAAATTTTGTTATACACATCTTTTACTTTTTTGGTTAGTTACCTGATGTAGAATGTCCTTCTATATATGTGTGGTTTTATTGGTTGATGAATAACGCTGATTTGGTCTATGGCAGGGCAGAATAAAGTCAGGTGGGAAATCTGAGAAGAAATATTGAGAGAGAGAGAGAGAGTAGGAAGAATCAGAGAGATGCCATGTAGTTGCCAGAGTAGATAGATGCTAGACAAAACCTTACCAGTATGCCAAAACCTTGTGGTGATAAACAGATTGATAGAAATTGGTTAATTTAAGATATAAGAGCTAGCTAGGAATACTCTAGAGTCATTGGCCAAACAGTATTGTAATTAATATAGTTTCTGTGTGATTATTTGGGTCTGAGCTGCTGTGAAACAAAAGAGCTGTTTCCACATACATATGGCACCAACGTGGGTCCACTACATTCATATAAAGTCTGAGAGATCTTGGGAAGGAAATCTAGACATAAAAGAACAGAGGTAAGTACAACTTCTTGGTAGCCACATTTTTTCAGATAGACTGTTTGCTGGTGGCAAGCAGAGGCATGGCTCCTTAAAGAGAAATCTTCCTAACTAAGTATTAGTGGCAAAAAATTATATGGCTTCTTTAAGATTTGGCTTCCTGGTTCACTCTGACTCTTTCAGGCAGTCCCACAATTAAATGGGGTCTGCAAGGAGCATGTTACAAATTGCTTAATGGTGACATAGACCCACTGCATACCTGGAGCTTTAGCAGTGAGAATGGCTCACAGAACTAGCAGTAAAGGTACCTCCACCATATTGAAAGGCTGAGAGAGGTAGAGCCAGCATCCAGACCTACTGTCACCATACCACTTACCATTTTAAAATGTTACTTGTCATAAAAAGATTTCAGATATGCAATAGGAAACATTCAGATATAAAAACTTCTAAATGAGACACAATGTGTTAAAAAGTGTATGTAGGCTTTGGAGAGAGAAGAAAAAATATAGACAGTTATAAAAAAAGTAGTTTTACAAAACACAAAGTCTTTAAAGAGACAGAAAAAGTAATATAAAATAGTACAGTCATAGATTAAAGGTATAAAGAAAACCTGCATAAAGATAGAATATACACAGAGAGTCTGGATTATATATATTATTGTGTTTTCTTTGGATTTTTTGACTGCAGAGAGACATTTGATTCTGGGGGCTTCTGCTAAGCTAAAGCAACATAAATATATCTTGACTTCAGAATTTGGGTCTAAGGATTTGTTGCTTTACAAAAGAGGTTTGGCATTTGTTTCCACAGAAGATGAGTACCTTTGGATTCCTTCCAGGCTAATGTGGTTTGATGGAACAAGACCCCTTGAAAGTTCTACATGAACCCTAAAAACACTTCAACCAAAAGACAGCAGAAAGTTGTTTATAGAAAATTATGCCCAAATTCCCTAAATGATTGTTTATAAGTGTTTGTTTTCATTTAAAGGGGTATAATATGGAGATAAATACTTTGCATTGGTATGGATCTTGGTCTATTGATACAAATTTAAGGTTGATTTGTCACATTGTATATATGTAATTTTGCTTTTGGTTAAGATATTGTGTTTGAGCAACTCATTTACAAATGTAATACATAATTAAAATTATGTATTCATAGTCATTTATAATAGTCAAACTTGTAATCATGTTAGTTTTATGAGATATACAGAGATATATTTCAGATAGAGAGGTATTCTTCAACCTTTTAAAGACATATAGCATTTAAATTTTTTTTAAAATTTAATCTTTTCTTGACAGTAAGACATGTCATCTTCTGGCAGCACCAATTACTTCTGAGAGGAAGATGGGTATTAAATACCTTGTTATGGAATTTGCCAATGTGGCAAGGCTATCCATTTGGACAAGAAACTGTTCTTGCCTAGACTTTTAATGGTATGATGTAGGAACTGAATATGTAGGATCCACAGAAAAGTGACTGCTAAATATTCCAAAAGATGGGATTGTCCTTTAGGGTTCCAGCTTCACAGAGGGTACTGCTAAGCATTCCTCAGGACACAGAAGAAAGCAACTGAAAAACTTTACAAGACAGAACAGATCTTCAAATTTCCTTGGAAAAGTCTGCTAGATATGGGCCTGTAGGCTGAAGATTGATGCCCCAATTTTACATAAGAATTTTGGGTGACTGTCCAAACCGTGAGATGCCACTGTCAATTCTAGATCTTTGGAAGTTGCTTACAATGCACTTTCTGCTTATTTAGGTAACATTATATACTTCTGGGTTCTTTAAAGAATTAAAGACATATAGTTATAACTATCTTTAGTTATGATAAAAGAGAAATTAAATTTAAACTTTAGACTCATAAAGATGAGATAGATGACAGACTATTTTCCTAATTTGCCAAATGTAAATGGACTAAATATTGTCTATTTTGTATATGTAATTTTATTATGTTAAAGTTAAAACATTCCTTTTTAATTAGACAGAAAAGGGGAAATGATGAGAATATCCTTTTTTATATGTGTTGCTTTATTGGTTGATGACTAAAGCTGTTTCAGCCTATGGAAGGCAGAATAGTCAGGTGGGAAATCCAAACTAAGATATATAGAAAGAGTAGGTGGAGTCAAAGAGATGCCATGTAGTTGTTGAAGGAGACAAATGCTTGACAGAACCTTACTGGTGGACCACAGCCTTATGGGAATACACAGATGGATAGAAATGGGTAAATTTAAATGTACAAGCTAGCTAGGAATATGCTACAGTCATTGGACAAACAGTGTTGTAGCTAATAACATTTCTGTGTGATTATTTGAGTCTGAGTGGCCAGGAAATCAAAGAACAGGCTCAGCATTGAGTTGCCCAAAGATTTTTTATGTTATTTATGGCTATTGTAAAGGGTGATGTTTCTCTGATTTCTTTCTCAGTCTCTTTATCATTTGTATATAGGAGGGCTAAAGATTTTTTTTTTAGTTGATCTTGTATCCTGCTCATTACTGATGATGGATATCAGCTGAAAGAGTTACTTGGTAGAAATTTTTGGGTCACCTATATATACTATTATATCATCTACAAATAGTGAAAGTTTGACTTTTCCTTTCCAATTTGTTCCCTCTTTGATCTCCTTTTGTTGTCTTATTGCTCTAACTACAACTTTGAGTACTATATTAAACAGACATGGAGAGAGTTGACAGCCTTGTCTTGTTCCTGACTTTAGTGTAATTACTTTGAATTTCTTTCCTTTTAATTTGATGTTGACTGTTAGCTTGTTCATTATTGCTTTTATTATGTTTAGATATGTTCCTTGCATTACTAATCTCTCAAGAACTTCATCATGTAATATGATTGGGCATCTCTTGGGTATATTCCCAAGAGTGGTATTGCTGGATCCTGAAGTAGGTTGATTCCCAATTTCCTGAGAAACCACCACACTGATTTCCAAAGTGGTTGCACACAACTATGTTCATAGCAGCATTATTTATAATAGCCAGAACCTGTAAACAACCTAGATGCCCCTCAATGGAAGAATGGATAAAGAAAGTGTGGAATATATACACATTAGAGTACTACTCAGTGGTAAAAAACAATGACATCTTGAATTTTGCATGCAAATGGATGGAAATAGAAAACACTAACCTGAGTGAGATAACCCAGACCCTAAAAGATGAATATGGTATGTACTCACTCATTAGTGGGCTCTAGCCATAAACAAAGGACATTGAGCCTATAGGTCACAGCCTAGAGAAGTCAAATAACAAGGTAAACCCAAAGGCAAAAAATATATAAATCCACCTGGAAATTGGAAGCAGACAAGATAGCCGGGCAAAAGTTGGGAGCATTGGGGTGGGAGTGGGAGTGGGGGAAGGGGAGAGGGGGAAAGAGAAGGCAATAGGGAAGGATTGGGGAGTACTTGTGGGAGGGTTGAGACGGTGGAAGGGTGGATATAGGAGCAGGGAAGAAGATATCTACATTAAGGGAACCATTTTATGTTTGGCAAGAGACTTGGTTCTAGAGGGGATCCCAGGTGTCCACGGGGATGTCCCCAGCTAGGTCCTTGGGCAGCAGAGGAGAGGGTGCCTGAACTGGCCTAGCCCCATAATCACACTGATGATTATCTCGAATATCACCATAGTATCTCTGTCCAGCGAAGGATGGAGATAGAGACAGAGATCCACATCAGAGCAGTGGACTGAGCTCCCAAGGTCCAGTTAAAGAGCAGAAAAAGGGAAAAGATGAGCAAGGAAGTCAGGACAATGAGGGGCCGGTCCACCCACTGAAACAGTGTGCCTGATGTAATGGGAGCTCACCAAATCCAGCTGGACTGGGACTGAATGAGCTTGTGATCAAACCGGACTCTCTGATTGTGGCTGACAATGGGGGCTGACTGAGAGGTCATTAATAAAGGCACTGGGACTTGTTTCTACTGCATGTACTGGCTTTTTGGGAATCTAGTCTATTTGAATGCACAGCTTCCTATGCCTGGATGTAGGCGGGAGGGCCTTGGACTTTCCCCAGTGCAGGGTACCCTGCCCTCTCTTAAGGATGGAGGGGGAGAGAGGAGAAGGATTGGGGAAGGGAGTGGGAGGGGAATGGGAGGAGGGGTAAGTGGAAATTTGTGAATGGAAAAATAAAATTAGTAATAATAATAATAATAATAATAATAATAATAATAATAATAATAATAAGAAGAAGAAGAAGAAGAAGAAGAAGAAGAAGAAGAAGAAGAAGAAGAAGAAGAAGAAAAAGAAGAACTTCATCATGAAGGGATGATGGATTTTGTGGGATGCATTTTCAGCAATTAATGAGATGATCATATTTTTCTTTCAATTTATTTGTATAGTGCTTACATTGATAGATTTTTGCATGTTGAACCATCCGTGCATCTCTGGGATGAAGACAGCTTGATCATGGTGGATGATTTTTTAATGTGTTCTTAGATTTGGTTTGCCAACATTTTATTGAGTATTTTGAGTATCTATGTTCATGAGGGAGATTGGTCTGTAATTCACTTTTTAAGTTGAGTCTCTGGGTAATTTTGTATCAGGGTAACTTAAGCCTTATAAAAAGAGTTTGGCAATGTTCTTTGTGTTTCTATTGTGTTGAAAAATTTGGGAAGAATAGGTATTATCTCTTGGAAGATCTGGTAGAATTCGGCAATGAAACCATCTGGCCCTGAGCCTTTCTAGTTTGGGAGACTTTTGATGACAGCTTCTATTTCCTTAGGGGTTATGAGTCTATTTAAACTGTTATTCTGGTCTTGATTTAATATTAGTATGTGATACCTACCCAGAAAACTGTCCATTTCTCTTAGATTTTCCAATTTTGTTGAGTACAGGTTTTCAAAGTATGACCTAATGATTGTCTTGGTTTCTTCAGTGTCTGTTGTTATGTCCCCATTTTCAATTCTGAATTTGTTAATTTGGATTCTCTCTCTCTCTCTCTCTCTCTCTCTCTCTCTCTCTCTCCCTTTGGGTTATCTTGGATAAGGGTATCTCTATCTTGTTGATTTTCTCAAAGCTGCAGCTCTGTTTCACTCATTCTTAGTATTGATTTCTTTGTTTCTATTTCATTGATTTCAATCCTCAATTTGATCATTTTTCTGTCATCTATTTCTCCTGGATAAGTCTGTTTCTTTTTGTTCTAGAGCTTTCAGATATGCCGTTAAGTTGCTAGTGTGAGATTTCTTCACTTTCTTATGTAGGCACTTAGTGCTATGAACCTTCCTTTTAGCGCTGATAAAACTGTCCCACAGGTTTGGGTATATTGTACATTCATTTCTATAAAGTGTTTTATTTCCTTCTTTATTTCTTCCTTGACTCAGTGGTGATTCAACTGAGCATTGATCAATTTCTATGAGTTTGCAGACGTTCTGCAATTGGTGTTGTTGTTGACTTCTAACTTTACGCCATGATGATCTGATAAGATACATGGGGTTATTCTAATTTTTTTTTAATCTGTAGAGATTTGCCTTTTGACCATTAGGTTCCATGAGGTGATGAGAAAAAAAGGCATATTCTTTTTGTGTTTAGGTGAAATGCTCTGTAGATACCCTTTGAGTTCATTTGAATCATAACATCTGTTAGTTCCTTTATTTCTCTGTTTAGTTTCTGTTTGGAAGACCTCTCTATTGGTAGAGTTGGGTGTTAAAGTCTCCTACTATTAATGTGTGTACAGTTTAAGCTTTAGAAATGTTACATATATATATGCCCTTATATTTGGGGCAGAGATGTTGAGAATTGAGACTTCATTTTGATGGATTTTTTGTGATGAGTATGAATCTAGCATATGTAATAAAAACCTAGAGACAAAACTTGGGGTTCAACCATAAAACCAGAAAAGCAAAACAGCTCAGCCACTAGAGAAGTTTTACCTCTATCAAGACTCAGCAACCACAAACTAAGCAGACTAAATCTCTCTTTCCTCCTATTTTATGTTCCCTCTAGTGCTGGTATTAAAGGTGCATGACTTCCCAGTACTGGGATTAAAGTTGTGAGGCACCACCACCTGGGTTTGTTTCTGGATTGATTTTGTGTAGCCCAAGGTAGCCTTAAATTCAAAGAGATCCATCTACCTGTCTCCCAAATCATGGGATTAAAGGTGTGTGCTACCACTCCCTGGCCAGCCTTGTCTACAAGTTCTAAGTCCAGGACAACTAGGACTGTTACAGAGAGAAACCCTCTCTCAAAAAAAAGCAATATACAAAAGTCCAATTCAATGTAAAACATTTAAAACTTGTAGTTGCCTTTAAAAGGTAGATTCAATAATCTACCTTTTTATCTTATATAAATATTTACCTTTTTTCAGAGGCGATTTAGTAATCTACCCTTTTATGCTATCATATCTAAATTTCCCCCTTTTTTTCTTTTCAAAACAAGAATCTTGAATCTAAACTCCATTGTTAAGGTATGATAGCCTGGATCATCTCAGCTAGTCACCTCAAAATTATTCTGAGCAGTTTGTATTCCAAAGCTGATCCTTAGGTGCTGTTTTTCAGCTTAGTGCTTTTATCATAGTCCTGAACGATTTGTCATTGTGGGGCACCATACTCTTTATGGAAACTTCAAAAGTTGCTGTTAGGAATGCTCATTGATCACTACAGAAAACTGATAGAGACTCAAATCCAAAATCATGTACAAGAAGATAGAAGAAATATTTTTCTAGAATTAGTTAGGACTTTATATGAGCATTGATATGACAAAAGTTGACTATATATTATATTATACATAATAAAAATGTATTATATATATATAAATACCTTATAAGTCTTATACCTTAAAAAAACTGTCAAAGGGTCAGTAGAAAACCAAAGGATTCTGAGATTAGTAACAATAAAATAGTCCTTAAATTTTTGCTCTTCTTCTGTCCCATATCATGGCTCTTCTAACATAAGACAAAGATTTTGAATTTCACTTTATAAGCATGCTTGGGTTTAGAGAGGGAGAGAGCCACACTCCAATTCAAAAGCCAGCCTTAATCTTTAATTGGACTGGGACTACAAAAAGACCATTTACATTATATGTCTGTAGAGAACAGCAGAAAAAAAAACATTTGGAATGATTTATGAAATTTTACCCTGTTGGAAATGTGATATACTAATGTTCAATTTACTGTTTTTCTTGAAACATTTTTTTTCTGGATGATTTTTCCTTTTCTTCAGATCTCTCATTTGTGCAGTAGTCTTCTGATTACTAAACTGGATATATTTGTTCTTCTGAAAAGACAGAAACAAAACCCTTCCCCAGCCCTAATTTTGGGAAGATTCTCTTTTGGCAAGTTATATCCGATCAAATGAAAAGCATTTGTTAGTTGTATAGGTTAGTTCAGAATAAAAGGTCATGATGTTTAAAGAACTATCATCTCTTTTAATTAAGAGGTGTCTTTTGTTCAAATTAAATCTTTATCAATTTTGATGGTATCAATTACTTTTCTTCTCCTATGGAAACAAAAGCAAAACCCCATCCCCAATGTAATGCATGTCCTGGTTTCCATTTTGATGTCAGTTTATCTGTGAAGTATATCAGCTGATTTAATTCTGTAGTTTTTTCTGTTACCCAATGTCTCTCTGGAGCTGTTGTTCTTTTCTCATTAGCATTTAGAAATTTCATACTTTCTCCATCTCTTTTGACTGATTTTACTTTGAAGTCTATTTTGTTATTTAGTAGGTAGGATAACTATACCTGATGTCCTTTTAGGTCCATTTGATTGGAAAATCTTTTCCCAACCCTTTACTCTGAGGTAATATCTGTCTTTGAGATTGAGGTATAATTCTTATATGTAGCAGAAGGATGGTTCCTGTTTTCATATTTATTCTGTTAGTATGTGTCTTTTTATAGGTGAATTGAGACAAGTTGATATTAAGCGATATTTATGACCAATAATTGTTAGTATCTGTTATTTTTGGCTTTGTTAGATGTGATTTTTGCATTTTCCCCTTCTTTGAAGCTCTTAATATTCTTTATTCTGTATGTTTAGTTTTTGATTAGTATATGTTGACGGGACGTTTTTTTGGTCCAGTCTATTTTATGTTCTATAAGCTTCTTGTGCTTTCATGCACAAGCCCTTCTTTGGGTTGGAAAAGTTTTCTTCTATCATTTTGTTGAATATATTTCCTATGGCTATGATCTGGAGTTTTTCTCTTTCTTCTATCCTTATTATTCTTAGGTTTGGTCTTTTCATGGTTTCCCAGATTTCCTGGATATTTTGTGTTAAGAATTTGTTGAATTTTAGCCATGCATGTGGTACATGCTTTCAATACCAACACTTGAGAGGCAGAAGTAGGCGGATATTTTTGAGTTCAAGGCCAGCCTGATAATACAGACTGAGTTCCAGGACAGGCTCCAAAGTTAGACAAAGAAACACTGTCTTGAAAAACTAATACTAATACTACTAATAATAAATTTGTCGAATTTAACATTTTCTTTGACCAATGAATCTATTTCCTTTCTTGTACCTTTAATGCCTGAAATTTTCTCTTCTATCTCATATATTCTGTTGGTATGCTTGCATTTGTAGTTTTTGTTTGTTAATCCAGATTTTCCATTTCCAGAAATCCCTCAGTTTGTGTTTACTTTATTGCCTCTATTTCAGTTTTCAAGTCTTGAACTGTTTGCTTCACCTATTTGGTTAAGTTTTTTTTTTTTGTTTCTGGTTTTCTTGGCTTTCTTTAAGAGATTTATTGATTTCATCCAATTTTTTCTTTTTCTTTTTCTCCATATCTCTAAGGGAGGTTTAATTTTTTCTCTTTAAGTGTCTCTATCATCTTCATAAAATTATATTGAAAGAGATTTTCTTCTTATTCTTCTGGATGACAATGTTCAGGTCTTCCCATTGTAAGACCCATTATGGGGTTCTGATGTTTTCGTGCTGCTTTTTGGGATGTTGAATGTATTCTTGTATTGGTACCTACTCATCTCTTTTTTTCAATTTATGCAGGTAGTGTCTTTGCCTCTTCATTCAATCCTTGCATAGTCTGTGTCTCAGGGATCCTCTCTTGGACAGATCAGTGCAGGTGCTTTCTGTGTCTTAGAGAGCTGCTGTTTATTCACTCTGTCCCATCACTGTCTGTCTGTGTCTGAGGGAGCAGCTGAAGTCTCTGGGCATGAGTAGGTATAGGGGCAGAGTGGGATTTGTCCCAGGGCCTAGGGCCTAGAAACCGGGCTATTCAGCTTGGGGGCTGGTCACTGTGAGTGTGAGTATTATAGTTCTTGTGCTACAAAGATATCCTGACTTATCATGAAGCCAGAATATACTTAGAATCTTAGTAGGATGACTCTGGTGGGGTAGAGCCACAACAGGACAGCACAGCCCTGGAGGGAAAGGTTTCCTGACTATTGGGAAGCCGGATTACCTGAAACTGGGGTGCAGTGGGCAGTGGTTTCCCTGCAGGTTATAGCAATTCTGTTCCTCTCCTTCAGAGACTATGCAGCTCACCTCTGCTCTGTTCCCCAGAGGGAATATCCTAGCAGAGCTATACACTTCTTCTCCTGCCCAAGATGTTACTTCTTTTGCTAACACTCTGTTAAAGGGGATCCCCTGAAGAAATGTCGCAATCTCCTCTGGCTATGGGGAAAAGTTGTTACTTTCTCTGTTCAGTTTTGCTCAATTCCCCACAAGGGAACATACCAGCAAGTTTCTTCTGTTCTTCTGTTCTGTTTAGTCCCACTAAAAGAGCATCTCAGCAAGATTTTTCAGCTCAGTTCCCTAAGGCATGTCACTGCCAGTTTCTTCTATTTTGTACCGCCCAATGAAGATCATCACCCAAAACTCTTTTTTAAAAGAGATTCATGTGGAAGGAGGAGTCCAAGGGAGTGATCACCTATGCCAGGGATATAAAAGACAACCTCCTACTGGACCAGCAGAAAAGCTTATGTAGGGCTTCTTAGGGATGGAGTTTTCCCAGAGAGAAGAGGGATTGATTAATTTTCCCTGATCAGGAATTAGTTAGTTAGTTGGTCAGAGACAGAGATTGCTCTGATTTCAGGGCCAAACTGTTTCTTCCACTGGTCCTTTTTTAGCCTTTTAACTAGAATCTTAGAATCTGAGAATATTTCTTTCACTGGTTCTGATTCTAAGGACAAAGTGTTGCTTCTTTGGCACTAGTTTCAGAGTCAAAGCATATTCCCTTGGTCCTGGGTTCAGGGATACAAGTATTTCTTTTCCTGTTTCAGGTTTCAGATCCAGGATTTGGTTCTTTCACTGCCATTGGGTTTAGAGTCAGGATGCTCAGTGATTGGCTAGTTTCTTGCTCAGGGATTAATTGGTGGCCTTGGTCAGTTGGTCAGTTGAATATGGACAGAGATGGCACTAATCTCAGGACCAAACTGTTTCTTTCAGTGGTCAATTTTATATTTTTGTCTGTAATCTTAGGGCCAAGGAATATTTCTTTCACTGGCTCTGATTCTAGGGACAATGTGTGTTTCTTTGGCATTTGTTTCAGAGACAGGGTGTGTTTCTTTGGTCCTGGGTTAAGTGATAAAGATACTTCTTTCCCTGGCTCAAATCTCAAATACAGGGTGTGTTTCTTTCACTGGCTCTGGGTCCAGAGTCTGGATACTCAGTTATTGTTTGGTTTTCTACTCCAGTTGACACTTTTACTGCACACACTCACTACTTGGTCTGCTCTGTGCAGTTGCAGTCTGTGCCTCAGAAGGCAGGTGAGGTCAAGAGGGATGGGTGGGTTTGGGGGCAGAGCGGGACTTGTAGATTACAGGTTCTGATTGATGGTGGAGTGTTGAAGTACCCTACTGGCAGGAGGCTTAGCAACTGGTTGGCTAATGCAGCTAAAGAAAGTTGGGGAGAGACTCATGGTTTTGCCCTAAGGTCCAAGGTGTAGAGACTGAGCTATCCAGGGAGGGGTGGGTGAAGCCGCAAAATAATCCCCCACCAGTTAAGAATTATGGATGTAGTAAGAGGCGTGGGCCTGCTTTTGGTGCCAGCTGCCCGGCTCCCGCCATGTTCCCAGTGGCCGGCTAGCTTATACACAAAATAATTACACAGAAACTGTATTCATTTAATTACTGCCTGGCCCATTAAATCTAGCCTCTTCTTGGCCAACTCTCACATCTTAAACTAACCCATTTCTATTAATCTGTGTTTACCACGAGATCGTGGCTTACTGGGAAAGATTCAGCATGTCTGATTCTGGTGATTTCATGGTGGTGGCTTTCTGTCTCTGTCTTCTTCCCAGCATTCTGTTCTCTTTTCCCAGCCTATCTAAGTCATGCCCTATCAAAAGGCCAAGGCAGTCTCTTTATTAACCAATGAAAGCAACCCAAATACAGAAGGACCTCCTACACCAATGGATAATAAAAGGGGTTATTTATTTAAGGGGAAAAACTTACAGATCACCATCCCAAACAACAGTCCTCTCATTGCAAACAGGAAACAGAGTCTAGACTCCAGAAAGGAAGCCAGAAGCAAGAGAGAAAACGGCCCGGTTCCTGCTGCTTTTTAAAATATAAGAGACCATGTCCCAGTGGGCTGGTATCTTAAAGGCTATTGGCTGAAGGAGCTCCTGCAGCAGGTGAGGAGTGGGTTGTTGGGAGAACAGCAGGTGGGGGATGGGCATTGACCTCTTGGTCCACCCTGTGTAATGGCAGTATGTACCTCAGAGAACTGTTCAGATTTGCAGGGATGGGTGGGCTTGGGAGGAGAGTGGTGCTCATAGATTGCAGGGTCCAGTTGATGGAGGGGATGTTGGAGCAGCCTGCTTGCCAGAGGCTTGCCTGCTGATTGGCTAGTAAAGTTGAAGCAGTTGGAGGAGGGACCCTGGATTTTGCCCCAGGGCCTAGGGCCTAGAGTTTGGGCTGTCCAGCTGGGGGGCTAAACACTCACTTTTTGGTCCACTCTGTGAAACTGCAGTCTACCTCAAAGAGCTGCTGAGGTATTGGGGGATGGGTAGGTTTGGGGGTGGAGTTGGAGTTGTGAATTATAGGGTCTGATTGATGGGGAGAGGGTGTTGGAGCAGCTTCCCTGTAGGAGGTTTGCCTGCTGGTTCCCTAGTGCAGCTGAGGCTAAAATGAATCTTTTTTTTTAACACAGAAGATTTTTATACACCAATGAAGGTTTCCTGAGAAAAAAATTAAAAAGAATTCTTTGTCACAATAACATCATCAACAACAAAAATTCCCTAGGAAGAAAAGTAGTCAAGGAGGTTAAAAACATCTATAATAAAAACTTTAATGACCTGAAGAAAGTAATCAAATAAGAAACTGAATGATATAATGGTCTCCCACCTTACAGAAATTAATTAATATTGTAAACTTATGAATATATTGCCTGAAGTACCCTACCGATTCAATCCTGAGAAAATAAACCAATGCTGGAAGTATCAATGACTGACTTCATAATACCCTATAGAACCATAGTTATGAAATGATATGGGACTGGCACACAAAGACATGGGGGAAAATATGCCATGGCACTAGCAAGGAGATTATACCCTAACAGCATAGGAAATGATGGCAAGATTTGAAAAATGGAACGATATAAAATTAATCATGAGCCTATGCCAACAGAAGTATTTCCCATTTGTCCAGTCCCCAGACCTTCTGCTATCTGCAATCAAGATGCAGATGGAATGTACGAAATGGACCTGAGTTATAAAGTCTCTTTTATAACTTAAAGTTATAAAACCACTCTTCCAGTTATGCCCCATTTCCCAAAGGTGCCACAACCTCTCATAATAGCACCAGCAGTTGGACATCAGGTGTTTAAATACAGGAGATTATGGGAGACATTTTTCATCTAAAGAACAATATTAATTATCTTAAAGATACAAGGAGTTATTTGGTAATCCCTGTTTAGGTGTTGAACTCAAGGCTTGGGAAGAGATAATTCAATTAGGTGCTTTAATGCTGTCTTAAAAGCAAATGTTTCTTTTACTTAAATGATTATGCCAATATTACACTAAAATTCAGTACTTTCAATTAATATGTTTCACCAGAGAGGTCCGTAAACAACTATACCAAAAACGATTTTTGGAGGAACTATCTAGGAACTCCTTTGTTAAAACTGATAATTTTTAAATTAAAATATAATTATATAATTTCTTATTCCTTTCACTCACTAAATTCCTGGTCTTTCTTTCTTTATTATAGTCACACACACACACACACACACATACACACGCATGCACACATATGCACAAACACACGCATACAATTGTATGACTCTAAAAATGTAACCTACCCAGTTTGTTTTGTGTTGCTTGTATGTATATGTTTTCAGGATTGACTACCTGGTATTTGATAACCAGTCAGTAGGTTTATTGCTGAAGAAGCCTAGTTCTTCATCTCCAAGAAGTCCTTCATAGTCTGGAATTCTTTGTCTAGGCACAGAGCCACAGGAGCTTATCTACTTCTATGTTCTATGTTAGCATGTCTCTTGGTGTTCTACTCTTTTTTAGGCAGCCACATTGTTATATTCATGCATGCAACTTTCATGTTATTCTTGAAGTCACAGTCTCACAGCAGAATCCCTGGTCCTTTGGCTCTTACAATCTTTCTTCCCCCCTTTCATAATGTTCCCCAAAACTTAGGTACAATGAATGTTGTAGCTATAGCATCTGGGGCGGCACATGCCAGGATCAGTTGTCTCTGCATTTTGATTGGGTGTCAATCCCTGTAATTGTCTTTTTTTTTCTACAAATAGGAGCTTTTGGGTGAGGGTGGGAGAGCTATGCTTATCTGTGGGAATGAAGATAAGTAGTTAATATTTAGTTAGGAATTATCCTGGTTTGGAATAGTAGCAGTAGTAGGTTCTAATATAAGGTTTGTAACTTCACTAGCCATTGGTAATTGGCTGTGTTTCCAATACATAGTCCTATGATGTGGGATTAACCTCTGTATGCTGTGAATATGTTTTATTACCATTGGCTAATAAAGAAGTTGCATTGGCCTATGGTTTAACAGAACATACTAAGGCAGCAAATCCTAACAGAGATAGAGGAGGCAAGAAGGTAGAATTAGAGAGATGCCAGGTAGCTACCAAAGGAGAAAGGTGTCAGAAACTTAATGCCAAACCACAGCCTTGTGGTAATATACAGATCAATAGAAATAAATTAATTTAAGATATAAGAGCAAGCTAGTAATATGCCTGAGCAATTGATCCAACAGTGTTGTAATTAATACAGTTTTGTGTGGTTATTTGGGTCTGGGTGGCCAGGAAAGGAAAGCTAAGTCTCAGTTTACAGTCTCCCAGCTGTTGAGAGCTTAGATACAATGAGACAGCTGCTGGCTTCTGTCAAGATACAAGTGCTACTATTGTACTTTAGGTGATATCTTACAATGTTGGTTTTTGTTTTGGTTTATATGCCTTACATTCTTCATCATATGAAAATATGTCAATGTAATCGAGCATATAAACTGAAAAATAAGAACCACATGATCATCTCATTAGATGACTGAAAAGCCTTCGATTAAATACAATATCCCTTCATGATAAAGGTTTTGGAGAGAGCAGAGATACACGGGACATATCAAAACATAACAAAGGCAATAGACAGCCATCCAACAGCCAATATAAAACCAAATGAAGAGAAACTCACAAGGATCCCACTGAAATTAGGAACAAGGCAAGGTTGTCCACTCTCTGTATACCTGTTCAATATAGTTCTTGAGGTTCTAGCTAGAACAATAAGACAACCAAAGGAGATCAAGGGGATACAAATTGGAAAAGGAGAAGTAGAACTCACACTGTTTGCTGAGGATATGATAGTTTACATAACGACCCCAAAATTTCTGCCAAAGAAATTCTACAACTTATAAACAGTTTTTGTAATGTAGCAGGATACAAAATTAACTAAAAAAAAAATCAGTAGCCCTTCTTTACACAGATGCTAAATGCACTGTGAAAAAAAATCAGAGAAACATCACCCTTTACAATACCCACAAATAACATAAAATATCTCAGAGTAACTTTAATGAAACAAGTAGAAGACCTGTATGACAAGAACTTTAAATCTTTGACGAAAGAAATTGAAGACACCAGAAAATGGAAAGATCTCCCATGCTTTTGGTAAGGTAGAATTAAAATAGTAAAAATGGGCATTCATAGCAAAAGCAATCTACAGATTCAATGCAATGCCCATCAAAATCCCATCAAAATTCTTCACAGACCTTGAAAGGGCAATGCTCAACTTCATATGGAAAAGCAGAAAACTCAGGATAACCAAACCAATCCTGTACAATAAAGGAACTTCTGGAGGCATCACAATCCCTGACTTCAAACTCTACTACAGAGCTATAGTACTTAAAACAGCCTGGTATTGGCAAAAAAGTAGACAACAGGACCAATGGAACCAAATCGAAGACTCAGATATTAATCCACACACTTATGAACACCTTTTTTTTTTTGACAAAGAAGCAAAAAATATAGAATGGAAAAGAAGGCATATTTAACAAAGAGTGATGACATAACTGCATATCAACATGTAGAAGAATGAAAATAGATCCATGCACAAAACTCAAATCCAAATTGATCGAAGACCTCTGTATAATGCCAACCACACTGATCCTCATAGAAGAGAAAGTGGGAAGTACACTTGAACACATTGGCACAGGAGATCATTTCCTAAATATAACCCCAGTAGCAGAGACACTGAGAGAAATAATCAATAAATGGAACCTCTTAAAACTGAGAAGCTTCTGTAAAGCAAAGAACACAGTCAACAAGCCAAAACGACAGCCTACAGAATGGGAAAATATCTTCACCAACACCACATCAGACAGAGGACTGATCTCTAAAGTATACAAAGAACTCAAGAAATTGATCATCTAAAGGACAAATAATCCAATAAAAAAAATGGAGTACAGACCTAAACAGAGAACTCTCAACAGAGGAATCTAAAATGGCTGAAAGACTCTTAAGGAAATGTTCTACATCCTCAGCTGACAGAGAAATGCATATAAAAACAACTCTGAGATTCCATATTACACCAGTAGGAATGATCAAGGTCAAAAACACTGATGACAACTTATGCTGGAGAGGTTGTGGGGACAAGGGAACACTTCACATTGATGGTGGGAGTGCAAGCTGGTACAACCCCTTTGGATGTCAGTGTGGTGATTTCTCAGAAAAGTAGGAAACAACCTTCCCCAAGACCCAGTAATACCACTTTTGGGTATATAGCCAAAGGATGCTCAATTGTGCCACAAGGACATGTGCTCAACTATGTTCTTAGCAGCATTGTTTGTCATAGCCAGAACCTGGAAACAACTTAAAAGTCCCTTGACTGAAGAATGGATAAGGAAAATGTGGTACATTTACACAATGGAGTATTACACAGCAGAAAAAAATAACAACATCTTGAATTTTGCAGGCAAATGGATGGATCTAGAAAACATTATATTGAGTTAGGTAACCCCAACCCAGAAAGACAAATATTATATGTACTCACTCATAAGTGTCTTTTAGACATAAAGCAAAGAAAACCAGCCTATAATTCACAATCCCAGAGAACCTAGGCAACAAAGAGGATCCTAAGAGAGATATATATGAATCTAATCTACATGGGAAGTAGAAAAAGACATGAACTCCTGAGTAAATTGGGAGTATGGGGACCTTGGGAGAGGGTATAAAGGGAGGGGAGAGGAAGGAAGGTGAGCAGAGAAAAGTATATAGCTCAATAGAATCAATAAAAAAAAGAAAAAAGAAAAAGCTCTCATGGGTACCTGAATAGAATGTGTAGTTTTTGCTTTTTTAGTCTAGAGATATTTGTTAAGTATATTTGATATATGATGTCATTTAATTCTGATGTACCCATTTTTTTCCAGAATACCTATATCTTAGAAGACTTGGGATATTGAAAACATCAATTATTAGAGAGCTTGAGTTAACTGTTTCTTGAAGTCCAGCAGTATGCCTTTTATGAAACTATATGAAAAGAAGTTTGCTGCATATAAGTTTAGGAAAGTAACATCTTTTTGGTTAACTCTTCTCTTTTTATGAATTGGGTTCCCATTTTTGTCTCCTCTGATTAATTTTAGTTTTCAGTCTATTTTGTATGATATTTGGATAGCAATACCTACTTGCTTACTGGTCCCATTTGCTTTGAAAACCAGTTTCCATCATTTTATTTTAATATGGTGCTTATCTTTAAAAATACAGGTGTCTTTCTTCAAGGAAGAGAAAGATGGATTTTGTTTTGCACTCTACTCCACCACCCTATGATTTTGATTGAAGAGTTGAGACCATTAATATTTTGCATTCTTTATTGAAAGGTAAATTCTGGTTGTATCACCTTATTCTGTTTTTTTTTGTTTGTTTGTTCATTTTCTCAGTCATAATTATTCTTTAAGTAATTATAACTTTATTTATTTTCTTTCTGGTGCCTTCTGGCTGTGCTTATGCCTCTCTTTGGACAGAAGTATTATTTCCAGTTTTCTCTTATGAGCTGGTTTAGTGGAACTGAATAATTTTATCCTATTCACGGTCACATTTTTTTTTCTACTTCAACTATGCATGAGTTTTGCTGGGTAGGGTAGTATAATTTGTCAATTCTGGTCTTTCTGAATTTAGAGTGCATTACTCTAAGCTCTTCTGGTTTTCAATATTTCCATTGAATTATTATTCTTGTGGGTTTTCCTTTTACTTTAACTTATGTATTTTTTCTCTTTCAGCTTTCAACACTCTTCCTTTGCTCTGTATATTTAGTTTTTTAAATATAATATATGGAAAGAAAAGGGTTTTTTCTAATTTTATCTATTTTATGTTCTGGTAAATTTGTATTTTTGTGGGTATATCCTTTCTTAGTTTAGGAAGTTTATGGCTCAGTTCTTGCTGAAAATTTTATCTGTTCCATAGATTTTAGATTCTTCTGTTTCATCTATTCCTATGATTTGAAGATGGGGTTTTTCACAGTGTTCTGCAGTTTCTGTATGTTCCTTTCCTGCAATTTTTAAGGTTCGTACTATTTGCTTGTATGTTCTAATTTCTCTTTTTTATCTTTGAATACTGACATTTTATCTTCTATTTGATCCATTCAACTTTTAAGGTTTCCCCTGAGTTTTCTAATTCGGTCATTGGGTTTTCCAATTCCATTGTCCCTTCATCTTCAGGTCTCATCAGTACTTATACCCCTTTATTAAATTATGCTTTCAAATTCTTGATTATATTCATCATTTCAGTTAGTCTTCTGTTTGTGTTTCTTTGAGCATTATTTAGGTGTTTATTCTCTTTGAGTTCGTTATTACTGTTATTGCTTTAAACTATCGTGTGCTCTGGGGAAGAGTTTCGTCTTTAAACTCTTTCAATATTTTGATTCAGTTTACCCTTTTTCATTTAGGTTCTGTATTCTGGCATTCTCTTAGGTAATTCTAATTAGAGAATATGCTATAAGACTCTAGATTTTCCTGGGAGAACCACTATATTAATTTTTCATATTGTTGGTAATTTTGTTTTTTTGTTTTTTAAATTTTTTTATATTCTTTTATTTTTCATTCAAAAAAATCACACTTCCTCCCCTTCTCCCCCACTAACCCTCCTCCCTCCCCCTGCTTCCTTAAAAGAGGGTGTGGTACCCTGCCCTGGGGGAAGCCCAAGGACCTTCCCCTTCCATCCCAGCCTAGGAAGGTGTGCATCCATATAGACTAGATTCCCAAAAAGCTAATACATGCAGAAGAGATAGGTCCGAGTGCCATTATCATTGGCTTCTCATTCAGCCCTCATTGACAGCCACATTCAGAGATTCTGGTTTGATCATATGGTCATTCAGTCCTGGTCTAGCTGGATTTGGTGAACTCCCATTAGATCAGGCATACTGTCATGGTTGGTGGACAAGCTTCTCCCGGTCCCGATTTCCTTGCTCATCTTCTCCCACCTTCTGCTCTTCGACTGGACCTTGGGAGCTCAGTCCATTGCTCTGATGTGAATGTGGGTCTCTGTCTCTATCTCCATCCATCGGACAAAAATTCTATGGTGATGATCAAGAAATTCATCAATGTGACTATGGGACAAGGCTAGATCAGGCACCTTCTCCTCTGCTGCCAAGTACCTAGCTGGGGACATCCCTGTGGACACCTGTGATCCCCTCTAGAGCTAAGACTCTTGCCAATCCTAAAATGACTCCCTTAATGTAGATATCTTATTCCCTTCTCCAATATCCACCCTTCCTCCATCTACACACACTCACTCCCCCAAGCTCTCCCCAGTCCATCCCTTCTCCCTCCCTCTCTCCCTTTCACCCCCCCACCCCTACCTACACCCCTATCCCCATTCCCGTGCCTCCACCTTTTGCCCTGCGATCTTGTTTGCTTCCAATTTCCAGGAGGATCTATATATGTTTTTCTTTGGGTTCACCTTGCTATTTTGCTTCTCTACCTTGTGAGCTATAAGCTTAATATTCTTTGTTTATGGCTAGGGACAACTATTGAGTGAGTACATGTGTTCCAAGGACCCACAGAGGAAAGGGCAAACTTGCGGGGAGGGACGGTGCAGGGTCGTGTGGAACAAAGAGGACCGCTGCAGCAGGCTCACTCCTTGTTGGTAATTTTGTAGCTAGACCCAGTCATTTGAATTTATTTTATTGTTTTTAGTGAACACAGAAGGCTGTATTGGGCTATAGAATGTATAGGCCAAGCTGAGCTTGGAAGCTGACACAGGGGAAATGAAGTAAGGTTGACAAAGATTGGGTCAAACTGGTTTGCAGGATAAGAATCCTGGTTTAGGTCTGGAGTTTAGGATGGTACAGGCAGGGCTCAGCTATCTAAACCAGGACACTGGATATGGGATCTTGACTGTATCTGAGCTTTGAGGTGTGTACAACTACAGTAGAATCAGGTGGACTTATCAGGCTGGGCCCTGATGCAAGATCTGCTACCCCTCCTATTGTTTAACCAGACAATCAAAATTCAAGTGAGATTATTTTCTTTATTTTCTCATAGCATTGATCATGTGGTTTCACTACATTCTAACTTTATTTATACTGAATACAATGAAAAATTACTTCCTTTTTTCTTCAATATTGTTACAAATAGACAAATGGAATATTTGAATCTAAGAAAGGGGGGATGAAGCCATATAAAAACAAAATAAAAAGATGCCACAAATAGATTTTCTGTTTATAGGGATATGACCTATAAAAAATAATTGAAAAGTAAAATATATAATACAATTTCTTGGTCCTACCTCCAGAAACATTCAAATGAGTATGTTAACTCCATGTGAGGTCTTTTCTTTAATAATGTCCTTTATATTAGATAGATTAGATTATAATTTCTTATAATTTGTGATAAGCATGAGACTTTATTAAATTATATCTGTCTCTTTCCCACCTTTTAAAATGATGCAGTTAGTAGAGAACTTAAAAACATGTATCACCGGCTAGCATTCTGTTTCCAAGGTTACTACAAGGATGTATTTAGTTATAGGGGAGACATCTGAGAAGGAAAGGAAATGCCCTCTGCGCTTGGAGCCTGGTATGCTGACAGCCCTGAACTTTCTACTGCACTTCAGCCTCTCACTGAAAGGCAAGCCAAGTACAGACTAAAAGCTAACAATGAAGAAAAATAAAGATATGCATTTTAATCCATTTTGGTGAAATAAAAATATTTCTCTTTCTTTTCAAAAATATTTTCTTACTTGTATATATTGTGTTTTGAGCACACCCATCTCAACCTTCCCAACACCCTCTTTTTTTTGCCTTATTCCAAAATAATTCCTTTGCTCTCTAAGACAATTTCAATTCTATTTTAACTCCATGTGTACAAGCATGATTTTAGGTGACTATAAAACTTAGGGTCCACCTACAAGAAAAATTATCTAAAATTTTTCTTTCTGAGACTTACGTAATACTTAATTTGTTTGTTTCTACTTGCATCCATTTTCCTGTAAACAACATAATTTTATTCTTTTTATGGTTGAAGAGAAAGATTACACTGTGTATGTTCACTATGTTTTGTTATCTGTTCATCTTTTGTTGGACACCCAAGCTGGTGACATATCTGCATTTCTGGAAATAGACTAGTATTCAAGTGGACTGTTACGTGTTGCCTTTGAGTCCTTTGAGGTGGTAAATATTGGTCATATCATTGCAGTGTTTTAGAGAATTCTGATTACATAATTTGTTCATTCCTGTTACCACATTATGTCATCTCATAACTTATACTTCCCACAGATTCACAAACTCCTATAATTCAGACATAGCTGTTGATGCAAATGGAAATATTGGTATATAGTAGACTATATATGTGTGTGTATCTATATATGTGTATTTATATGGTAGACTACATATATAACATATGTATATTATATATAGTATTTATATGGTAGACTATATATATATATATACCATATAAATACACACACATATATTTACCATATATATGTTGAAAAGGACTTAACCTTATGTACACTTTGTCAATTCTTAACTTATTGATACATTCAAGCTACTTCTTAATTTTATTATTTTAGTAGGTGTAGTTGGTAAGTAGTTAATGGTTTATCATAAACCTTTAACATATCTAGTACATGATACCAACCTACAATTTCAGACGAATTACTTTATGCCTAACAAGGATTTTTGTCATGTGAGCCAATACTTATGTGATGGAATTTTATTTTCATCAAAGTGCTGAAAACAAATTAAATAAACCCAAACAAAATGTTAGATTACACATCAAATGTTCAGATATCTTTGGTACTATAGCCAAAGTAGGTATAAACAAGTTAATTTGACCTGTCTCAATTAACAAAATGTTGACATACACAACATTTTTACTTGGTAAGCTGATAACTTCCAATCAGTCACTCAATAACATATTGATTTCTGCTTTAGTTAGTTTTTTAGCAGAAATTCAATCAGAAGTCACCTGGTTAACACATCACGTATGTATTAAAACATAGGCTTTGGGAAATTCCTAATATTTATCTCTATTGCACGATTTCAGGTTAGAGTCTCTTGGACTGTGCTCTGGGCAAAGAGAAATGAGTTTTGAAGCCATCAAGAAGTGAGAATTGGAACTGGGGAGATGGCAAAAGGGATAGAGTGGACAATTGTGCAAATGTGAAACTTGGGTTTCAATACCCAGAGTCCACGTAAAAGCAGGGAAGGTACAGTGGCTCATTCACAATGCCTGCAGCTGATAGATGGAGACAGGGATCCTTCAGGGAAACTGGTTATTTAGACTAGATGAATCAACAAGATTTGGGTTCTGTGAAAGAGCCAGCCTCAGGAAATGAAGTAGGTGGTGGTGGAAAAATACAGACAGCAAAGTCAACTTCTGGCCACTGCAAACAGAAATTCATGTCACAGGCATCCATATATATGTGAGCAAACATATACATGGGTATACTACATCCACATCCACACACTTGTGAGCAAGCATACACATAGGCAGGCAGTATCCACACACACAAACCAAAAGGTGGGGGAGATAAGAGACTTCTCTGTGCTGTCACTTCTAATTGTCATTCTACCTAATACTTCCACAGTTTCTCTTCTTAGTGGACTCAAAAAGTATCCTTCACAATGTCTTAGGGGTTCTCTCTGCAGCAAATTTCATTCCTTAGCTCCTTTTAGGCAGTGGTTATATTCTAATTTGTGGGGTTAGAGCAAGTATACAATTCAGTTTTCTGAGAATATTCTTTCTTTTAAATGTGATCTTCTGCTCAAATTATGGAGACCAGCATTTATTCTGTAAGATATCTCATAATAACTGCACTTTGTAATTACTCCATTCATTCATGTGCCCTAGACAAGGCCTACTTGATTTCTTTCAATTTGAAGAAAGTCAGAAAATCAGAAAATCTTGTATATAACCTACTGTCACTCTCTCCTCTCAAACTGATCTCCCTCTCTCAAACTCTCATGCTTTCATACATGCAGACACATAGAAACACACATATAAGAAGGAAAGCTGATTTCAAAAGAAAAGGAGAAGACAAGAAATCAGAAAGTTATCTTGCAATCTGTAGTGAAAGTAGCATTGAAGGAGAAAAATAAGAATCAATATTCTTCAAAAGAGAAGTCAATGATGTTTGGTAATTTCAGTGTGTGCTGAAACAGATACCGTCATGTTTATATGTCAGAATTGTGTCATATAATTACATGTTTATATGTATATATATACACACACACATATGCTTGTTATACATACTTCATAAGTTCCATTATATTGCATAATAAATCTGGGCCTCAGAAATTCAAAATTAGTTATTAAGTTCTGAAATCAAATGACAAACAGAACTACTCCCTACTGGGGTACTTTTGCTTTCATCCCTGTAATTTTTAAGAGTCTGTCAGAATTTACAATAATGAAAAACAATCATAACCTCTCCGTTTTTATTATTCCACTATACTTTTCTTTGACATTATTCTATACCTTTTTATTAGGATACCTGTGTTCCTTACTGAGCCACCCTACGTAATAGTGAACAAGTTCCCTTATCCAAATCTTTGGCCCATTGTCATCATTTAACACTGGTTAACAAATTTGCATTTCACGTCTATTTGACATTAAATGATCATTGATGCAGAAGTAACTTATTCACTAGTTACAGGAATGAGGATGTAAACATCTCTCTGTAATGTTATCAGGATACTGGAGACATCTCCCTAGTTGCCAAAGAGTGCTATTCCTATGTGTAAAAAATATTCAGGGAGGCTGTGAACATACGTTAAATTACTTTTGCAAATATGGGGACCTAAGTTCAAATCCCATACAACAAGATGAAAGCCAAACATTTAAGTATATTAACACATCTCCAACTTTCTGTGATTTTCAATGTGTTAAAACTTGTGGTATGATTTTTCCAACGGTACTAGTGTTTTTTCTTTATTGCTATTATTACTCACTGATATTTAAAGCTAATAAATATGTGGATCAATAAGAACAATAAAAGATGGAACATAAACATGATGACTTTTGTCTCCCTTCACCCTGATATCAATCAGAAAATTTATCATCATATAACTCATTATATGTGGAACTGAGGAAGGAAATGTCTTTTGAACATCTAGACTGCGACTTGAACCTCAAGGATGAAAATTTTCCATGTGAAATGAAAAGGAGGTAGGCTTGCTAGAGGGATGTGAGTCATCACAGAAAATTAGGTCCAGAGAAAACTGGAGGAAGTTGAATCTTGCAAGAGTAGCCGGTGTAAACCTACTGAGTTTTGAAACAGTGTCTCTTTCCAGCTTTGGTTGCTTCAATTGCTTGGTCTCCGTGGATTATATACATCATGAAGGTGGCTTACCTTTAGATAGAGATGTGTTATCCCTGGTAAGCTAAGCAGGAGAGGAAAGAAATTTACATTGTAATTTCAATGATATTAATTGGATTGTGAGAGGAAAGGAAAAAAACAGTTAATAAAGTATCTCCTGAGGATGAGAGGCATATGTGAGAATATTTGCTGCTCAATGTATTTACATTTCAACAAGTATTAAATTAGCAATGTTTAGAGAGTTTTTAAGTAGATAAATCCATATACAGAAAGAAATACCACAAAATGGGAAACAAAATGGGAAACATGATATCTCCTGAAATCAGCCACATTTTCTTGGAACCAGTGGATACTTCAGCATCAATTGAAAAGGAGATGCAGACATGATAAAACAAATAGCAACATAAGTAGCACGTTCTTTCATAGTGACTATGTCCTCAACATAAAGCACAAATTCAGAAAATTGGAGGAAGACAAATATTAAATGAGAAAACATTTGCATACTTTGGAACCAACCACTGCTCTGTTTTAGCTTTTTGCTCAATTTGGGAATTAACCAGGCCATTTTAAAGATAAACAACTATATTTTTAATTGTTATAAGGGGAAACTCATGCCACAAGAATGGGAAGTCTGAGTTCCTCTGTGTCCCGCGGGAATCACCCAGAGAGGGTGTGCACTTGGTCCATCCCAGTTTTTCTTCCTGGGCTCCAGGTAGCTACACCTTAAGTAGTTTCCACTTCTTAAAGGTGATTGGTTAACAAAGCTTCCTTCATCACCTCCCCCTTTTGTCAACACAAGATTGATCCAAACCCAATACAACTATATACAATAGGAATAGAAACCAAATATAAAATTACAAACAATATAAGCAATATTAAGCAAGGAACACATAACGAAAGTGTTACTAAACATTCTATTTCAAGGACACTAAATCTTGCATCAAAATTAAGCTTGGATAAATCATGAGGAAGGTAACTACGACTATCTAATCTGCAACCCCATCAAAGATCTGAGAAGGGAAACAATATTACTTGAGTAAGCAGGAAGTGCAATCAAGCAACATCCAAAATGTTCAACAAATGACAGAGACAACTGGCTACCTGGGCAATTACCCAAAATCTCATTTGCAACGTTGAAGCAACCAACTTTGGCTAAGGCCTAAAATGACTGACAGACCATCTTCAAAGGAAAGAAACTTTTCAAAACTATCTTACCCTGTCTTGGGAGGATTTGATAGTCCTGTTTTATCCATTTACGGATACTAAGTATCTTTGCCAGTGGTTGAGGTATGGCATTTCTTTGCCCAAAGGCCAGTCTGACAATGACCTCCAAATGTAAACAATGTATAAAAATCTTTATCAGAGGGAGAAATGTACACTGTAATATTATAAATATATATCAATATATAAAAATGTTTTAAATAGAGGTAGAAGCATGCGTGCATACAATATTCAATATTATTTAAATTTGTATCAATATACAAGAATCTATACCAATGTATTGTCTATAAATAATAACTCACAAACCAATCTATTATCCCATCATCCAATTTTCCCCTTTTTTTCACTTTTCCAAATCTAGTCTACAAAACTTGAACAACTTATATTTCCCCTGAGACTATTTATCCGGGTTTCAGCACCATAGTCAAGCATCTCAACTTTCATTGCATGTAAGACCCATTCATCTATGGGTGCTGATCTGATCTTTAAAGGCCCCAAGATCCTTTTGTATTCTATGTTGGCATTCTCATAAGCTAAGATTCAATTATTATACATCTAGCTTCTGGGTCAGTTACCCCTAATTGTATAGTCCTAGTTAGTCTTTGCAAAAAGTCACTAAAAGGTTCTCTCTGACCCTGTTTAAACCTAAGATATAATTCAACTCTATTTCTTAGTTCCTGAATCCTGTCCAAAGCCTTTAAAGCTGCTGCGGTACATAGGGTCAGGGTGTGGTCATCATAAAGAGCTTGATCCTGAGGATCAGAGTAAAGTCCTTCACCTATAATTTGATCCAGAGAAATCTCAAGTCCTTTTGCTTTTTCTTGTTGTTCTAAAATTCTTGCTTCATCTTTAAGAAAGCATCTCCAATGCAATTGTGGCCCACTTGCTAGGACTGCTGATATTAACTGAGCCCAATCATGAGGTGTGGCTTTGTTACTGAAAGCTCATGTTTTGACCATTTCCTTAACAAAGGACGAATGTAGTCTGAAAGCCACAATAGCTTGTTTAATTTCTTTTAGATAAGTCATGCATATAGGTTCCCATGTATATTCCTTGACAACCTTAGGGTATTTGGAGCAAGATATCTTTTCTGATGTTATTATTGGAAAGGCAGGTAGAACTCTGGGGAAGCTATCTTGGAGATTTTCACGTACTGACGAGCTTAAATTTTGCCTTTTTACCTTTTGCTCCTGGTCATCAAATTCGATAATTTCCTCAATCTTTTCAAATCTGTTTACCACTGATTTTTGTAATGTCTGGACCTCCTGTCCAGTATTCTTCTCTAATGCCCTCATTGAGGATTCCAAGGTATGAAGTCTGTCCAGTAGAGATAATGTCTCGTCCTTGGACATAATCTTCATGGCATGCATATTACCTTCTTGGAGAGACATTCTATTAGTCAATTTGTCATACCCCTTTGACAGAGTCTGATTAATACATTCAACAGTGCAAATTCACTCAAATAGTGTTTCAGCACCCACTGTCATGGACTGGACTTTATGAGCCAAATTAGCTGTTTCCTTCTCCAGAGTGCTGAATCTCTCTTTAAATAAATTACTATCATTCTGTACCATTTCCAAAAATATATCAGTCTACTGAGCCTTATTAAGGAAAGTCTTAGTATCCTTCTTTAGATGTACAACCTCTTTTTTGAAAATCTTGTTATCTGTCTGTACCACTTCTAAAAGCATCTCATTCAACTGAGTTTTTTTATTCAAAGTGTTTGTATTCTCCTTCAGATATATGACCTCTTTTCCAAGAATTTTCATACCAGTCTGATGGTTGAGAGATTGGATGCTTAAAAAGGAATCCCACAAAAGCTCAGAACTAAGAAATAGATAGGCATATATTAAGGGGCAAAATTTACAAATCAGTATTCTCTGCTTGAACGATGGATGAGGATGGGATCCAAAACAAACTGAACCAGCACAACAGGGCCCAGGGGAAGGAGCGAGCATGCACCTGGTCCATCCCAGTTTTTCTTCCTGGTCTCCAGGTAGTCATGCCTTAACTAGGTTCTACTTCTTAAAGGTGATTGGTTAATAGAGCTTCCCCCATCACTCTGTCTCCCATGTTTCCATGGGGTAATTGAATTCTTCTTATTCTACAACTTGATTAAAACAGACTTTGGTTTGGCACCACAAAAAGACTGAGTTAAAAAAATTTCAAATCCCATTTAGTCAAATACATAACAGAAACATCAGATAAGTGTCAAACACTGAGACATTTACTCTGCAAAGCTATTGCTGCCAGAGTAGCCAAAGGTTCAAACAAGGCCTCACAGAGAACAATTGGATCTTCAAACTCCAAAAGATATCAGGGTCTTAGGCTCATTACATATTTTTCTTTACTGAGAAATCACAGCCGTGTCTGGGAATCTTCGAAACTTTACTCCTTCACATTGTTACCAGGGTGAAAAAAGCTAAGTTTGAGTGTGGGCTTCATCAGTAGAATTAACTTGGGAAGTATCTTAGTAGTGTTCGATTGCTATGAAAAGACAGCAGACTACAGAAACTCTTATACAAGAAAGCATTTGACTGGGGCTTCCTTACACTTTCAGAGGTTCCGTTCATTATTTTCATGGCAGGGAGCATGGTAGCACATAGGTAGACATGGTAGCTGAGAGTTATACATCCAGATTCCCCAGCAGAGAGAGAGAGAGAGAGAGAGAGAGAGAGAGAGAGAGAGAGAGAGAGAGACTGGGCCTGTCTTGAGATTTTGAAACCTCAAAGCCTACCCTCAGTGATACACTTCCTCCAACAAGGTCACACCTAACCCAAACAAGGCCATATTTTCTAATCCTTTCAATGTACCAGTACCTTAGCACTCAAATATATGAGCCTCTTGGTGCCATTTTTTTTCAAACAACCACAGGCCAAGATAACGATAACAATTTATGTTTTAATAATTATGAAGTTTTGAAATTAAACTAAGAACACAAATACTTTGCCTTATAACTATGAGGCAGAAAAGAGAAAGTTAGGCAAACATCTCATCATCCTCTTAAGAAATGGAATCACTAGTACACACCAGAGCATAATCTTTCCCCCAAATATTGACAGAAATATTCTCCATATTTGTACATTATTTTGTTAATTTATTTTTTCATTAAAATTTTATTTTTTAAAGTCTATAGTGCATTTTGACCGTATTTTCTTCAACACATAACACCCCCATTCTCACCTCATCTCCTTAATCCCTTCCAAACCTTCTTCTATTCCCATTCTTCCTTCTTTCACGTTGACACTGGATAGCCCCATGTATCTGAGAATGACCTAGAACTTTCTGCACAGTCCAAGCTAGCTGTGGCCCTTTTTTGTTTTTTTCATATTTGCCAATAAGCTTATGCCACCACAACCTGCTTTCCTCAGTGACTATGGTTTTTCATTTATCATATACCTATGGACATAGAAACACTGATACACACACACAATATGGAAGTATGAAATTTGTGTGGCATGTTTTACTACTAATTAGTTGGTATTAATTGTTAATGTGTGAATTTTGCCCTTCAAATATTTTTAGATTCATTTATGCTAGTTCATTAAGTCATGACTATGATTTATTTTGCTTATCAAGAAAAAGTTAGTTTTATGATTGTATATGTACATGATAAACTGAAGAAGACAGTAAAGTCTAAAGAAATAATCAAAATCCAAAGCATAATGTTTTCATGCTGCTTAGATAAAGAATAAGCGTGTGAAATAATGAGACAAGTGGATTTCCAAATCAGGGTGCAGATTTCTAGGAATCTTTTCTTTTCCTTTTCAGAATATGATATTTTTACATTATTTCTCCTTTACCTTTCTCTCCACTTCAAATCATCCCATATTCTCCTTCTTGTTTTCGTTCAAGTTCATGTCTTCCTTTTTCATGAATTGTTATTAGATGCATTCATGGATATTATGTTAATCATTTATATGCTTTATGTTTTGAAAGCTAATGACTATTTTGTTTCCTTTTTAAGATAGGTCTCTTTACGTATCCCTCGTTGTCCTGGAACCTGCTGTGTAGACCAGGCTGGCCTTGAACTCACAGAGGCTACCTCCCTCTGCATCTGAGTGCTTTGTTTAAAAGCATGTGCCGCCATACCTAGCTCTGGATTTCTAGAGATGCTACTAAGAAAAATATAGGGAAAGAAAATACGTTTGGAAAATACGACTTTATGGATGTTCTTTACTCAATTTCAGAGAACCCACAACTGGTCTTTTATGACCAGAGAATCTGACAGACCTGAAACAAAAAGACAGACTTGGTGAACACGGTAGTTATGAATGACCTGCATAGGTTCACATGTTTGAACCTAATTGGTGGGTCTGTTTGGGAAGGATTAGGAGGTGTGTCATCAAGGGCCAGGAAGTTTCGAGGTGTCAAAAGACTTATGCCATTCCCAGGATGTTTTATGTCTTGTGTTGGCCATTTTGAGTTAAGACCTCAGTCATTTTTACAGTGTGAAGTTGTTCTGCCCTCTTGGACTCTAAGCTTCTGAATTTGTAAGCCCAAATAAACACTTTTTGCATAAGTTGTATGGGTCATATTATAATCACAATAGTGGAAATATAACATGGTAATATAAGAACTCTCTACAACCTGAAACTCACCAACTAAGCTATTCTCATTGATATACAAGAAACAGGGATCTGTTTGCCACCCTAGTAACAGGATTACCACTATTACTACTACCAACTTTTTCTCTACACACATCCAGAAGATTAAATATAAGTTCTTCTGCTTCTGTGACAAACATTTTATAGACTGAGCTGAATGCCAGCTTCATGTATTCTTCAAAAAATTTTTTTGCTTTGGAGTTAAAGGAAGAATTCCTGAACCTAGGATCATGGCAGTTCTGAACTTAGAAAAGTGTTATGTCAAAGTCAACAAAAAAATATAGGAAATTGGAATTTTATTGCTTCTAGAAAGGAATTTAGCTTACTATCATTTAGACTTTTATTCTATGGTTCTTAGGATCATATGGTTTTTTGCAGAAAATTGGAGCTCATTTTCATTTATGAAGAGTGATGAACATTTTGGTGTAGGTGGTAAGAACATTATGTTTGAAACAAACTGCAATCAACATACTCAACTGACACTCAAGCAGAGAGGCATAATTAAACAGAAGCATGGGTCTGTAAGTCATCAGTATTTCTAGATTTGGTTTTCTTTATTCTGTACAACTAATTTTATAAGTTTATTTGCAGCTTAGATAATAAATTAAAATCTATAGAGAAAGAAAATGGTCTAAGAATTTGCTTATATTAACAAAAAACTCCATAAGTGTCATTAAAGGTTCTGGAGATCTGGAGATGACTTAGAAAAAAAAATAATCTGTATAAGTGAGGGACACATTTCAAATATCCATTATCTAATTAAAAGATCTGGCATGACCATTCATGCACCTAGTGGGGAGAAGAGACTAGAGGCTCACTGGAGATCGCGGCTGCCAGCCTATGTGCAGGTTCAGTGAGACAACTTACCATAGGGGAATAAGATGGAAAGTGATAGCACGGGATACTACATTCTTCCTCTGGTCTTCACATTTGGTTATGAGCATGCACATCCACACACACGCACAGACCTTTTTACATCACATACACACACAAATGTTGTTATGCAGATTGTATGCTATTTATTTAGGAAGACAATAACATAAAATAGATTCACTGAACTGGAATGGTGTGAACTGCCCAAAGCATTATTTGTCAAGAATTCCAAATACTGGTTTAATGTCAGTGTCTCATATAACTCATACTCAAGCTCTTTAATTTAACAAGGTTTATATTCTCTTGGTAAGTTGGATTAAAATTGACTTTGGTGTTGGAAACTAAAATAATGATTAAGTAATGACAAACACATGTGCAGATAATGCCAGAAAGAAGGAATGGGTAGAGAAAGTGTACCGAGAGACATGTGATGCTGTGCTAGTTTAAGATAATGTCTATCATACTTCTCCATAGACTGAGAGACTAGGAGCTAGATAGGTATCCTGGTAGGAAGACAAACAGGAGATAGGCAATAAAAGTGGTGAACTTCCGAGATGGTTGGCTCCTTCATCACCCTTCTCGCCTAAGACAAAAGCCTCAGGGCTTAAAGACCTTCTAAGCTCTATTTAGTGGTGGTGGTGGTGTTGGTGATGCCTAGGTTATTCCTATCTGTGCCTATCAGGAAATCTAATTATTAGTCTCTCAGTTTGTCTCAACAGTGCTTTGAGGGGCAAGAAGAAAACATAAGACCCCTTCAAGCTGGATTTGCAGACAATTTTGATTTGACTGGATAGGAGGTGGAATCTCAGTTCTGTTCCTCAAGCCTGAACATCCATGTGCTTCCTGCCTGAGATGTCTCTCCAGTCTTCTTCCAATCTTATAATTTTAGACTCCACACTTTTCTATGTTGATGCAGATGTAGAAAGAATGAGTTAAGGCATATCTATGCCTCTTCTTTACACTTAAATTGGATAGGATAGCTCAGATACCTCTAACTATATGGGGAGTCAAAAATGGACTCTTACTCCATCTACACAAACAACCAAGAAAAAGCAATTTGAGAAAAATATAACCATCCTCCATCAAAATTACTAATCACTCTTTTTTCTAGGAGTATTTGTTTAAAAGGCAGATAAATGAAAAATCGGCAAGAAACAAAAATTGAAATTGTATGAAATATGATCCTTATTATTTGTTTTCCATACTAGCTTCAACCTTTCTTCCCTGGCTAATTTCCTCCCTTACCTTCTGTCTTCTCTTCTTGAGTATTTTACTGTTCTCTCTCTTTTGAGTATCTTGAGTATGTTAATGTTTTCCCTCTTTTGACTATCATGTTTCCTTTTACCTCTTAGTGGCAGATATCATTATAAAATTAATCAAAACTGATCATGGGAAGAGTGGAGAAACACAGAAAAGAAAGAAACTTTACATAGTATAATTCAAGGAAGAAAAACTTGAGGGTAAAATTCAGGCACAGGGCAGCTGCTTCCCAGGGCCACCCTTATAAAAGAAACTCATGGCCTAATTTAGTTCTCATGATGACCAAAGTCCATGACAAAACCCCAGACTTACCTGTGAACTCCAAAGCATCCTGTCCATTCTTCTAATACTATAATGTACATCAGCTATAAAATTATATCTCTAGCAACTATAAACATAGAAATAGAAGATGTCAAACACTCATTTGACTTCATTCATTAACTGGTTAAAACATCACAAATGTGTATATACTAAAAATCACCTATCATGGGATGGAAAACTTGATTAGCGATGAAAAATAAAAACTCTTCTCCCACCTCTGAATTGTATTGTATGCAAATGCAGGGGATGGAAAAGAGACTGACATTTCATTTTCTGATTTGGTTAATGGACCACTTAGGAATCCACCTGCAGACCTATTATCTTTATTCAGAGTCACATTGTTGTTATCAGAAATCCACAAAGAAAACAGATATATGTTGGAATGTGCAAATGATGTGTCTATGTGTTGTGTGCACGTGTTCTTCATAGTGTGAATAGTTCCTTACAGTTTTTGTTCTTTTGATTTTTTTGTACATGTATCTATAGATGCAGGACATAGTTCGGCTGTAATGTGGATTTGATAAACTGCAGTAGCCTCTAACTGTTTAGATAGGAGAGTGGGTACAAAGCATCTATTTCATTTTACAGATAATAAAATTGAGACACACGCAGTAGCTACTTGCTCCCAGCCACACATTATGAAGCAAAACCTGTAATATAATTTAATACCCAAGTCACATATGTATTTTGCAGCTTGATCCAGTGTATTAGAGGTAATTACAGATTCCACTATAAATCTTTTTGGAGTGCCCATGATAAGATGATACAAAAATATATTCTTTGATTAGAGATGAGTTCTTTTCTCAAATAGGTTTTCCTGTACAATGAAAGTTTCTTTTTCTTTCTATTTTTCCCCCATTTCTTGTTACTGTGCATGTGTGGTGGGGGTTGGGTGAGTGCACAGGGCACACAGAAAGAAGTCAATGGACAGCATGGGAGCTGGTTGTGTCCTCCGACTGTGGGTACTAGGAATGGAACTCAGGTTTTCAGGCCTAGAGACAAGAACCTTTACTTGCTAAGCCATCTTAAAGACTCAAGGTGTTCCCTTAGGAAAAGGCTTTAGCAGCACCGAAAGGTCCAGGGGATCCTGGTTGCACATATGCATTTACCTCATGAATCTTTTATTCTACTTTGTCCCTGGAGGCCACTCTCTTGGAATGGTTTTGGTCTCTTTTGGTCTCTTCCCTTTGTTTGGGAAGTGTCTCTCACTTCTCGTTTATTTCCTCTGCTTTGATTCAAATGTGATACTTTTTGGTTATCCGGGGCATGTTTTGTTTGTTTCTTTATTTCACATGTGTGGTGGTGGTGGTGGTGGTGGTGTCTGGGTAGATGTGTGTATGTGTCCATAGATGTTAGAGGTCATTCTTAGGTGTCCTTACTTGGGGTTACCACCATTGTCTTCTGAGACAGGGATCACAGCAACCTGCATCTTGCTGATGGGTTTGGCTGTGTGGTTACTGAGTCTCAGGGACCTGTCTCTGCATTTCCAACGTGGAATTTCAAGATGGTTTCTGGGATGAAATTTGGTTAAGTTTGCATAACCATCACTTTACACACTGAGCATCTTCCCAGCTGCAGTCTGAAGTTACTTTTAGAATTACTGCTGCCCCAATCCTAACTGGTTTTATGAGACTCATTTGATTGGTAATCAGCCCTCCCTCTGTTTGGAACATGCTTTCCAGTACAGCACTGGGTTTCTCTCTCATTCACTCCTGCATTCTCATGAACAAAACTGAAGCAGATGACATCTACTAGGTACTCAGTGAATGTCAGTCAAATGAACCAAACTAATAGAAGACCTGAGAGCCCTTGCTTTCACCTCGGAGTACCCTACACATTCCAGGTCACAATTACCAATGAGGAAATTTAACTTGGCAAATCTCAATTGATCTGCATTTCAGTTTTATTTATAGCAAACAATTAAATCAAATCACAACTTTCCCATCTTTCATACTTCCCTTCCCTTCCTTTCTCCAGCCCTTCTCTCCCCTATAGTCATATTCATCTTCTACTCTCCTTTCTCTCTCCCCTTCCCTTTCTCTCCCCCCTTCCCTTTCTCTCCCCTTTATTTTCCTAACTAACTGCACCCCCCTCTCCCTCTCTCTCTCTCCCCTATCTCACGCTTACCTACATTTACCTGCCTTGCCTTACCTATCCTTGTTTTGCTGGCATACATTCTCTTAATCTGTGCTAGAGGAACCTATAACTTGATCCTTCAAATTTAGCCTTTAGATCATTGGGATTACATGGATGCACTGAAGTGTCTCAGGTTAGGTAATAGAGCTCAATTTGAAAATGTGATGTCCTGTGTAAAATGAATGTAATTTGTATATGTATTCAAAGGCATGCAGGTGTGCAAATATATATGCAATTGGAGGCTAGAGATCAGTTCTGGGTATTATTCATCAGGAATTACATTTTGTTGTTATTTAATTAATAAAGTAGAAATACTTTTAATTTACTATTATTGAGTGGAGTTATCTCAGTATGCATATTAATGCCAAAGGACAACTTTGTGAAGTTTTTTTTTTTCTTTTTCTACTGCAAAGCAAATGTTCAACAGCTAAATCTTCTCATCGCCAACCCTCCACATGATTCTTGAGATGGGATCACTCACTGACCTGGAGCTCACTAAATAGGGTTGGTCAGCAGGCCAGCACACCTTGGGGATGTGCTGTCCACCTCCTGAGCTGGAGCTGGAGGGATTACAGGAGCACACTGTCGTTCACAGCATTTCACGTGCATTCTGGGGATCAAACACAAGTTGTGGCCCTTACATGGCCGGCACATTGCCAACAGAGCCATCTTCTCATTGTTAATGTAATTTTAAACTAATCTAAAATTTAAACCATGTAAAAATAACGTCAAACGGAAAACTTAATGACTTTAAAGTTTCAAAAGGAATTCTTTGGCGACAGTTAAGACATTCACAGTGCCGTGCCACTAATACTTCTGCCAAATACTGACACATTCACTCCAAAGTGTAATGCATCTTTAATTAGTCTTATTAAATAAAATCCCAGAGTCAGATATTAGGGTGTGAAAATTGAAAGATCAGAGAAGCAGTATAGCCAGCCGCGAGTCTCCATGCCTCTCAGAATGCTCAGACTGAGCACTGTCTCTATGGAACTGATAATGAATCCCCGAGCTCCCCCGCAACCCGCTTATATCCCTCTCTCTACCCAGCTGTATCAGTCCTGCCTTGATCTCCATAGTACTGGGATTGGGATCACCTTTGTGTGAGCTCTGCTCTCTTTTAGATTCATATAGTTCAGGGTGGCCTTGAACTCACAGAAATCTGCCTCTGTCTCCCAAGTGCTGGGATTAAAGGTGTGTGCCACTACTGCTTGGTCTCTATGGCTAACTAGTGGCTTAGCTCTGCACTCTGATGTTCAGGAAAGCTTTATTTGCTAGGTCACAAACAAAATATCAACACACCAAAGCAAGACTGTGAGTCCTTTAAGCCTTGTTCTTTCTTTTCCCCTCCAATTCCTGTATCACTGGCCTGTGTTCTGCATTTCTGGATGCATCATAGTGTAACACCATGAGGCCTTCATTGTTACTTAAAGCTACTATTCATTTTAAATATGTCGTATCTGTAGGGCTATGAGCTCTTTCCTGCCTTTGGCTAGACTGAATGACACTGGCATGCTGAAATCCTTGTTATTCTTTTATTTCTGAACACTCAGTTCTGCTTACTGGCCATCTTTCTAGTATTGCAGTAGAGCCACACGGTGGTCATTTTGTAGTGCCATTGTAGCTTTTGGGACTGTGAAGTGTGAACCTTCTCATCTACTCTGTTTAATGAGACAATGCTGAAAATTTAGGTCTCTTGCAATTCCACATGAATAGAAGCATCAGGTTCCAATAATAACATCAGCATGGTCTTTCTAACTTAGATGTCTTTGTATCTCTTCTTGTCTTGTTGTTGTGGTCATTGCTTCTGGTTGAATGATGAATTTCAACTGTGACAGTCAGTATCCTTCTCTTGTTCCTAGTCTTGTAAATATTTCTTTCTTGCCGTTGAAAATAATGTTAAGTATAGTCTTCTTAGAAACTTTCTAGAATGACAAAGTTTGAAAATTTTAACTTCATAATTTTAATTATAAAATATATTTTGGATGTCAAATAGCACTTTCACATCTACTAATATTCATTTTTCTTATTAAAGTTTTATTTTCAATATGGAAAACATCCCTATGTATCTATCAGGCATCCCTTGGCATCCTCAGTGTGTTACTTTTATTTACTTCTCTGTTTGCTTCAGTGCTATTTGTTACAGTTTTACAACTGTAATTATCTTTAATATATTTTCTTTCACATGGCTTTTGTACTAAGGTTAAAAGAAAGACTTAAAACGGTCAATCAGGAAATATTCTTTCTGCCTTAGTTAGGGTTTCTTTAACTGTAAAGAGACATCATGACCATAGCAACTCTTATAAAGGAAAACATTTATTTGGGTGGCTCACTTATAGTTCAGAGTTCAGTCCCTTATTATCCTGTTGGACCATTGCAGCATGCAGACAGACATGGTGTTGTAGACTTAGTTAAGAGTCCTACATCTTACAGGAAACAGGAAGTGGACTGTCTCAGTGGCAGTAGCTGGAACATACATGAGACCTCAAACCCCACCTCCACAGTAACACATTTCCCCCAACAAAGCCCTACTCCAACAAAGCCACACCTCCTATGAACTTAAGGGGGGCAATTAGATTCAACTATCACATTCCAATTCATCATGCAAAATGAAATGTATTTACTCCGCTTTCAAAAGTCTCCATAGTCAATCACAGTCTCAACAATGTTTAGAAGTTCAAAGTTGTTCATTTACATCTTCCACCAGCTTTCAGTTCTATGATGGTTAGACCAGACTTGCCTCAAACTCGGAGATCCTCCAGCCTCTGCCTTCCTCGTCTTGGGATTAAAGTGTGCACCACCACACATGGAACTCAGGTTTTCTTTATTTCCTTTCACAAGTTGGAAACATAATTTGATGATATCTTGACATGGGGTTCCCCACCTCTTTATGCCATGTTTTAATGCATTTATCTACTTGAACATAGGTTTCAACTCTATTCCACTTCCTGATGCCCCTTTTCTTAAACTGTACATTTTATCTTTTAATTTGCTCAGTTTTCCCGTTTCATGATAAATCTTCATCAGAGTTAACACTAACAACCGTGTGACAGGACCTGTAAGAAGCTGTCTTGAGATGTCCTCTGTCAGCAGAATTAATCTAAAACTCTTCATTCTAGCCTCACGCAGACACATTAGACAAGGACAAAAAGCAATCAAAATCTTCAACAAAATATCACCAAATCGCTCTCAGCACCACTGTCTTCCACTCTCCTATTACTAAGAACTATTACTAAGCAGTGCTTAAACCATTCTGTGGCTTTCCTAACACAACAGAGCAAAGTTCGAATTCCTCCAAACCAAAACATGGTCAGTTTTATCATAGTAATGACCGAGTACCTGATACCAATTTCTGTCTTAGGATTTCTATTGCTGTAAAGAGACACCAGGACCACGGCAACTCCTATAAGGAAAACATTTACTTGGGGTAGTTTACTTACAGTTCAGAGGTTCAGTTCATTTTCATCATGGGGGACACATGGCATGTAGGCAGACATGGTACTGGAGCTGGAGCTGAGTGTCCTGCATCTTGCAGGCAACATGGAGTAGCTGGAGCATATTTCAGACCTCAAACTTCACCTCTACAGTGACACACTTCCTCCACTAAGGCCACACATACTCCAAGAAAACCACACCTTCTAATAGTGCCACTCCCTATGAGTTTATTGGGGCCAATTACATTCAAATAATGACAATATCCTTTTTTATTACTGAAATTTTGATGAAGAATAGTGTCAACATTTAAAAACCTGTGGTAAAATTTGTATATTGTGATCTAGTCCTTTTTTTGCTGATTATAAGGGTTTAATTTTATAGTTTCTGATTTAACTTACTTATAAATTTATTATTATGTTTATAGACCTTAAAATAATTTTTTGTTTGTTTTAATAGTATAAGTAATAGTTTATTTAAATTATTATATATGTTTCTACCCTTTGTTTGCTTTTACATTTTTAAATTTTAAATAGAATTTTTTTATACAGTATATTTTAATTATGATTTCCTCTTCTCCAACTCCTCCTTGTTCCTCCACACCATACCACCCACTCAAATCTGTATCCTGTTTTGGTCTCTCTCATTAGGAAACAGAGTAATTTAAAAAGTAATTATAATCCTTTGTTTTACATCTAGTATCCACTTATGAGTGAATACATATATACCGTGATCATCTTTCTGGGTTGGGTTTCCTCACTCAGGATGGTTTGTTCTCATGTTCCATTCATTTGCATGCAAATCTCATTTTTATTTTTTACCACTGAGTAGTACTACATTATGTAAATGTACAACATTTTCTTTATCCATTCTTCAGTTGAGGGGCATTTAGGTTGTTTCCAAGTTCTGGGTTTTACAAATAATACTGCTATGAACATAGTTGAACAAATGTTCTTGTAATATGATTCAGCGTTTTTTGGGTATAAGCCCAAGAATTGTATTTCTGGGGCCTGAGGTAGGTTGATTCCCAATTTTCTGAGAAACTGCCATACTGATTTTCAAAGTGGTGGCACAAGTTTACATTCCCACCAGTAATGGAGGAGTGTTCCCCTTACTCCACATCATCACAGTAGCAAATCCCAAAGAAGGGAAAAACATGCACAATAACATCAACAACAATAAAAACTAAAAAACAGGAACTAGCAATCACTGGTCATTAAGATCACTTAATATAATTGGACTCAACTCACCTATAAAAAGACACAGGCTAACAGATTGGATACAAAACAGAATCCATCTTTCTGTTGCATTCAAGAAACACACCT
Source organism: Ondatra zibethicus (assembly GCA_004026605.1). Lineage (NCBI taxonomy): Eukaryota > Metazoa > Chordata > Mammalia > Rodentia > Cricetidae > Ondatra > Ondatra zibethicus. Next base: position 114,024 of record PVIU01001606.1, on the reverse strand, counting down.
CAACCTCAAAGACAGACATCGCCTCAGAGTAAAGTATTGGGAAAAAAATTTCCAATCAAGTGGATCTAAGAAACAAGCTGGTGTAGCTATCCTAATATCTAAGAAAATAGACTGTACTCTTGACTCCTGTGGTCCCCTCACAAAAAGTCACTGGAGTATGCTTAGACACCACAGTCTGGCTTTACTGTGGATAGACTTGGGGAGAGTCCCTGCAAGGAAATGAGCAGCAGTGACCCAGTGCATCCACACAAATCTGAGGCTTAAAATCATTTTTAGATGTGCTTTTCTTTGTGCAATGCTCAGTAGATCATTGGTAATTTATTCTGTTTCTTGTCGCTTATCTTCGTGTAACCACCAACAACTAACCTACAGTCCCTACTTTTGAGTTCCATAAAGTAAAATGTCCCAATTTACTTCTGATTTCATATATTTTTATTTTCTTCCTGATCACAAGTCTAGCTAGTGACTTGGCAGCTCAGTTGAGAATGTTACTGAAGCAACTTTTGGCTTTTCTGATTCTCTCTGCTCTTTTCTACTCCTTTCCATTTATTTGCATCATAAAATGTGTTATTATCCCCTTCCCAGCTCTTATTTACAGCTATTTCTTGTTTGAAATAGGGTATGAATATGACATTTCATTTTTTTAAATAAGGGATGGATTTGCAATAAATTTTTCTCTGTGTATCTCCCTCCCTGAGCCCCCTTTTCTAGTGTGGGATCTTTTGATTTTCATTTATCCGTGACTATTTTTCTAACTTTTTCAATGTATTTTCCATATATTTGTCATTTTCCAGTTTTTCTTCAATTGTTCATTTATATTTTAATATTGTTAAAAGGTAGCATACATTAGTTTTCAATTACTTTTTATTTTTTGTGGTTTAACCTTGGCACATGTTTCTTCCACCAGACTGCAATCTGCTTTGCGCTGAGCTCTGAGGAAACTGTCTTCTGCTTCTTGACAGTTCATGAGCTTTTTAAAGATTGCTGGCTTTTAATTGATTTAACTTTAGTCATTGTATTCATTATTAGAAAAAGGGAATGTCTGGGACAGCGGGAGAGAAAATGGCACAAACCTTCTCTAGTACTTTCAATTCTCCTTTTTTAGGGTCAGGATTTGTTGCTGTGAACTTCTGTTTCTAAAATTCTGACAAAGTTCATTTTGTTCATTTGTTTTCTGTTTCTTTTCTTTCCTTATTGGGGTGAAAAAGATAGGAAGCTGCTCGCAACATTAGTTGGTTGATGTCACTTTGTCATTTTTTTCTTATTTTAAAGCACTGTAAGAAAGAAAAGTTGGGGTGGGGAAGGGCAAATTCTGCTAGAGAAAATAGCCCATTTTCAGTGTAAGCAGAAGGGCTTCCCCATCACTGCCTTTGCAATTTGATGGATGCAGATATGCAGGTGTGCTGATACAGGCATATGAAATTTGAAAGGTACTGTATATCAAAGGCAGAAGCCACCCTGTTCTAATCAACCCAACTAGCCATGATGATTTTTAATGTCACTGCATCTGTTTATTTTTATAGCAGAACCATTTGCTTTATGTGGGAACAGATGTATCTGTGATTATTTGCACCAAAAATGTCCCCACCCTGGAGTAAAGCAACACACAGTTGTTGCCTGAGACTATGCCTAAGTGCACAATTAGTGAACAATTGAAGAACTCATTATCTCTTTCATCTTTACAGCCAACCAAACAAACTATTAAGACTGGTGGTGTGAAAACACACACAAATAAAATGAAATCCACATAAGCACACATAACAATATTCTCAGGTTCCTAAGATGAGGAAAGCATCTGTTGTCTTATGAGATACATGAAAATACCCCTGGAAATCGTTATGCCTTGATATCTAGTGACTATGATATACATGTATTATCAGAAAGAGAGAGTAAAGGAAGGAGGATGAATTATGTGGAGCTGCATGCACAAATTACTTTTTTGTATGATGCTCTAATTATCCTGTTTTACTTTTAAACTTTTATTTTATTCTTTTAAATTGGTATGTGTTGGGTATGTGCACATTAATGTAGGTATCTGAGGAGGCCAGAAAAGAACACTGGGTCCCCTGAAGCAGGAGTTACAAGAGGTTATGAGCATTATGGAAACCAAATTCAGGTCCTCTGAAAGAGCAGTAAGCTCTTAAACACTGTATCATGTGTGTGTGTGTGTGTGTGTGTGTGTGTATGAGTTTGTATACTTAAATGCATATATACACTTAAATATTTATATATGCATATGTATACTCAAATATTTATACATGTAGGTGGAGTTTTCTGTCCTGTCAGCCCACTCCCAAGTAACCACATAGAGACTTATTATTAATTATAAATGCTTGGCCATTAGCTTAGGTTTGTTACTAACTAGTTCTTATTTCTTATCTCTGTTCTACTTTTTTCATCATGGCATGTTCATCTCTGGCTTTCCTTGTGTCTGGCTAACCACTCCTTCTTCTTCTTCCCTGTGCTCTCTTTCTGTCTGCAAGCCCAAGCTAACCTTTTCCTTGGCCACTTAGTTCTTTATTAAACCAGTGAGAATAATAAATTTTTAAAGTGTACAAAAATTTGTTCCCCAGCAGTGTGTGTGTGTGTATGCATGTATAGTCTGGTACTACCCACAGATTCAGATATACTGGGGGAGGGGCTGATTCCAGTTTGAAAGGGTGTGAAAAGCACATCTTTCAATTTGGAGTTATCAGACGTGTACTTCTGTTGCCTCTACCAGTGGGTTCAATTCTATAGCATAAATTTGGTCACAGGAATCTAAGGGCACTTATGCTGGGCTGTAGCACATTGCTTCCTCAGTCTTGTGTACTCATCATGTGTTGTCCTGTTCTAGGCATACACAATAGATTCTCAGGTGGTCCTTGCACACTGTAAGCATTACCTTTTGACCATGCTGTTCTTTCACTCACTCATGTATTGCCTTAATGGCTTGTCAACTCTTTTAAAAAGCAAAGTAACCCCTTTCTCCTCCTTGACACTCCATATTCTCTTTTCTTAATTTTTTTTCCCTGTGGAACAATTATTGAGCTGGTGATTATCTGCTTATTAACTTCCCAATGCTGAAAAGCATAATCGGCAAGCATACACCTTAGTCTTATTCTATCTCTTTGACAGATGTTTGTTTAGGACATGGTCAGGCAGTTGCTGAAATGTGGTGTATTTATTGAATAAATTAATGGATTTCTTCATTAAAAGGTAATTTTAAAATAGCACAATAAAGCAAATGTACTAAGAATTGAAAAGTAGTTAAAAGACTATTTACCTTAAATTCTCTAGTGAAAACTCAAATTCACAAGGGTGATATTCAGGGATGTTAAAGGCTATGAATGTAATTCATCCATGACATAAAGCTAAAAGATATTTTAGAAGCCTAAAATCGTTCCATGTCCACAAAGTTAATTATGTAAGCAGGCCAGGTAAAATAAAATAATATGAATTTCTTACCTATGTAATAGCATCATTCCCTGTGTTATGTTTTTTGACTAGTCAAGTCTGGCCTTTAGCAGAGGAATGATTGTTCTTCCTTGTAACCATATTTTAAATTTGAAGACTTTTTACTTATGTGTGGCTCAGTGCCAGGTTATAAATGGCCAGGGATTTCGGAAATAGTATGAGTAGGACAGTTTATTATATTAAAAATTCTTAATGTGACCTACATTCACACATTTGAGTTTTAAAATATTCCATATAATTTTGGTATCATTTAGCAAAACCATTAGAGATTAAAATGTTATTTCTGAGGGCAATTTTTAATGAGTATCTATGCCAAGTATTCATTCAACACAAGTCAAATAAAGTTACTTAAAGAAAATTTGCAAGTCTTTTCTCCCAAATTCCCCCTTCACTGGTATTCTAATCTAGAGAATTACATAATTAATAATGAATGTCTTCACCTTTTATCATATACACATTCAGATATAAGGATATAACATTCTATTCTAAGTTTCAATTTCAATCAAAGAAGTAGAAGAAGTAGAGCAGGAGCTAAGCAGATAGCTATGTGGGCAAAATGCTTTTTGCCTAAGCTTGAAGACTGACCTGGGTTTAAATCCCTGAGATAAATTAAAATATCCTTGTGCACCTGGGGCCCTCAAATGGAAGAGACAGAAACATGGGATTGCTAGGGTTTAGTTGCTAGGTATTGGCACAGTTCCCTGTTCAGTGAGACACCTTATCTCAGGATAATAAGACAAAGAGTGACAGAGAAAGACAACAGTTTCCCTTGTCCTCTGAACAGACAAGTCCAGGTTTGTACCTGCACATGCACACACACACACACACACACACACACACAAACATACACTCACACACACACAGAACTCGGGACACAAGAAAGGAATATAAGGACATCATAGAGACAAATGTAGTTCATGAATGGAAGACAGAAGCACAAAATTAGGCTTTCACAACTTCCATGATAGTAGGACTATAGTCTGACACCCATGGTCTTTTATAATTTGGAATGATTCATTCTTAATATTGTGATTGTGAATCTCTTTGACTTTCAGCAGATTATTTTCTTTCTCTGACATTCAACTCTTCATATGTAAAATGAAAATTATGATTTGTATTATGTGACGGGATTAACCAAAATGTGTTAAATGTTGAGGATAAGGTTCACAACAAATGAATCTTAACCTTGCCTCCAAGGTATTTTTAGGAACAAGTCAGTGGCTTGTTTCACACAGTCGAGGTTTGTGTTGTTGCTGTTACTGCTCCAAACTTAGGATGTTCTATAGGACTTAGACTCAGCTCTGCTCCATTATTTATCCTTCATTCTGATATTTCATGGGAGAGTGAAAGACACAGGAATGATACCTAATGAATTTACACGTGAAAGTTACTTTGAACTGTGAAGGTAAAAGATTTGGTTGGCATTTCAGGAGGAGCCCCAGTTGGAGAAAATGGACAAGCTCAAAGCATTAGTCAGTGCTGGTTAAAATTCAAAACAACCAAAATCACTGATCTTCTAGTGAATTTGCAAATGTATTTTCACTTAACTTTTTGAATCACAGGTAATTTAAAGAAAAAATTCAGCTAAGAAGTTTTAGTTCATTTACACTTACATCATCAAGATGTCATTTTGTAAGCTCTCGAAGCAGTTTTAACAGCATCTCGTTCATTTAGAAGCAATGAGGGGAAAATATATGCAGTATATTCAGAGAAAGGGATCTTTAGCATGTTATAAAAGAGAGCCACCGCCAAACAAAGAAATATTAAAATACACATGTAGGGGAAGGTGATATGGCTAAATAGGTAAAACGTTTGCCAAGCAAGCAAGAAGTCTTGAGTTTTGATCGCCAGCACTCATATAAAAAGCTGCAATGTGAGTGCTAGATTGGTAGAGACAAACAGAACCCTGGGACTCCCTAGCCGGCTAATCGCTTAACTGGTGAGCTCCAGGTTGAGTAGGAGATTCTGTATCAAATGTATGGTGGAGAGCAAGTGAGGAAAATACCTAACATCATCTTCTTGCTTCTAGACATATGCCCACTTACACACAAACTCTCTCTCTCTCTCTCTCTCTCTCTCTCTCTCTCTCTCTCTCTCTCTCTCACACACACACACACACACACACACACACACACATGCAAACTCATATCCCAAGTATGCAGTTATGGATGTCAGAGGTGAAATCTGCCTATGAAGAATTAAAATAAATATTCTCAAGTAGAAAATGGAAAATATTTCTTACTCTTTTATTTTACCATTTACTATACTCACAGAATGTATCCTTATCACTTGGGCACATATTTACATAGGGTGGTTAATGAAGGTTGGTGAAAAATTAAAATTACTAATCTGCAGACCTTAAAATAAGAACTTGCAGGTCCAATATAATAAAAAAACTTTAATTTGAAGAAAGAGTATAGGTTGCTCCAGTACCCATCACTCAGGGTAATCCTTAGCAGTGCAGCAGAATACCAGCTGCAGCTTCCCTTCCTGCCTACCCATGTCTTCTATGGATCCCACAGACCATCCATCCTGACCTTCTTCCCTCCAGTATTTGCTTTATCCCAGGACACTCAATTCAGATGGACTCCTCCTGATCAACCACAGCTGCCAGAAAGCCAGGTAGGTTTCTTGAAGAACTCCTCTCTCTCTGACCCTGAGGCCCAGTCTCTCAAGAACTTTCTAGTGCTACAGCGGAACATTAGCTGCAGCCTCTTCCAAGTCTTCTGTGCATCCCACACACCATGCCCTCCGGGTCTCCCTCCCCAAACTCACAGCTGTGCCTCATGCCACAGCTTTGGCAGACAGCCACTGTTTAGCAACAGGCCATGCCTGCCAACCAGGTGGCCTATTTTGACCACTCTGTTCTCCCAGACCCAACTGCACAGGCTCATTCCTAGTGCTGCAACAGAACAAAACCTGCAGCTTCCCTCACCCCCCCATCTCCTGTGCATCCCACAGTCCATCTCCTCCTAGTCTGCCTTTCCCCACTCATCACTGTAACCCAGCTTTCAACTTAACAGACCCCTCCTGCTCAAAGCAGGCAGAAAACAGGTGGGCAGGTTGCTTGCAGATCTCCCCTTTCTCTGTTCCCCCAGACCCAGTCACTCATTTCCTAGGAAATCTCAGGAACAATGGAAAGACCAAACCTAAGAACAATAGGAATACAGGAAGGAGAAAAATACCAGCTAAAAGACCAAAAACAATATCATAAAGGGAAATTTTTCTAATATGAGGAAGAAATTGCCTATAAAAGTTCAAGAAGCATAAAAAATACCAAATAGGTTGGAGCAGAAAAGAAAGTTTCCTCAAAACATACAGAATATTAAAAGTTACAATGGAAAAATACCAATTAAAATATAAAAGCAGACCTATTAGAATTATACCTGACTTCTTAGTGGAGACTCTAAAATACAAAAAGGTCTGGACAGATGTGCTGCAGTCTCTAAGAGACCACAGATGCCAGTCCAGACTACTATATCCAGCAAAACTTTCCATCACCATAAATGGATAAAGTCAAGTTTAAACAACATCTAACTATAATATGTAATAGAAGATCACAGAGGGAATACCACAATCCAAGAAAATTAATAACGCCCATGGAAATATAGGAAATAAGTAATCTCACACTAGCACAACCAAAAAAGGGAAACACACACACTTACACACTTAAAACACAACTAAAACCTACAGCATGAGCACCACCATCAGCAACAAAATAGCAGAATCAATAATCATTGATCCCTAATATGAGAGTCTTTGGGGTCCAGCTCCAAGTTCCTCTTCAGGGTTCAGATCAGATGCTACAGGAAGCAAAAGGAACATTTTCCTCAGGGTACCTGAGGATGAATGAATTCTCTCACACTGCGCTGTTCTAAACAAGTCTCTAATCTTCTGTCTCTATTCTAATTCTAGTTTCTCCTAGTTTCTTCTCCTCTATCCTAAAACTCTCTTCTTACAGGAGGCTTAAAGCAAAGAAAAAAATTATAATAGTTACTTGGCATTGGTCAAAAACTCATTCCCATGGTAAGTGATAAGGTGCCAAGCCATTTACAATGTCAGCACAAGGGTTTCAGGAGTAAGACTGTGACCAGACCAGGGTGGGGGGGAGTGGAGTGGCACAGTGCCCATGGACAAACTTTGAGGCATGGGCCTATTGTCATTAGACTAGGCAAGCAAAGAATTGCATGGTTTTCTTAGGGTGCTTTGTGTAGCAACCTTGGTTAGACACCTGTGGCTCCGAACTTGTACATAAGGTTTCAAACTTATTATCTATTTACCAAAAGCTCTTATTCTAGTTTGAACTTGCTCTGAGATAAAAATGAGCTAACTGTGTGCAGTTAGTCTGAGCAAAAGGAACAAAGCAGGCTTTTAAGTGTCCTCATGGGACAAATAGATCCAGTTATGAACCATGTCCTAGTATATATTCTATATATCAAAATTTACATGTCTTAATTAAAAGTCATATTTCTGACCACTCACAGATATATGTGCCCAATAAATTGAATATTTTCACAAGTAAACACATAAGCAGTGGAAATACATACAATGCTATTTTTAGGGAAGAAACGAAGTGGCAAATGAGAGAAATTACAGATATTGGCAACCAGTTTTCAGAGTCCGTGATCCTTTAAGCCTTGCTAGACAGGATCATCTCCATCAGAGTCTGGTGGGTTGACACTTGAATTATCTGTTGTCATATACTGTGTACTTCCACAGCTTCTGACACACTAATATCTCTCCATATCAATGGTCCGAATTAATTAAACAATAAAGAAAGGAAGGGAGGAAGGAAGAAGGAAAGAAAGACACAGACTAAAAGAATGGATACAGAAACAGGATCCATTCTTCTGCTGCATAAACAAAATACACCACAACATCAAGAATAGATATTATCTCAGGGTAAAATGTTGAAAAAAGATATTCTAAACAATTGAATCTAAGAAGCAAGCTTGTATAGCAATTTTAATGTATAACAAAATGACTTCAAACCTAAACTAATAAAAAGAGATAAGGGAGTACACTCATACACAACAAAGGAAATATTCATTAAGATGACATTTCAATTCTTAACATCTAAGCCACAAACAAAAGGATTCTCACTTTTGAAAAGGAAACACTAGTACAATTTAAATCACACACTGGCCCTCACACATTTATAGTTGGAAACTTCAATACTCCACTCTTACCAAAAGACAGGTCATCCAGACAAAACTAAACAGAGAAATACTGGAGCTAACAGACATTATAAACCCAAAGGACCCAACGGATATTTATAGAACATTTCATCGAAACACAAAAGAATATACATTCATCTCAACACCTCAGGGAACTTTCTCTAAAATTGACCACATGCTCAGTCACAAAGCAAGTCTCAATAGATATAAGAAAATTAAAATAACTCCCTGCATTATTTCATAGCACCACTGACTAAAGTTAAATTTCAACTACAACAGAAACATTAGAAAGCTTGTGAAGTCATGGAAACTGAACAACTCTGAACTGGATGAAAAAAGTGTCAAGATAGAAATAAAGAAAGAAATTAAGGACTTTTAGAATAAAATGAAAATGATTATACTGCATATTCAAACTTATGGTACACAGTGACAGCAGTGCTAAGAAGAAAGTTCATAGCACTAAGTGCATAAGTTAAAAAGAAGAGATCTTACACTAGCAACCTAGCACATTTGAAAACTCTAGAACAATGTGAAGTAAGCACACCCAAGAGGATAAGACAACTAGAAGTAATCAAACAGAGGGCTAAAATTGATAAAATAGAAACAAAGAACACAATACAAAGAATCAATGAATTAAAGAGTTGCTTTTTAAGAAAATCAAGAAATTAGACATACACTTATCCAAAGTAATTAAAAGACAGAAAAAGAATATCCAAATCATCAAAATCAGAAATGAAAAGGGGACTTAACAACAGACATGGAGGAAATTCAAATGATCATTAGTTCATGCTTTAAAAACCTGTGCTCCACAAAGTTGGAAAATCTAAAAGAAAGGGATAATAGATCAAGATCACACAAACAATTTAAAAAAACTTATAATTCTCAAGTAAATAATAGTTGTTACTAAAAGTCTCCCCGGAAAAAAAAAACCCTCAGGACCATATGGTTTTAGAATAAAATTCTTCCAGATTTTCAAAGAAGAGTTAGTACCAATACTCCTCAAATTATGCCACAAAACAGAAACATAAAGAACATTATTTTATGACGTCTCAGTCACCTTGATCCCCAAACCACACAAAGATTCAACAAAAATGAGAATTACAGATTGATTTCCACTGTGAACATAAATATGCAAAATACTCAATAAAACACTTGTAAATTAATCCAAAAACACACCAAAAAGATCATTTACCATGGTCAAGAAGGCTTCATCTCAGAGAAGCAGGCGTATGTCAATATACAAAAATGAGTAATTGCATCCCACAATATACACAGACTGGATGAAAAAAAAACACATTATCATCTCACTAGATGCCAAAAAAATACTTTGGCAGAATACAGCACCCATTCATAAGAAAAGTACTGGAAAGATTAGGGGATATAAGGGAACTACCTAAACATACTGAAAATAATTCACAACAATCATATAGCCAGCCATAAAATTGAATGGAGAGAAACTCAAAGCATTTCCACTAAATTCAGTAACAAGACAAGGTTGCACCCTCTCCCTATATCTATTCAATATAGTACTTGAAGTTTTAGCTAGAGCAATAAGACAACTAAAGTAGATCAAGGGGATATAAATAGGAAAATAAGAAGTTAAAGTACCTTTATTTGTTGATAATATGATAGCAAAAATAAAGGTTCTGAAGAATTCCACTGTGAAACCCCTAGAGCTGATAAACACTTTCATTGAAGTGACTGAATACAAGATTAACTCACAAAAATCAGTATGCTTCTATATTATATAATAAATGAACTGAGAAAAAATAAGGAAACCAATACCTTTCACAGTAGGTACAAATAATATAAATTATCTTGGGGTAACTCTAACCAAACAAATGCAATCTTGTATGATAAAAATTTTAAATCTTTGAAAAAAACATGAACAAGTTATCAGGAAATAAAAACATCCACCATGCTCTTGGATCCACAGGATTAATTTAGTAAAAATGACCATCCTATGAAAAGCAATCAACAGATTCCATACAATACCAATAACAATTTTAACATATTTCATACTAGTACTTGCAAAGATAATTCTATACTTCATATCGAAAAACCAAAAGCCAATGATAGCTACAAAATCCTAAACTATAAAAGAATTGCTGGGGATATCACCATCCCTTTTTTTAAGTTGTTCTACAGAGTTATATCTATAAAAACAGGCACATTAATCAATGGAATTGAACTGAAGAACCAGACATAAATCCATACACCCAAAGACATCTGATTTTGATAAAGAAGCCATAAATATACAGTGGGGGAAAAGTCAACTTATCAACCAATAGTGCTTCTCAAACTGGATGTCTACATCTAGGAGAATGTAAATTGATCTACATTTATCACTCTGCACAAAATTCAAGTCCAAGTGTAACAAAGATCTCAAGATAAAACCAGACACATATAATCTGATAGAAGAGAAAGTGGGAGAAAGTCTTAAACTCATTGGCAGAGAAGACTTTCTGAACAGAACACTGATAGTTCAGACACTAAGATGAAAAATTCATAAATGGAACCTCATCAAACTGAAAGCTTCTGTAAGGCAAAGGACACCATCAATTGCAGAAAGTGTCATCCTACAGAATAGAAAAAGATTTTTGCCATCTCCATACCCATTAAAAGACTAACATCCAAAATATATAAAGAAGTTATGAAAGTAAATATCAAAAAATAATACAGTCTAAAAAAATGGACTATAGAACTAAAGAGAGAATTCTCAATAGAGTAATTTCAAATGGCTAAGAAACATTTAAAGAAATGTTCAACATCCTTAGACATGACAGGAAGTGCAAATCAAAGCTACTGTGAGATTTTATCTTATACCTGTCAGAGTGGCTAAGACCAGTAATGCAAGTGAAAGCTCATGCTGGTGAGAACACAGATCAAAGGGATCACTCCTCATTCACTGGTGTGGGAGAAAATTAGTATAGCTCTTCTGGCAATCAGTGTGGCACATACACAAAGGACACTCCAGCCTACCAAAGGACACTGGCTCAACTATGTTCATTGTAGCCTTATTAATAATAGTCAGAAACTGGAAACAACCTATAGATTTCTCAACAGAATAATGGATAAATGAAATGAGATTATTTTTACTCAGCTGTTAAAAATGACATCAGGAAATTTGGAGGCACATGGATGGAATTAGAATAAAGTTAACCTGAGTGAGGTAATCCAGATCTAGAATAACAAATATGATATGTCTTCATCTATAAGTGGATATCACTTATTAAGTAAATGGCAACCAAACTAGAATCCACAGATCCAGAGAGGTCAGATAAGAGGAGTCTGGGGTGAGAACACAGGGATATCCCACAGAAAGGGAAATAGAATAGATTTTGTGGCTGGAGGTAGGTGCGGATGGAAATGAGATCAGATGAGGTCAGGGAGATGGGAAAGAAGTAGAGAGTGCAATGAAAATGGCTGCAATTCAGGGACATTATGGAGGTGGTGTAGAAACCTAATGAAATGACAGCTTCCTAATGAGGACTTCTAGTAATGGTAAATACAGACTCTCCACCCTCTTGTAGCCAGGTGAGGTTTCTAATGGACTAGTTTACATTTGGTTGAAATTTTAGGCAAGGAGGTCCTGTGGAAATCCACAAATCCAGGTTGAATCTTGGATAGAGCTTTGCTCTCTGCAAACTGAGTGCCTCTTTGCCCAGGACAACATCCACACAGCTCATTGAACATGAAAAGCTGGCGCTGCTGCCTTCACATAGCTTTAACACATATGTTGTAGTGTCTTTGGTTCTGGAGAGTATTCTCCAGCCTACTGAAAACAAAATGTAGACACCAACTTAGCCACAAAACCATTGACTAATAGACTGTCATGCCTGCAAAATGTGTTGGGGCAATGATGGTGTGGAACTTTTGGGAGTATTCTCCCATGCTAGTGTGCTCAGGGTTGGCTCACCTGTGCTCTCATCAACAGGGTCAGCTCTACTGTGTTGCTCAGACAAAATGATGAGCTTGCTTTCCCTTACGTTGCTACTGTTCCAGGGATGAGTTCCATTCCCTGTTTGGCTGAGTTCTGCCCAGCCCTACAGCATGGTGTGTGGTGGGTGCTTTGCTTGAGTCTGGCAGGCTGAGATTAGAAATACCTGGCCTCATCTTCAAGTTATGTATCTTAATGCTATCTTGTCTAACAAGGGAAAAATTTGAGGTTGAATTATGAAGAATTATGTCTATTGGTAGACAGAACTTCCTGTCTTGTCTGATCCCATAGTGATTCAGTCTCAAAGAAACATATGAACGTTTATATTAATTATAAACTGTTTGGCCTATTAGCTCAGGCTTATAATTAACTAGCTCTTACAACTTAAATTAACAAATAATTCTTATCTATATTTAGCCTTGTGACTTGGTACCTTTTCTCAATAAGACATTCTCATCCTGCTTCCTCTGCTTCTGGATGGTAAGTGCATCTCTGCCTTTTCTCTTCCAACAATTCTCCTAATCTGGTTCCCCCACTTTTACTTTCTACCTGGCCCCTGGCCAATCAGTATTTTATTAAACCAATATGTGTGACAAATCTTTACAGTGTATAAGAGCATTCTCCCACAGCATTCCTTCTTTTTTTTTTTTTCTTTTCAAAACAAGAACTCTGGATCTAATTACCTTTGTTTAGCTTTTTTCCTGACCTTTATCCATAACAACATGTAACCAACACTCTAAACAAAGACAAACACCCATAATCCACATTTGGAAATGTGGGCGTAGTTTTTTAAGCTACTTTTTGCTGATGGTGGGGCTGATAATCTTGTGGCACCCAAAGAAAATCTAGGAGTATTCTATGAGGCTAGATCATCTCAGTCAGCAGTTTTGAAGCTGTACTTGATGTAGAACTCAGAGGAAACTGCAACAGAGGTACTCTAAAATGTTGGATCATCTGGACAATCTGTTCCCAATGGAGATTTTTTTCTGGGGGTCTTTCTTGATCAAATCTTATTTTTCTTAACCCAGAAGCAATCCACAGCTACTCATTTTCCATGGAAACATAAACAAAACCTCTTCTCCAAAATAGCATATCTTTTGACTTAAATTTGAATTCAAGGTATTTTCAAAATATATAGGTTGGATTAATCCAGCAGCATTAATAATCAAATTTGTTTTAGCAGCTGTTATTCCTTCCTCAGCAAACAATTCAAAGAAAACATAATAATATACAGTATCCAGACTCCCTGTGTATTTTCCATCTTTATTTGCCTTCTTTTTTTACTCTTTTTCTTATATAGAATTTTTGTTGTTTTGAGACAGAGGTTCTTTGTGTTTCTTTGGCTGTGATAGATCTTACTCTGTAGACAAGCCTTGCCTTATACTTATAGAGATCTACCTTCCTTTGTCTTCCAAGTGCTGGGATTAAAAGTGTGTGCATAGTAATGCCTGACTACTCTATTTCTTTTTTTTTAAAGGACTTTCTCTATCCTTTTTCTTTTCTTTCCCAATCCTACATATATTTCTAAACATAGTCTAAATTATTTGGAAGATTTTTTCCATCTGACTCTGTTTTTACTGTGTATCTCTATCTTTCTCTGATGACATGAGTCTTCAATATGCTAAGTGATATGACTAAGATTAAAGCTGTGGCTTTGGTGGTCAACCCCATCCAATTCCTTAGCTATTTGAGAATCTAGCTTCATGGCAGAGGTACTGTCATGAGGCCTATTTATTGACACAACTCTATGGAGTTATTAGGGCCATGACACCACCAAGAACTCTGATGCTGCCTTCTTCTTAAACATTTAAGTGTTTGGTGACTGAGCCTCTTAAAAGAGCTGAAAGGTTTTTGCCACTAAAGTTGACTCAGGAAACCTCCCTTAAAGGAGTCAGATCTCTGCTCACTGCCAGCTAACATAGCCTGCAAGAGCAAAGATGGTTACCAAGAAGTTGTGCTTGACTCTGTTCTCTTCTTTATAGAATCTGTTTTTCAAAGCTTTCTCAGGCATTATACAGAAATTCTTGTCAAGCATTTTGGCATCATTTATAAATGGAAGTTTCTGTCCCACCTGATCCTATAGCCATTTGATACCAAAAAACAAACAAACAAACAAAAACACAGAGGCTTATATTAATTATAAACTGCTTGGTCTATTATCTCAGGCTTATTATTAGCTAGTTATGATAACTTAAATAAGCCCATAATTCTTATCTATATTTAACAATATGACTTGGTACCTTTTCTCAGTAAGGCATTCTCATTTTGCTCCCTCATTTGCATCCTGCATCTGGATGATGACTGTGTCTCTGCCTTTCTTCCCCAAATTCTCCTTCTCTGGTCACCCCACATATACTTTCTTGCTGGCTACTAGCTAATCAGTGTTTTATTAAACTAATATGAATGATAAATCTTTACAGTATACAAGAGCATTATCCCACAGCAACTTTCTCTTCCTCTATCTCTAATCACACACACACACGCACACACACACACATACACACAGGCACAGAGTGAAAAAATTATTAAAGCATTTATGTACATGTAAAAAAATCAAGTGATTATTAAAAGAACAACTTAAAAACCCTTTCTTTCATCAAGCATGCATTCCATACTAGTATAATACCCACAACAAAGGTCTTAGAGGTCTAAGAAGAATTCCAATTGGGGCACATAAATAAAGGGCAGAATGATCGTATCTGTTGTCTGGACGTCAAACAGGTGAAGTCACTGTGGAATTTGGTATGGAGAATTCTCTAAAAACTAAAAATAACTCTGCCTTATTACCCGCAAAGTGACTCATTGACATATGCCCAAAGGACATGATTTCCTACTCCATAGATAGTTGCTCAGTCCTGAACATGCTGCTCTATTCACAGTAGGTAGGAAGTTGAAATAATCTAAATGTCCTTCAACTGAGGAAAGTATAATAAAAAATGTTGGACACAACAGAGTATTATTCATGTGTAAAGAAAAATGAATTTTTTACATGAATGGATAGACCTAGAAAATACATTGTTGAATGAGGTATCTGAGGTCCAGAATATTATATGTTCTCCCCCATTGGTGGTTTCAAGCTCCAAACCTTCAGGTTTGAATATATAACTTGAAATAACTACAGAGCCTATTGAAGCAAAAAGGAACTGTAGGCATGGTGTTAGAGAGGGGGCTAACAGGATACAAAGTGATAAGACATAGGAAATTAGAAAAAACAAGTGGGGAGGGAGATTAATTTGGGAGGGGTACCAGAGGTCAATATAGGAGAGGTAGGATGGAGATAAAAATCACACTAAGAATATTTGAAAAATCCATAAGAAATTATATTACTTTTCTTTAACTAAAATTACATATCATCCATGAAAATATAGGTATATACATGTGCATAAATAGTTTAAATGAAATTAGATAATTTAGGATAGCCATAACTTAAAAGCTCTAAAGATCCTCAAAAGCTATAGACTAACAATAACCAAAGTATCAAGCATAAGAAATCCCTTTTTGAGTTGTGCTCAGTAAAGTCTAAGAGACTACTAAATCCTGATCAGCTATTGCTGTTGCCTTTGGTTACCTGATAAAGGTTGAAGGTAAGTCTCTACTGCTAATAATAGCATGCTTTTCAGACACAAGAGTAAGCAGACTCATGGATCTGACCTAAAATCTTCTTGAAGAAAAAAAGTGTTATGAAAGCTGCAAAGAAGGAAATCAATGAATAACGTAACCTAGTTGTGACACTTGTGAGCCACAACAATAACCAGTATGGCACGATAGTCCTAAGGGTACAATGGTGACACTCAAATCTTGGTGGCAACCAACTTAAGAGTAAACAAGAGTAAAATCATGCCTGGTGCTCAAATCTAGCAACTCTGCAGGGATAGTGAGGTCCTGTGTCTTAGAGAAAAACCTACTAGAACTTTCACTTTATTAAAATAGCATAATTCCTACTGAATTCTGAATATTTCTGCTTATACTCACGGATAAATATTGTTCTCATCTCATAGCAAAGAAGCTTCTGTTTAATAGAGATCATTTAGAGAATATCGCAATTGATCAAAATGTATAGAACAGCTGAGTGTGTGATGATGGGTATAGTCTTAATTGATACATCTACAAAAAAACAAATGAACAAAATAAACAAACAAAAAAGCCAAAAACTCCTGTTCCTGAGGCTTAGAGAAAATATTTTGAAAGAGGGACAGAAAATTCCTGACAGGAAATACTGACAGGAAAAGAACTCTTCCTTAGGAGAGAGCCCCTTATTTGACTATTAAATACCAAATGTTCAACCCTGAAATTACAGATAAAAATGTGTGTTTATGTGTGTGTAGATATAACAGTAAACTATCTAATTTTACATGTATAAATTTATGTTATATATTGTTATATATAATAATCAAAGAGCAGGTAAGTATGAATTTGACAAGAATTGAGGTTGTATAGAATGAAGTGAGGGCTTAACCAGAAAAGAGAAGGAAGAAATGTTGTAATTACATTGTAATCAAAATGGCACTTAATTTTTTGAGAATTTCTTAGTATTATTTTTTCATCAGATTGATCCACTCTCTATTCCCTCCAATCCTTTACATATTCCTCCAAAATTCATGACCTCTCCTTCAGATATGTATGCATATATATATACATATATATATATATATAATTATATACATGTAACTATATGTATCTCTTATATGTACACAGACAATTTATATAATCCAACTGCATATATTTAGTGTTGCTAATATGTTCATGTGTCTAGGTCTCACCAGTTGGGATTGGATAATTTTTCAAGGAAAAAATTATTCTACACAAATGGAACCAGAAAGCAATCAGGAATTACATATATAATAATCATACAAAATGAACTTCAAACTAAGATCAATCAGAAGGGATAAAAAAAGGATACTTCATTCTAATCAAGTGACCAGTTAATTAAGAATATCACAATCCTAAAATATATGCACCAAAATTCACAAATTGAACATAAATTTCACAAATAATGTTGAACTTTAAGATGTAGATTAACTCCACCTCAGTAATAATGGGTGATTTCCATATTGTGCATTTTCTAACAGGTCATCTGCTTAAAAGTTAAAAGTTAAGAGAAAAGACATAATTAAAAGACATCATACACCAAATAGAGATAACATATGTACATATGCATATATATGATGTATTCAACCAAAACATCAAAGAATATATGTTCTCATCTGGGTCTGGAAGTTTCCTAAAAGAGCCTGAATCCTGGGAGGCAGAACAAATTTCAGTAGAGAATCATTGAATTAAATCTGAATCCTAACAGATCACAACACAATACAAATTGAAACAAGCAGCAAAGGAATTTCTAATGACTTCACAAACTCTTCCAAATTAAACAGCTAATTTATGAAACATAAATGTGTCAAAGAAGACATGGCCAAATTCATGGAGTTCAATAAAAATGAAAGGACCACAACACAAAACATTTGGAGTGCATTAAAGGCACTCCCTTTATATATTTTGGAGATCAGACCTTTGTCTGATGTGGGGTTGGTGAAGATCTTCTCCCATTCAGTGGGTTGCCTTTTTATCTTAATGACTGTGTCCTTTGCTTTACAGAAGCTTCTCAATTTCAGGAGGTCCCATTTATTCATTGTTGCTCTTATTGTCCAGTTGAAGAGCAGAAGGAGAGAGAATATGACCAAGGAAGTCAGGACCACAAGGGGTTGGTTCACCCACTGAGACAGTGTGCCTGAACTAATGGGAGCTCATCAAAACCAGCTGGACTGAGACTGAACAAGCTTGGGATCAAACTGAACCCTCTGAATGTGGCTGACAATTGGGGCAGACTGAGAAGCCAATGATAATGACACTGGGATTTGTCTCTACTGCATGTACTGGCTTTTAGGGATCCTATTCTATTTGGATGCATACCTTCTTAAGCCTGGATAGAGGGGGCAGGGCCTTGAACTTCCCACAGGGCAGGGTACCCTGTCTTAGGACTGGAGGGAGAGGGAGGAGGGAGACTGGGGGAGCAGGAGGGAAGAGGGAGGAGGGGAGGAAGTAGAAATTTTGATTCCTATTATTTATAAAGTAATAAAAATATTATCAGAGAAAAAATAAAAAATAAAGGCATTCCCAATAGAGACACTTATAGACTTAAGTTCCTATATTTAAAAAATTAGAAAAAGAACAAATAAATTCCTTTATTATATAATTCAAGATTTTGGAAATCAAAAAGACAATAAATTCAAATTGTAGACTGGAGGAGACAACAACAACCAGAGCACAAATTTAGTGAAACTGAAGCAATACAGATAATTAACATTTCTTAAAGCTAACTCTTAAAAGAGAAAAGCAAGATTGACCAACCCTTATCCCCATTAAATACAAGAAAGAATAGCCCCAAATCATCACAATCAGAAATGAACAGGGAAACACTACAATAGACAAGCAAGGAATTCAGAATATTCTGAGGGAATATTATATATTAAATACTAGATAATATATAAAATACCAAAATTAATATGCTAAATAAACCTATAAGTAATTAAGTTAGAAAAACTAAAAGAAATGGACAATTTTTTTTTATTCCTCCAGATCACTAATATTAAACCAAGATTTAGAGGCATAGCAAAGAATGAGAGATTGAGAGTGCCAGGAAATGGCTAAAATATCCCAATCCAGATATGGTACAATGATTAAAAAATCAAAATATGAAGAATACTCACAAGCTCCTTCTAAGAAACCAGGATTACATTAGTACAAAAACCAGGTAAAGTCACAACAGTGAAAAGGAAAGCTGCAGTCCAATATTTGTGATGAACGTAATTGAAAAGTTCCCAATAAAACACTTGAAAATTAGATACAGACATATATCAATAAGATTATAACCAACATCAAGTTGGCTTTACTTCAGGGATGCAGGGATGATTCAACATATGCAATTTAATAAACGTGAAATTATTGAGTTTATTTATGAAATCATATAAATAGACTTAAAAATAAAAATCAAATGATCTTTTCAATCAATTAAAAATATCATTGACAAAATCCAACATTTTAACATGACTTCATGATTAAAATCCTAGAGTAAATAGGACAGGAGGGAATATACTTTAACATAATAAAGTGTAGGAAGTTAAGGCCTGCCAGGCCAAAGGGAGCCAACCTGGAGTCTGCATAGAACTGCCAGAAGTCCTGACCCTTCCTGGCCATTGAGGAGCAACCAAGCAGTGCTTCCTGAGTGCCAACTATCAACAAATCAGAGTGCCTGGGTGCTGGGAGGGTATATAAGTTGTACCCTGTTGCTAAATAAATGAGTGTACTGTAAGCCTTCTTCCTGACTCACAGTGTCCATGTTCATTGATGTCATGCCTTCTCACCCGCCTCACCTGAGGAAGACATTAGGGCCCAGCAACAATAAAGGTTATTTATCACAGAACTAAAGCCGACATTGTTGTTAATAGAGAAAAACTCAAAGGGATGCCATTAAACTTGGGAAGGAGACAGTGTTGTTCACTATCCACACTACTTTTCAATATTGTGTTTGAAGCACTACCTAGAGCAACAAAGCAAGAGAAGAAAAATAAAGGATATACATATGAAAATAACTCAAGCTTAGATAGACCGTGAGCTTAGGGGAGAAACCTACTATTATTATTCTGCTAAAGAAACATAGAAATAAATGACACGTAGTGACATACTACTATACCTATAGATCAGTCCCATGCTTAACCCACATGAGACAAACTTCTCATACTTTGTAATATGGGAATTATCAGAGACCCACAACTGGATAATATACATAGAGTAAGACACTTCAAAGCTCTCATCATTAAATGCAATCTTCATCAATACCTTCCACTCAAGGTGCAGGGATCTATGGAGAAATGAAGGAGGGAAGAACTAGAGGTGATGAAAGACTCCAAGCAAACTGTCTAAGAGATACAACAGGACTGATGCATTCAGCAAAACTGTAGCAGCAGGCATAAAACTCACCCAGGTTTAAGGTAGATGGGTCTCAGTTAAGGTAGAGGGGAAAGTGGACACAGGGTCCTAACCTTAACCAAGAAACTTTCTGCAATTGATATCCTCTGGCAAAGAGAGTATCCGTTTTTAGTTTTCTCCAATGGAGTGTTTGTCACTGGGTATATCAACCACACTCCAGGGCAGGCTTCATGCTCAGGAACTCTTGGGCAATATAAAATGAACTCGGTCGTATTCTTGTAGACTTTTTGTTTATATTTTCCTTTTCTTTGGTTTGTCATTTTTTAGTCTGATTGATTTTTTGCTTGTTAATTTTGATCTGTTTTTGGGGGGGGGCTTGCTTCTCCCTTTTATTTCATCTGTATTTCCTTATTATTTTTGAGAGAGAGAGAGCCAGATACAGAGAGAGAGAGAGAGGGAATATGTGTATGTGTGTGCCATATGAGTCTAGTGCCCTGGAGCTGGAACTATAGGTAATTGGGAGTCACCTGATGCAGGGGCTGGGACTGAACTTGAGTCCACAAGAGCCATATCACTTAACCACTTAACTGTTTCTCTATCTTCTATAACTGAGCATCTTTATTTGCTAATATATATTATAAAATGTCCATAACTTTCTTCTATGTGTAAAAACATGAATACAGTTGCAATTAATTTTTTATTTAAAAACATGCAAATTAAACTATAGTACATATTTCTCATCAATATTTAGTATTTTTGAGCTTGAGATTATGGGTAATTTTTATTTTTTAAAAATATGTACTTTATTATTAAACATATTATTTTGAATAGTATTCTGGCCTTTTCTTTAATATTTGATGTTCTAATCACATTAATTTTTAAATATTGTATATCACTAAAAATTCTATCTAAAATGCTGAAGAAACAAGTCAAAGTTAACAAAGTCTCTAGCAGAGGACCTAAGTGTGCTCCGTAGGACCCAGGTCTGCTGGTTCACAACTGCTTGTAACTCTAGGTGCAAAATATTTTATTCCTTATTCTGACCACTGTAGCACCCACACTCATGTGCACACACATACATAGGAACATGCACACACACACACACACACCTTAAAATAAATCTTTAATAAATGAGTTAGAAAGCCATGATTCATATTATAAGTCTAATAGAAAATAACATATGCTTTGTATTATTCTTTAAATATCCATACATTCACGATTGAGATTGTCCTCTTCCAAAACACAAATAATGTAATGGTGATCAGCAGGCTATGAAGAGAACGTTCAATGATGACAAACCATCTGACTGTGAATTGTGCTGCATGGGGTCACTACTTTAGATATGAAATTTCCTAGAAGTGATGTAAGTCCAGAATAACATGTCCTATACATGAAAGTGGACATTATAGATGACTATATAAAAGTATTCTTTACTTCCATTCATCTACTGTGGTTTCTTCTAATAATATTTATTCTCTAACCTTCATTATAATTACTCTTTATGATGATACTGAACAATGTTTAAACTGTATTAATTTGAATTTGGTGTTAAGTGTGCTCCATTTTTTTGGCAGGCCAAGTGACTTGCCCTAGATCAAACAAAGAATAAAGTAGAACTCGCTTGGTTTTGATCTCAGTTTTCTGTGATTTTTAGCTTCAGCTTAATTCTTATTTGTCAGTACACATCAGCATCATTGTAATTATAGAGGATTCAAGAATACTAAAGTGGGTTCATCAGTGCAAGACTCTCGTTAACATTCTAGTTCCTCACAGACTTAATATTCACACACTGCTAGCTCATTTTTGGTGGCCAATCTGACTCTGGAGATTTTTTTTCTCCTAAAAGAAGGGAAAAGTATGTATTTCAGTTTGACTTCTGAACTTTTTTTATTCTGTCAGATTTTCTCTTTATTCTTTGGAATTTCTTAATACCAGTTAATTCTCTACCCAGTTCTTGCTGAGTTTGCCATATTAATAATTACTTGAAAGATTTTATTTTAATACACTGAGCAAAGAAATTCACTCTAAATATTCACAGAAGCAGAATCTGGATTTTCTGTTAATAGACCTGTGGAGCAGGATTCTTTTTTGCAATCTCTAACTTTGGTGCTGCAGGAAAAGTTCATGAGGGGTTTCAAACCTTCATATTTTTGTTGTTCAAATGGAGACAACTCCCACTTTATGGATATTGAATGCAGCCTAGGAAGCTACATTGAGAGAACTTCTATGTCATCAGTTGATAAATCAAATGGAAGTCTAAAATGTCAAGAGATGCTGATGAGAATGATGATGATAGTTTGAATCATATCAGCTACCTATGCTGACATTTATGATATAACTTGCACATCACATGTAATACTACAAAATGATGATTCTATGAGACAGAAATGTGGCTGCATACAAGTGATTCACTTCAAAAAGAGTTCATTGAAGAAATCACAAAAGCTTGAGAGCTGTACAAAGACCCAAAAAGAACCACTGGTGGGAATGTAAAGTGCTCTAGCCACTATCCAAGCCAGTGGAGAGGTTTCTCAAAAAGCTAAATATATATATTGCACATGAAACAAGAACATTACTCCTGGGATTTTATCCAAAGTACCACAATGACCAGCAAGAAGACTCTTGCTTATGTTGTTTACAACAATAGCACTGTTCACAATGACTAAATCACCTACTGAGGTCTCCATCCACACATGACACGATAAAAAATGTGGTGTATGTGCACACATATGTTTATCCATAAATAAAAATGAAGTCATGCCACATTCAGAATAATAGACAGAATTTAGATGATTACATTAAGCAAATTCAGTCACTCTAAGAAAGATAAATATCAATTGTTTTCTCTCATTTGCGGTTACTTGATTTCATATGAACACATCAAATCTTTGATGTGTTTGTATCATGAAAGCAGAAACCAAATTGTATAGAGGGACAAAGGGAGTTTATAGGGTGTAGGAGAGTATGGTGAGATAAGTTCAACACAATATATAGTGTGTGCAGCTAATGACCTCACAGCTTCTACTCACCATGAAGAAAGGCTTTTGTCCTGTGATCTCAATGAATCCTGGAGGAAGTAAGATGACAGAACAATTAGGTTATACATGACTTTTTATGACCTGGATACTAAACAAGGGTGGCAAATAAATCCTAAGATGAAGATGATATAAACTGTGTTTTGGTTCACACCTGAATTCTAGTATTTAGGAGGTACAGGCAGGATAATCAGAAGTTCAAGAAGATCCTCAGCATTATCGCACATGAGAGACTAGCCTGAGATACATGAGGTCATAGTTCACCCAAATAACACAGAAAAACATTGGGAGTCTTATGACCATAGTCCTGGTATTTTAATATGATGGTTTGGATTAAGTCATGTGCCATCTATAATATTAATAAAATGGAAGAATTCATTTCTCCTTTTCTGATGTTGTGGGAAACCCACTCAAGTGTGAATGGATTCTCTTGGTTATGGTTTTACACATGTTCTAATCACATATGCGGACTTGCTTTAAAATAAAATAATAGTGTAAGATGAAGAGAAGATGAAGAAGACAGTGCAGGCTTTATTTGGGTAAATGTTTACTGGGGATATTTCTGGTCCAAGAAACCAAAAGATTCACAATCCACTTTCACAGGTTGGAGTAGTTATAGGGTGGAAAAACAGAAGAGCCAAGACAGTGAAGGTTTTCTGTTTTGGGTCTCCAGGTGGCCATTGGAAGGATAGCTAGTTAAAAGATGTCAGTTGATCCATAAACGTCTCTCCAGGCCAGCCATAACTAGGGATAGATAGGGCAGTAAGGGCCAGAACTAGAAAAAAATTAGTTCTTGAAATCAAATTACTTGGATAAGTGGAAGATCTTTATGAAATGACCTGACTGTTGCTAACACACAGTCCAAAGTAGGGTGAATTGATTTTCACATTAACAGAAACACACACATCACCAGTAGCACCACTGGAGTCAACCTGGAACTGGAAACATTTTTTTTTTTCAGATTTGTGCTTGAGAAGTTTGGCAAAAAAAAAAAAAAAAAAAAAAGACAGACAGGCACACTTGGGCCTAGACACTTACACCAAATTATCCCTTGAAGAACATCCTGCAACTTGCTAATTGCTAATTGCCAATCAAGTGATGTTATATAAGGCTCCATCCCTGCTGCCTCCCTTAGATGTAAACAGATTTTTAATTGAATCCAGAAGTGAAAAACCAGTCTCAGATTTGGTCCTGAAAATAGACCTTGAAATTTTCCATTTTCTTACTTTTAAAAAAAAAATTGTAAAGGCAAAGAAAGTTTGGCCAAGGGTCATGCAACTTCTTAATTAATATTCATGGCATATCAAATATCAACCTCTGAAAACAACGTTGCTTCATTAGTCTTTTGTTTTTTAAGACAGGGTTTTCTGTGTAGCCCTGGCTGTCCTGGAACTCACTCTGTAGACCAGGCTGGCCTTGAACTCACAGCGCTCCTTCTGCTCCTGCCTCCCAAGTGCTTAGATTAAAAACGTGTGCCACCATTGCCCAGTGACTTCATTAGTCTTTATGGAAAATAAATATAAATGCATTTTTAAAAAACCAAGAAAAGAGAACCAAGTTTCTCGGTTCAATTAAATCTATTTACTCATAGCCACAGTCCACACCAGCTTCAAGAAGGATATCAAGTTGAGTTTAGGGAAGTCAGGCATGTGTAATGAGCTTCCTCGAATGGCAAGGACTTGATAGTTGCTGCTGTGTTTTTTACCATTTGTGTATGTGTGTTGCTTGTGTGCCTTAAGTATGTTTGTGTTATATAAGTGGTGTCTATGTCTTTGTTTTTGGATTTTATGTGTATGTATATATGTGCACTCCTATCATCATAGGGGACCGAAGATAGCATCAGCTTTCTTCCTCTATGATGCTTTACCTTATTTCCTTGAAACTAGGTCTCTCTCACTGTCCCTAGAGCTCACATTTTGAGTTAGGCCCACATACCTCACAATCCTCCTGTCTTCTACTGCCACAGAATTAAGATTAAAGATGTGTGTGTAGCCAAAGCTGGTACTTTCTGTGGGTGTTGAGTACCTGAACTCAGATCCCCATGCTTACGCAGCAAGCACTTTGACCCATAGGGTCTTTTCTGCACTCCTTGTTTTTTATTCTGTATTTTGACTTTTTTTCTGAACAGTAGTAGCCATGTTGATAAGATAAGATTCACATCAGTTAAGGCTTGTATCTTTGTTGAAGAATATTATTTTTAGATGTGTTATATTTGTTTACACTGTGGAACACTTTAATTATGCAAAAAATATGTTGTATTCTTTTATGTTGCATTTGTTTAACTCTGTGAAACTGTGTTACTTTGCCTGTCTAAAACACCTGATTGGTCTAATAAAGAGCTGAACAACCAATAACAAGGTAGGAGAAACTATAGTTGGTGCTGGCAGGCAGGGAGAATAAATGGGAGGAGTGATGTGGGAGGAAAAGATCAAGGATCAAGAGAATGAGGAGCGGAAGACACTCGGGGGAGCCACCCAGTCATACAGATAGTCAAGGAGTAAGAGTGAAAGTAAGATATACAGAAGTAAGAAAAGGAAAAAGCCCAGGGGCAAAAGGTAAATGGGATGATTTATGTTAAGGAAAGCTAGCTAGAAATAAGACAAGCTAAGGCTGTGCATTATAGGTAATAATAGGTCTCTGTGTATGATTTATTTGGGAGCTGGGTGGCAGGCCCCCAACAACTCAAAGAGAAGAGAGTAAAGAGCCAAAGAGTTAAAACAAACTAACTATACATTTTTCTTCACAAGTCATGGTACATAATTAAAAGTTTTGTTTTCTTATCAAGGTATATCAGAGCTGGCAGTAATTTCTGTTCTATTATTACATGTCTGGTTATTTTGTTCCAGTCAGTTAGATAATATGGCTATTTAGTTCTTTGCAGAGCTCTGACCAAAATAGTTAAACTATTGTTTTCAGTGTTTTAATACTCACAGCTGCGGGGAAGAGAGCAGTGCGGTGCATACAATGGAAAAGGAGAAGGAGAGAGAGAGAGAGAGAGAGAGAGAGAGAGTAGCTGAACTAAGAATGGAAAAGGGCATGTGTGTCTGAACATAATCAGTTTTCCTTGGTTAATTTTACTTTTTGTCAATAAAAAGATCAAGGAAGTATGCAAATGTAATGGCTACAAAATACAGGATCTGACCTGAAAATAGCATCTTATTTAGAAGATTTTCTGTAATCATAAAGTCAACATGTGGACTGGTAGGCAGTATGGGAGTGAGTAGGTAGGTGGTACAAGGTGAAGAGTCAAAAGGTTGTCTAGCTGTTTAACAGGCATGTGTTGGACGTGAGGATCCTTGACCAACATCTGCACTTACTTCCCGGGGATCTTTCTATCTGGTCATTAGCAGACAGAAAAGTCAGCCTTAGACCTACTTGTTTGATCTTTGGTTTGGAGGCCTGAATATGAACCATGGCTATGAAAGAAAATATTCCACAGGTAAATTTGCAGGGCTCATCTTCTTTCATCTGATTCATTCAGCTAATCAGCTGAGAATATGATCAGTCCATACCTCTTAAGGGTAGCATTTTAATTAGAAGAGCACTTTTATGTTGAATACTAATAAATCAAGAACACAGATCATGGGCTGTGTGAGACAAAGACATATCTCATGGTTCATTAAAGGAAGAAAGTTCTTTTGAACTTTCTGGTGCAAAGACTTGGGATTTCTTCTAGGATATGTACCACAGTGGAAGCTGTATCCTGTTTAATATTTCTGATATTAAAGCATGATATCTAATGTGTTTCCAAAGATAAATAGCACCATTTATTAGGAGGATATAAGCTTACTAATTTTCTTACAATTCACAGATACTGTGTTTGTGTCCACTCATGTGTGTAGGGGGCGGGAGTGTAGTATGTCTGTTTGTGTGGGATGGAAGAGTACTGTATAAACAAATATCTGTGCATGTGGAGGCCAGATGTGGGCATTAACTGTTCTTCTCTATCACCCTTTACCATATCCATGTGTGTGTATATAAGATGTCTCCATGGATGGGTATATATGTGCTTGTACATTTTTGTGTCTGTGAATATGGATGTGTACATGCCATGGTACATACGTGGATATAGAAAACAAAGGCAGGTATCAATCCTTCCTTCAATCTTGCTTGAGACTGGGTCTCTGCTATTTTTCAGTTGCTTGTGTCAAACTAGCTAGCCTGCAAGGTTCTTAAGAGTCTCCTCTCTCAGAGTACCATTAGATAAGTGGTCCAAGCTACATGCAGAGATTCACAATTGTTCTGAGGATTTGAACTCATCCTTTCCCTATCTGCATTTTTATGTCAATGAGCCATCTCCCAGTCCTACGTCAATGACCCTGGCTCACTGATTCAACCAGACAATCTGACCAGAAATCCCTGGGATCTTCCTGTCTCTAATTCCACAGCATTGGGCTGACAAAATAGTTCAAAGTCCTAGTTTTATGAGGGTTCAAGGGATCAAACTCAAGGGTTTATGCTTGTGAAGTAAGAGCTTTAGTAACTGAACCATCTTTCCAGACCCATAGAATGGTTTCTCTTTGTAAATGAAGTGGCTACCTCATAGCACAGTGTTGCTATTGTTGTGATAAAATACTATGAGCAAAAGCAGCTTGAGGAGGACAGTGTTTATTTGACTTACATCTCCTGGGTCCCAGTGCACTGAAGGAAGCCAAGACAGCAACTCAGTCAGGGCAGGAACCTGGAGGCAATAAGTTATGTAGTGCTACAAAAGTGTCGTGCCTGCTGCTTGATCTTCAGTGCTTGCTCAGCCTGATTGCTTATCCACCTCAGGACCACCTGCCCGGGAGTGGCACCACACTCTTGTTCTCAGTCCTTCTACAACAATCACTGATTGACTAGGTGAATGAAATGCATGCTTGACTACAGAAAAATTTAGTGGCGATATTTTCTCAATTGAGGTTCTGTTTTCCTAAATTACTTGAGCTTGTATCAGGTTGTTACAAAACTTAAAGACTATATCACCTTACAAACACAAAATCCACACTGGTATTTTCAAGCAGTGTGTGCTCTCGCAGTATCTATGTCACCTTTTAGTAAAAGTTTCACAATATTTCAGGCATTTGTTTTTCTACCATGTTAGTCATTATGGTCATTTCTTCAGCCATTTTGATGCTACTACTGTGATTTTGGGGTGGGGTGCCCTTAGCCACACCCATTTATGATTGTAGAATGAATAAATAAAGGCTGTTTATCTATTTGTTCTGACTGTTCTTCATCTCACTCTGGTCACTCCAGTAACTTCCTTTTTCTCTTTGAAATTGATAACCCTCAGTATATCATCTCCAAGTATTCAAGTGAAAGAAAATATTGGAAGTACTCTGCTTTAAATAAAAGCTAGAAATGATGACGCTTACTGTCAAAAGGTGAAAAAAAAAAAGATAAAACTGCCTTGTACCAGTTAGGAAAGTAGTGAACTCAAAGAAAAACTTTTCTTTCATAAGAAGTTTGAATTTCTCATCATAGGACCATGATAACACATGGAAGCATATTTGCTGTGGATCCATGTGGTATCTTAGCAGTGTGGTCAGAGAAGCAGTAGGAGCTGGAGTAGAGACTGAGCGAGTAATCCCGAGGACCCAAGGCAACTGCTGCAGATGGCAGCACTGCACACCTGTGTCTGTGAAAACAGCCCTATGGGTGACAAATTCCATATCCAGGACCTTCATAGACAGAAGAGAAGTTAACACCTGGCTTCAAAGTTTCAGAGCATTGACTGAGTCACTCATTAAGGATTAATGCAACTACTCTTTTCTAAATTGAAACCAATGTCTATTTATCACTTCCAAAACTCTGGCAACAACAACACTAATTGCAGAAAGTCTACAAACTAACAGAAATTGAACAGAGCTTAATTGAAACACCCCTGACTCAAGGAAGAAATTAAAATCTTTGTATAATTCAACAAAAATGAAGTCATAATGTACCGAATATTTTAAAGACTTTTAAAACATAACCCTAGGAAAAAATAACCCTTTCAAAATATTTCTGCTCATAGACAGTATGTCTAGAGAGCTAAGGGCTATGATGGTGATATAGAGTTGTACTGATACTGTATTTTTACGCATTAGTACAATATCCATTCTTCATCCTGTGGTTGTTGGAACAGTTTTGATTCTCAGTTTTCATATTTATGATGTATATTTAGTGACCCTACAGCTGCCAGACTAGTGTTTTCTAGGAGTGTGATGGACCTTGGCAAAGTGAGTGGAAAGCTTACTAGAAAATCTTCACTTTCCTAGACACTAGAAAACATTGTGCCTCACAAGAGAAGGTAAAAATATCAACATTAATAGTAGTATGTGGTTGGTGAGACAGCACAATCAATAATGTACATGTTTTGCAACTATGAGGACCCAAGTTCCTGTCCCAGAGTCCCTGTGTCCAGAAAAAGGTCAAAAAGAGTATAGAATATAATCATATGTGATCTAAGGATTCCAGACTTCAGTTCAGAAAGTGGATGACACATGTAATGGAGATAATAAGACAACATATCTGTGGGGACTGGAACTGTGTAGTTTTATCACAAACATTTTTCTTTTACTTTCTTGGGGTTAGTTATTTTTTTACCGTTTACTCTTTTGGGGGCCCTCTACCCAGCTCCCAAATAAATACACAGAAGCATGTATTATTACTTATGAATGCCCAGCCTTAGCTTGGCTTATTTCTAGCTAGCTTTCCTTAACTTAAATTATCTCATCTCTGGACTTTTTTTCTTTTTTTTTTTACTTCTGTAATCTTACTTTCACTCTTACTCCATGGTTGGTTGGTTGACTGTTTCTATCTTTTTCTGGTCCTTAAACTCTCCTGCTCCTTCTTCTCTTCTCCAAGATTTCTCCTTCTATTTATTCACTCTGCCTGCAAGCCCTACCTATCCTTTCTCCTACCTTGCTATTGACTGTTCAGCTCTTCATTAGACATCATGTATTTTAGAAAGGCAAGGAATCACAGTTTCACAGAGTTAAACAAATGCAACATAAAAGAATGCAACACATCTTTGTATCATTAAACAAGTATTCCACAACATAAACAAATGTAACACATCTTAAAATAATATTCTACAACCTTTCCCTT
This sequence comes from Ondatra zibethicus, assembly GCA_004026605.1. Lineage (NCBI taxonomy): Eukaryota > Metazoa > Chordata > Mammalia > Rodentia > Cricetidae > Ondatra > Ondatra zibethicus. Next base: position 83,419 of record PVIU01001606.1, on the reverse strand, counting down.
TTGTCTAAATAAAAATGAAAGGTTTAATTTTAACATAGTAAAACCATATACAACAGAAACAGTTATCAGTAAGAATTTCATTTACAATATTCAATCTATTTGTATTTAGCAAATTCAAAGCAAACACTTCTCCATCCATCCCACCTTAGTAACTCCAAAGTTTTATACCTGGCTCACTCTCTGTCATAACTAAAGAAAACAATAACTCTATTTAGTTTTTAACTCCATCAAAGACTCCAGAATGGTTTAATATTACCTAACAAAAGAGACCTGGACAATCACCCAAAGTTCCTCTGCAACATTGGGGCATTCATGTTCTGCCTACAGGCCAAGAGCATCTAGCAGACTTCAATGAAGCAGGAAATATGAAGGACTTTCCTTGCTTTGCTTTGCCAAAATTCATCAGTTGCTTTCCTCTGTGTCCTGAATAATGTCTGGCAGACTCTTCCATGAAGCAGGAATGTTGAAGAACTATCCTACCTTGTTTTGGCAAAGTTCAGCACTCACTTGTCTGTGGATCGTGCATGTCACATTTATATAGCATACGGTCAAGAAGTCAAGGCAAAAGCAGTTTCTTACCCAAATGGTTGATCTTGTCAAAATGAAAACAAACTCCTATGAAGATTCTTCAATGCCCATCATCCTTTTAAGAAGTAAATTGTTGCTCTCAGAAGCAGATGTGTTTCATTGTCATGAAAAGCCTTAAGTTAACAAAACATTTTAAATACCATATTCTATAGGTCTTTGAAGTTTTTAAAAAATCATCCATCTAAAATATACCTATTTAACCTTGAAACCTACCTAATGTGACTACAAGTTTAATTATTGTAGACTAGCTACTAACCACATTTCTTCTTTATACATTGCATTTTAAATGAGCTGCATACGCACAATACCCCAAATAAGTGTAGAAACATATATACAGTGTAACAAAATTAACTTTATATTTTTATCAATATACCAAAATCCATGCCAATGCAAAATATCTGAGATTAATAGTTGTCTTTTAATCCTATACTCCTATTTTTATAATCCCCTAAATTATAACAAACATCCATGACCCTCCAAATAATCAAAGACTACCCACACCATCTCTTGGGAATGAGGGTGTCATGTTCTCCAGACTCTTTCCTGCAGTCAAGGGTCAAAGGAATCTTTAGGGTCCCAGAGAGAAAATTGAGATAATGACCAAGTCCTGGGAAGACCAGTTATAACCTTTGTTGATAGCTATCACCTGGATGTCTTCCTTGACCAAACCTGATCCAGTTATTTCTGAAGAAATCCGCAGTCTCTTGCTTCCTGTGGAAACAAAAGAAAAACCTCTTCTGCAAAGCATTTTTGATTTCCACTTGACAAATATATTTTTGACTTTTTTGAAGTCAAAGAATTTCTAAAGTACATAGACTGGTATATTCAACAGCCCCTTTTCAATTCCAGGTCTCTTAGCAGGTGTCTTTTGGTCATTAGCATTCCAAAACTTCAAAATCAACACAATACTGTCTAGGATCCACACTCCCTGTGTTTCTCATCTTACATGCCTTTCATCTTTTATACTACTCTTTCTATCTCTTAAAAGAGTTTACTATTAGCTATTCATTTCTTTCTATGACTGTCCATACTCTTTTTCTTTCTGTCCTAAGTCTATGCACTTTGTGAAACACACTGGAACATATTTAGAGATTTTTCTCCCTGGACTTCTTTTACTGCATAACTTTTAGCCTTTTTGATTGCACAAGCAAACTTTAGACTGCTAAGCTGCACGTGGATCCTCTGCTTGGCTCTTTTGGCTCACTCTGCCCACTTCTAACTTTGTGAAGTCCTAGCCTAAAGCTTCTAGCCAGGTATGAGATTTATTTGACCTGGAATTGCATTCAGCACCCCAGCTATGGAATGCCAGTGTCCTGCACTGTGTCAGGTGCTTTTTACTTTTTTTGTTTGTTTGTTTTATTTAGTGTGAAAAGTGTTGTTATATGTGATGCTGTAGAGCAGGGTTTCTGTCACACACATAGCCTGGTGGCAGAGGTACTCTAGTATGAATCAAGAGGAAGCAGAGTTCTCTTCCCACAGTCCTGACCTGCAACAAGGACATCCTTGAGACAGATATTCTGTAGTCCCTGCCCTGAATAAACAGTTTCTGTCTCCTGTTCTCATCATTGGGACATCCACACAGGTACCATATATGCTGCCTTGCCACAAAATAAATTACACAGTCACATATGTACATACATACATTCTCTCTATTATTAAAAATTTCTCTCTCTTCCTCTCTCTCTCTCTCTCACACACATACAAACACACACACACATAAATATTCTCTGTCTCGGAACTGGAAAGGAGACTCATATAGGAAGACTGATTGGTGCTCTTGCAGACAAACAGAATTCAGTTCCAGGTACAAGCAACCACATTGGGAGTCTCACAACCTTCCATATTTCCAGCTACAAAACATCCATGTCCTCTTGGGGACTCCAGGGACACTTGGGGACTCGTTCCCAAACACACGAGATATTCATCATTCACATCGTTAAAAATTAAATATAAATACAACATACAACTTAAGATAAAATATTTACTGTTGAAGAAAATGTTATCTCAAATTTCTAGACAAATTTTTAGATTTCTTGTAAAATGCTTATGAATATAAGTATTTTCTGTGTTGCTACATTTGACACTGAAACTATAGTTTCAAGAAAAACTGTATTCTACAAATGAAGAGATTCTGTCTGCATTATTCCATGTCCTTTATACAGTAGCAAAATAAAACAAACAAAAATAAAAACAAAAACACATTATTTTCATATCATACAAGCAAATTTGACATCTATTAATGGTTTCATTGAAGAAAGTGGACCAAGATTGAGGAGCAAAGGTTCTGCACCCTAGTGACTGTTTCCTACCATGATTTCATTTGAACTTCACTGAAAAATTTGAAAATTTCCATTTCTTTTCCTCCTTTTCCTCATTTTTTCTATTCTCACTCAATTTTAACATATTTTCCTCACTCACATAATTTATTCCCCATTGATACTCATTGAACAAATTCTCATTTTGCAAATGAGTTTTCTTCACTTCCTCTATTTATTCATGGAAAACATTACATCTCAGAATCTTACTTCATAAACCTGAGAGACTAAATTAGGTTCTTCATGTCTTTATTAAAACCTTCAGGAAAGAGATTTTAATTGTCAGTGCTCTATTTCAACCACTTCTCCAGTCCCCACAACAGCCTGCAATAATTGTCACTTATCCAGACCCCACAACAGCCTGCAATAATTGTCACTTCTCCAGACCCCATAACAGCCTGCAATAATTGTCACTTCTCCAGTCCCCACAACAGTCTGCAATAATTGTCAGTAGTCGTGTCATCCTCGACCATTGAGAGCAGAGAGTTTTAGCGTGACCATCTCTGCAGCGATATGCTTAATAAAGGGTCCCTTTCTATGATGTCTTCATCCATTTCTGCTCAAATCAGCCCAGGACATAGCACTTAATGGACATGAGTGGTTAACCACCTTTCCTTTACATTTTAATTACATGTATTTATTTTGTGTGTGGAGAGGTGTGCATATCACAGCATGGATATGGAGGTTATAGGATAACCTGCAATGAGCCTGTTTTGTCGGGGTTTCTGTCCCACCTGGTCCCCCAGACATTTAGTCCCAGAGAAAATCACACAGAGAAACTACATTTGGTTATAAACTGATTGGCCCATTAGCTCAGGCTTTGTATTAGCTCTTATAACTTATATTAACACATTATTCTTATCTAGGGTAGCCACATGGCTCAGTACCTTTTACGGCAGGGCAGGTCACATCTTGCTTCTTCTGTGGTCTGGGCAGGACTGTAGAAAGAGCTTTCTTCTTCCTAGAATACTCCTGTTCTCATTGCCCATCTCCACTTCCTGTCTGGTTTTCCTGCCAAGGCTTTCTGCCTGGCTATCAGCTAATCAACGTTTATTTAAAATATATTTTGACAGAATATAGATGATTGTCCCTAACCAAATGTGTGTCCCCAGAATCAAGCAAGGAATCAAGCAACAGCATTGGCAGAAGTGTCATACACACTGAGAATCCTGCTAGAACTTAGTACTCGTTCTTGATTACATGCACAATGCAAAATTTTCACATTAATACTATGAGAATCCATAATTATTGTCTTTTGAGTAATCAAAGGAAGAGTTCATGTGTGAGGCAGACGTAGACCTAATTATATGAGCCTTGAAAAAGTCTAAAAGCTTGAGCTTCCATCTCTTCCTTAAGAATCAAGTCAGTGTTCTTTCTGCAGAGGTAGGAATTCCATCTGGCAAAGATGAAGGAATTTGGAAGTGATCAGGGACTTGGCTTACTTCAAGAATCCAACTAAGTTTATTTACATGATGGATTACATTGGATAAAGGTCTTGGAGAGATTAGGGATACAAGGTTCATATCTAAGCATAATAAAAGCAATATAGAGCAAGCCGACAGCTACCATCAAATTAAATGGAGAGAAACTCAAAGCGATTCCACTAAAATCTGGAACAAGACAGGGATGTCCACTCTCCCCATATTGCTTTAATATAGTGCTTGAAGTTCTAGCAATAGTTATAAGAAAGAATAAGGAAATCTTGGGGATTCGAATTGGAAAGGAAGAAGTCAAACTTTCGTTATTTGCAGATGATATGATAGTGTACATAAATGACGCCAAAAACTCTACCAAAGAACTTCTACAGCTGAAAAATACCTTCAGTGATGTGGCAGGATACAAGATCAACTCAAAAAAATCAGTAGCCCTCCTATACACAAAGGATAAAAAAACAAAGAGGGAAATCAGAGAAACATCACCTTTCACAATAGCCACAAATAGCATAAAGTATCTTGGGGTAACACTAACCAAGGAAGTAAAAGATCTATTTGACAAGAACTTTAAGGCCTTGAAGAAAGAAATTGAAGAGGATACCAGAAAATGGAAGGATCTCCCATATTCCTGGATCGGTAGGATCAATATAGTAAAAATGGCAATTCTACCAAAGGCAATCTATAGATTCAATGCAATCCCCATCAAAATCCCAACAAAATTCTTCACAGACCTTGAGAGAACAATAACTAACTTTATATGGAAAAACAAAAAGCCCAGGATAGCCAAAACAATCCTATACAATAAAGGATCTTCTGGAGGCATTACCAACCCTGACTTCAAACTCTATTACAGAGCTACAGTAATGAAAACAGCTTGGTATTGGCATAAAAACAGAGACATTGACCAATGGAATCAAATCGAAGACCCGGATATTAATCCACAAACCTATGAACACCTCATATTTGACAAAGAAGCTAAAAGTATACAATGGAAGAATCAAAGCATCTTTTACAAATGGTGCTGGCATAACTGGATGTCAACCTGTAGGAGAATGAAAATAGATCCTTATCTATCTCCATGCAAAAAACTCAAATCCAAATGGATTAAAGACCTCAATATAAATCTGACCACACTTAACCTGATAGAAAAGAAAGTGAGAAGTAGCCTGCAATACATGGGCATATGAGACCACTTCCTATGTAAAACCTCAGTGCCACAGAAATAAAAACAACAATGAATAAATGGGACCTCCTGAGACTGAGAAGCTTCTGTAAAGCAAAGGACACTGTCATTAAGACAAAAAGGCATCCTATTGAATGGGAGAAGATCTTCACTAACCCCACATCGGACAAAGGTCTGATCTCCAAAATATACAAAGAACTCAAGAACCTAGACATTAAAATTCCAAATACCCCAATTAAAAAATGGGGTAATGATCTGAACAGAGAATTCTCAACAGAAGAAGTTCAAATGGCCAAAATATACTTAAGGTCATGTTCAACTACCTTAACGATCAGGGAAATGCAAATCAAAACAACTTTGAGATACCATCTTACACCTGTCAGAATGGCTAAAATCAAAAACACCAATGATAGCCTATGCTGGAGAGGATGTGGTGTAACAGGAACACTCATCCATTGCTGGTGGGAATGCAAACTTGTGCAACCACTTTGGAAATCAGTGTGGCGGTTTCTCAGGAAATTGGGAATTAACCTACCTCAGGATCCAGCAATACCACTCTTGGGAATATACCCAAGAGAAGTCCAATCATACTACAAAAGCATTTGTGCAACTATGTTCATAGCAGCATTATTTGTAATAGCCAGAATCTGGAAACAGCCTAGGTATCCTACAATGGAAGAATGGATCAAGAAAGTGTGGAATATATACACATTAGAGTACTACTCAGTGGTAAAAAAACAATGACATCTTGAATTTTGCATGCAAATGGATGCAAATAGAAAACACCATCCTGAGTGAGGTAACCCAAACCCAAAAAGACGATTATGGTAAATACTCAATCATTAGTGGACCTTAGCCATAAACAAAGGACACTAAGCTTATAGCTCACAAGCCCAGAGAAGCCAAAATGCAAGGTGAACCCAAAGAAAATCATATATAGATCCTCTTGGGAATTGTAAGCAAACAAGATTGCCAGGCAAAAGTTGGAAATATGGGGGTGGGGATAGAGGTGGGGGTAACGGGGTGGGGGAAGGGCAGAGGGGGAAGGAGAAGGGAGAAGGGAAGGACTGGGGAGAGCTTGGGGCAGTGGGAGGGTGGAGATCGAGGAAAGGTGGATATTGGAGAAGGAAATAAGATATCTACATTAAGGGAGTCATTTTAGGACTGGCAAGATACTTGGCTCTAGAGGAGATCCCAGGTGTCCACAGGGATGTCCCCAGCTAGGTCCTTGGGCAGCAGAGGAGAGGGTGCCAGAACTAGCATTTTCCCATAGTCACACTGATGAATATCTTTATCACCACCATAGAAATTTCGTCTGATGGATGGAGGTAGAGACAGAGACCCACATTCACATCAGAGCAATGGATGGAGCTCCCAATGTCCAGTCAAAGAGCAGATGGTGGGAGAAGATGAGCAAGGAAGTTAGGACCTTGAGGGGCTGGACCACCCACTGAGACAGTGTGCCTGATCTAATGGGAGCTCACCAAATCCAGCTGGACTGGGACTGAACAAGCATATTATCATACTGGACTCTCTAAATGTTGCTTCAAATGGGGGCAGACTGAGAAGCCATCAACAATGACACTAGGACCTATCTCTTCTGCATGTATTATCTTTTTCGCAACCTAGTCTATTTGGATGCACACCTTCCTTGGCTGGGTTGGAGGGGGAAGGGCCTTGGACTTCCCACAGGGCAGGGCACCATGCCCTCTTTTAAGGAAGCTGTGGGAGGGAGGAGGGGAGAAGCAGGAGGGGACTGGGAGAAGGGGAGGAAATGTAAATTTTTTGAATGGAAAAAAATAAAAGAATATGAAAAAAAAAGAATCCAACTCAGTCTGACACCTTGATCAGAGCCTTGTGGGACCTTAAAGAAAACATTCAGAGAAACTGTGTCCTCACTCCTTACACTAGAAATTAGGAGAAAATTAATGTATATAGTTTGATTAATGTGTAAATGGAACCTAAGTTTATACTATAAATGTGAAAGTATAAAAGGGTACCTAATAGCAAACATTTTAGTAACTTTAAGGAACTGAGGTGTGAGGCAATGAATTGGGAAAGGTATTTTCCCTCTCCTCTTCATCTCTTCCCTGCTCTCTTATTTGTTTACCTCCCCACAAGTACTTGCACTAATCTCTTAACATTCATCTTTCTATATGACATTTGCTAGAACAACGCCCTCTCTCTTTAAGTCAATATCAAGTGGCTTTCAGAAAAGCTATGTTTTTCTACAAAAATGTACATGTTGTTTGTATGAGATCAATTTGTGAATGAACTTTCAAATTTTAAAACTAACCAGATCTCAGCATAAGAAATTCACAATCATTGTCTCAGTGTGGTGGTTCTGGAGGTTTAAGCCTCTTATTTTTCAGATATATAGAGATACACAATAAACAAAATGCAATAATTGGGAGTTATAGGAAAATAAATTTACATTTATCATTTTTTACTTATTGCTTTTTTGTGATTACAAATTGTGTGGGATATACCTTCTGCTTTGTTCTTTGTTTTAATTATTGTATTTTATTTTTATGAAAAATATATTGTTTTCTTATGGTATGGTTTGCCCTCTACTATTTTCATTTCCTCCTCACTTACCCTCCTAGCTGGATCCCTACTATACTGTCTCAAGTAAGAAAACAACCAGGAACCTAAAGAATAGTAATAAAAGAAAGCAAAATAAAATAATTTGTAATGTGACAAAACAAACAAAAGGAAGAGACCCCAAGAAAAAGTACAAAAAACAGATATAAACATGTTGATGGAGGGAGGGCCTGCTTTTTTGTCCCGTCTGCCTGGCTAGCTTAGCCCTGAAATAATCACACAGAAATTGTGTTAATTAAATTACTACCTGGCCCATCATCTCGAGCATCTTATTGGCTAACTCTCACATCTTGATTTAACCCATTTCTAATAATTTGTATAACACAAATTATTATGAGGTTGTGGCTTACCTGAAAAGATTCAGCATGTCTGACCTGGCAGCTCTCTCCAACTCTGCTTCTTTCCTCCCAGCATTCAGTTCTGTCTACTCCACCTACCTAGGTGCTGCCCTATCAAAAGGCCAAGGCAGTTTCTTTATTCAACCAATGAAAGCAACACATAGACAGAAGACCCTCCTACACCATAAACAGAGACTCATTCATTCACACACTCAAGAATCCAATAAAAACACAAATCAGGAAGCCATAATATATATTCAAAAGACATGCCTATAGGGTAAAAAAAAATAAATTGAAAAATAAAAATAAGAGAGACAAAAAGATACAAAACTAAAAAGCATGAAACTGGCACAACACTATGAGAAAATATATGCCATTAATTTCATTTTCTATCGGACATCTACTGCAGAGCATAGGGCCTAACCTTAAAAGTAGTTTGCTTCCTCATTGAGATTTTTTGGAGAACACTAAATCTTCATTTGCAAGTACTTATCAATTGTTCATAGCTTCTGGAATAGGGATGAGGTTATGTGTCTACTTCTTTCAGCCCTATGTTCCTACAAGGGGCAGATCTGTGCAGACATTGTATATATTGCCAAAAGTTCTGAGTTCATAGATATACTAGGCCTGTTCTGTCTTGAAGGCTTTCATTTTTTGGTATCCTCCATCCCCACTGGGTCTCACATTCTTTCTGCCTCCTTTTCCTGAGAGTACCCTGAACCCTGAATGAAGGTATTAGATGGGGGTATCACTTTTATATCTGAGTATTACAAGGTCTCTTGCTTACTGCTAAATGTCTAGCTGTGATTTTCTATATTTGTTCCCACCTGCTACAAGAGAATGCTTCTCTGATGATGACTAAGCAAGATACTGATCTATTATTGTAAAATAATGTGATTAAGAGTCACTTTATTGCAACATTCCTTTAGTAGTAGAGTAGTATTTGGTTTTACTCCAAGTCCCTGAACTATCTAGACAACTAAGCAGCTTCAAGTGTGGATTCTATCTCATAGCATTGGGCCTTAAATCAAATCAGATATTGGCTATTTATTACTACATACTTTGGGCAACCATTGCTCTAGCTATCCTGCAGGCATGATGCCATTTTAGATAGAAGGTTTTGTAGCTTGGTTTTAAGTTTCTTATTTAGTAGTGTGCAAAGTACTATACTAACCAATGGAGGTAAAGGTTCTACATAGGTAGAGCATAAATTCTCTCTGTTCAATGAGATGGATAAGTATTGTCTTCAGCAATAGCCTTGGTAAGAGCATAGGCTGGGGGAATATCATGGAACATATTTGGCCGACAAATCAATTGGGTGTAATCAATTCTGATACTGGAAGTTTCCTTTGAAGACAAATGATAGACAGTGAAAGTTATGTCTCCCCTGTTATTTGACAATTTCATTTATATTGCTTTCATTTTTGTATATTTCTTGGGAAAACTTCTATTGTTTTAGATTTCCATACTACAACTCTAGTGGCCCTTAATTTTAGCTTTTTCTTCATATTCTATGCTTTCACTTCAGGATTTTATTGTTCCTTCCCAGTCTTCTCCAATTTATCTATTCATAACTATATATTCTGTTTCTCATTCCTAGTAAGGCATACCCTTCCCCAATAGTCCATTAATTTACATTTCACCTCTTTAATTTTGTGGATTGTAATTTGGTTATCATTGACTTAACAACTAATATTCACATATAGGAGAATTTATACCATATTTATCCTCTATCCATCACCTCTAAATTTCATGACGTTATTATTGATGTTATTATTTTTAACAGCTGAGTAATATTACATTGTATAATTATATTATATTTTCTTTATCCATTCTTCTGTTGAAGGACATTTAGGTTGTTTCCTAGTTTACCTATTATGACTGATGCATCAATGAACATGGTTGAGCAAGTGTCCTTGTGGAAGCATCCTTAGAGTATATTCCCAAAAGTGGTGTAGCTAGACCTTGAGGTATATTAGTTCCTGTATTTCTGAGGAACCACCACACTGATTTCCATAGTCATTCTACAAGATTTTACTCTTTCCAACAAAAAAAATAAGTGTTCCCCTTACTCTACATCCTTTCCAGTATGAGCTGTCACGTATTTTATTGATCATAAGCATTTTGAAAGGTGTAAGAAGAAATTTCAAAGTAGTTTTGATTTGCATTCACAAAGAGATCAGGAATGCTGAACAATTCTTTAAGTATCTTTTACCCATTTAAGTTTTAGGGATTCTCTATTTAGATCCATATCCCATTTTCAATTCGATTATTTGTTTTATTGATATCCAGTTTTTTTTATTTTTAGTTCTTTATACATTTTGAATATTATACACTTGCTGGATGATAGATGGTAAAAAAAAAAAACAACCCAACAATGTTCCATTACATAGGCTTCTGCATTGTCCAAGTGGCAGTGGCTGTAGTAAGGGCCACTTGTTCTTTTCCTGGCTGCCCAAACTCCAGAAATAACCACACAGAAACTGTATTATTTAAATCACTGCTTGGTCCATTAGGTCTAGCTTCTTATTTGCTATCTCTTACATCTTAATTCATCTCTATTAATTTGTGTATCACCATGAGGTTGTGGCCTGCCAGCAAATTTTCAGCATGTCTGTCTCTGGCTGTGGCTCCATGGCTTCTCTGAACTCTGCCTCCTTCTTCCAGCATTCAGTGTAGTCCCCCACCACCACCTAACTCTGTTCTTCTCTGCTCTGCTATAGACTCAAAGCAGTTTCTTTATTAACCAATGGTATTCATAGCATAGAGGAGAATCCCACATCAGCAATGTCTTTTCCTGCACAGATGATTTTTAGTTTCTTGAGGTTCCATTTATTAATAGTTAACCTTAGTGTCTGAGCTATTGCTATTCGGTTCAGAAAGTTTTTTCTTATGCTAAAGAGTTCAAGGCTATTCCTCATTTTCTCTCCATCAGATTCAATGTATCTGATTTAATGTTGAGGTCTTTAATTTATTTGTACCTGAGTTTTGTGCATGGTGTTATTTATGGATATATTTGCATTCCTCTTTATACAGTCAACCATTTTGATCAGCACCAATTGTCCAAGATGCTGTCATTTTATAGCATGTATTTCTGGCTTCTTTATAAAACATGGATATCTGTAGATGCATTTGTCTCTGGATTTCTATTCAATTTCATTGACCAATTTTTCTGTTTTCATTCCAATACCACATGGTTTCTATACCTATAGATCTATAGTACAATTTGAGATCAGGCGTGGTTATGCCTCCAACAGTTCTTCATTATTCAGAATTGTTTTAGTCATCCTGGGTTTTTGTTTCCATATAAAGTTGAAAATTGTACTTTTAAGTTCTGTGAAGAATTGTGTTAGAATTTTGATGAAGATTCTAATGAATCTGCAGACTACCTTTGGTAGGTGGCCAATTTTACAAAATTAATCCTACTGAATCTCAATTATGGGAGCATTTTCTTTCTTCTGATATATTTCTCAACTTATTTCTTCAATTTCTTAATATTTTATCATACAAGTCTTTTACTTGCTACGTTTGAATTACCCCTAGATATTTAATTATTTTAAGAAAATTGTGTGAGCTGTTGTTTCCTTGACATTTTACTCAATCTACTCATCATTTGGTTATCAGAGGCTACTGAGTTTTTGTGTTTATTTATATTCAAAATACTTTGTTGAAACTGTTAATGAACTGTAAAAGATTCCTTGTAGAATGTTTATGGTCACTTATGAATACTATTTTGTCATATCACATCATCTCTCTTATAAAGATGTTTTGGCTTCTTCCTTTCAAATTTTTATACACATGTTCTCCTCCAGTTTTCTTATTAGTCTAGCTAATATTTCAAGTACTATATTATGTAGATCTGGAGGGAGTGAACAACCTTGTCTTGTTCTCAATTTCAATGGTAATACTTTGAACTTCTCTCCATTTAAATTGATATTGGTTATTGGCTTGCTGTAAATTGCCTTCATTATATTGAGATATGTCACTTAGAGCCCTAATATCCCTAGGACTTTGATTATGATGATGCAGTGGATTTTGTAATAGATTTTTTTTTGTCTTGAGATGGTCATGTGGATTTTGCCTTTCAGTTTGTTTGTATGGTGGATTGCATTTGTTGATTTAAATATGATAAATTATCTTTGCATTTCTGGGATGAAGCTTCCTTGATAATGGTGGATGATCTTTTTCATGTGTTCTTGAATTTTGTTTGCAGGTATTTTATTGAGAATTGTTGCATCCATGTCCATAAGGGAAATTCGTCTGTAATTGTCCTTCTTTGATGGATCTTTATGTGGTTTATGTGATAGTGTAACTGTGGCTTCATGAAACAAATTTGACAATGATCCCTCTGTTTCTGTTTTGTGGAATTGAGAACTATTGAAATTAGCTTTTCTTTGAGATTTAGGAGCATTCTGTACTAAAACCACCTGACCCTGACCCCTTTTTTCTTTTTTTTTGTCTTGGTTGGGAGACATTTAATGACTATTTTTACTAACTAGGTATTTTGGGTCTGTTTAAATTGTTTATCTCTTCTAAATTTAACTTTGTTAGGTGATATACATTTAGAAAATTGGTTTCTTTTGGATTTTCCGCTTTGATGGTGTATGCATTTTTAAAACATGTTCTTATTTATGATCCTCTGTATTTCCTTGGTTTCTGTTGTTATGGACTCTTTTTTTATTTCTAACTTTATTAACTTGGATCTTCTCTTTGCCTTTTAGTTTATTTTCCTAAGGGTTGTCAATCTTGTTGGTTTTTCTCAAAAAATTAACTCTTTGCTTCATTCATTCTTTGTAGTATCTTGATTTTTATCATGTTTTAATCATACTCTTTCTTCTCCCCACCCTCCTCCTAGATCATCCCCACCTTCATACCAACCCACCATGTTTTCTCTTTCTCCCCAAAAATTATCTATTCTATTTTTCTTTTTATATTATTGATTTTATTGAGCTAACATTTTTCTCTGCTCCCCTCCCTTCTTCCCCCCTCCCCTTCTATTTTTAATGACAGCATTTAGACTGTACCATTTTTAATTTGTGAGATTAATGATTTTCATTCATAAATAATGAGAGAAGTGATGTTGCAAATTTATGTCAGTGGTAGAGTGTTTGCTTGGCAATTGCATTGTCCTTATTTGGGTCTCAGCATTAGAGAGAGAATGTGTGTTAGAGATAGGCCTGATGTTTAATTATTTTTTCTCTACCAATAATAAAATTTAAGTTATTAAACATTGAAAAACAAAACTGTGTCCTAGAATATTTTCCCTAATATATAAAGTTCAAAATAGACCTTTTTGTGTTGAAAGATAGGACTTGGGTGAAAGAATTTGCCCACTACAGTAGAGTTGAAAGGAAAGAAGTACATTTACTTGTACTTGTACACAGTGTCATTATCTCCATCCAATGATGGCAGTCCTCATTGGTCAGTGTTCATTCTTGTGTAGTTAAGGGGAACTGCTATGCATACAAATTTCCTTGCGTACTTCTTCCCATGAGAAGGGGACAGCTCTGTCTGTGATATTCAGTTACAGTCAGTTCTGTTAGCACCTTTCTTCTGCTTTCCCACTGTCAGAGAAGAACGAGCTGCAGCATTTCTATTTGGGGCATATTATCTGGTCCAGGCTTGAACTGGGCACCCATTACCTTTCTGGTGTCTCAATTATGACTTCTCTCAATATTATTTTTCATTTCAGAATTAATCTGTTATCATCTTATTTTTTTAACATTGTGCCTATGACCCATTTTCTAGCAATCCTACACAAGTATATTAGAATTAATGACTAACACTGGCTTTGAAGACTCTGTCATGGGGCTCTCCACCTAAGGCAAAATTACAGTAAGGTAACTGCTTCGAAAATAACCTAAAAGGATTCATTATAAAAGTCAAACTAGAATTTATTAGAATGAATAATACACTCAAAACACCTGGGAAGAATGGTAATAATCCTAAGACCTGTTAATTTGAGAATGAAATAGCATGCCAGTTCCTCAATTAAATTATCTTGAGCGAGTAGTCACTTATTTATAATATTTTTAATTTACAAGCTTAATTATTTTATTTGAGTTTTAGGATTAAATGCCCCACCCTATCCCTGACATCTGTATTTCCTTGAATCTTGTGCAGATGAGCACCAACTGCCCAGGAGCTCTCAAATCCAGGGCCAGTCACCTGCCTTTAGTAGACCAATGAAATGACCAAGTAACAGTGGAAAGCAGAGGGAAGGAGATTTACTCAATGTGGTCAAGTAGAAAAGGAAGCAAGGAACTGCAGGTACGCCATTCCAGCAAAGAAATGCATTTTTATGGTTTAACATGGGGTTTAGGTTGAAAAAGAGGGAAAGAAATGTGCATAGCTAAGTAGTCCCGGTCAGCTTGAGGTTGTTCTATCAGTGACTTGTTCTTCAGGCTCCATTCTCTCCTGCAAGGGGCCTAGATGTGTAGTCTTCTTTTCTGGGAGACAAATCCCCTGTCTAGATGGTAAAAGACACAAGTCTTCTCTTCTTCAGGAAATTCTGCTTCCTCAGGTTTCATTGTTTTATGGTTCTAACAGCCAGAGGGAGAGGCAGCAGAATCTCTTGGATATCATCACTCCCGCAGGGTGGCTCATGGATCTGTACTTGTGTGTCTTATTTTCTTCTGTACGTCACTCTTGTTCTTTCTTAATCTTCATGAGTTAGCATATATTAAAATATCTATAATGAAATCACCAATTTTGCTCCATCTTAAACTGCTTGTCCTGAAATTATTTTTAGTAAGGAAGTCAGGAACTCCAGTTTGGCCTGTTAAGATCTCCAAAATCACCGTGAACACCAGGCTGCTGAGGGTGGCAATGTCATGCTATTCCCTGTCCCCTTACCACTAATAATTGTATAACTTGAACTGTAAGTTGATCTCATTACAACCGAAGTAAGCAGAGAATAGTTTAATTAAGGGATAAGGCCCAGTGTCCCAGGTCCTCACTCTTTGCTTCACATCTCTGCTTCAATAATTCTAATTGAAACATAAAGTTTTAATAGAGAGGTAAATAGGGTGGTGGGAAATAGTTAAGGTCATTTTATATCCTGATGAAGATGGTTAATTTACTTAATTAAACTGACTACTTTCAGGAAGTGGGAATAAACAAAAAAGTCAATAGCCACAAGAGATTTCAAGGTGCCAGAATTTGAACTTGATTACATAGAAAGCATAATGGAGAGTAAAACTTGACAAAAAGATGACATGAAGGTTTCTATCTATTGAAAAACAAAAATAAAGACAGATATCCCCCCAAAATTCTGCTTGGTGTTGTAAATAAATGGAGTTCATTTCTTTATTAACTTAAATTGGGTTGCTATTAGACCTTCTAAGATTTGATGACTAAAAAAATGGCAAAAAGCATCTCGAAATCAGGAGATAATTTCACCTGGCATTTAAGGACCATCACTACTTCAAGAATTGGATTAAAGGAGTTGGCTAAATTATTTTAGGAGAATGGCTGAAGAGTTGTTCCGAGATTAAGAGTGCTTATTGCTCTTACAGAAGACCTGAGTTCAGTTTCTACTGTAGTTCCAACTACCTGTAGTTCCAACTCCATAAGATGCCTCCCTCTTCTTGCCTCCATGGACACCTGCAGAAAAAGAAGACTACATAGGTAAAAGGAATGAGAAATTAATGAAACATTTTTAGAGTAACCTAGAAGGTAAAGCCTGGCAAAGAACCGATATGAAGGAAAACTGGAATGTTTCCATATGACATTAGAGGTGGGAGTTACTAAAGGAGAGAGGGAGAATTGTAAATACCTTTGAGGATTTCATAAGGACACGAACACTGCTATGTCTGATTTTAGGCTCACCTGAAGACTTTGCTATAAAAATATACCAAGTAAATATTTCATCTCAATAATCTTTGTTTAATGTGGCACTTTGAGTTAAGAGTTACTTTTCTAATGCAGCAACCAAATACATGACAAAAGCATTTAAGGAACCAGGGTATACGCCATCTCACATTCCAGAGAGAAACAACCCATTAAGGCAGGAGCTCGAGGCAGCTGTTCACATTGCAAATTCAGTCAGGAAGCAGAGAGCTGATTCTCTGATCACTTTCTCCATTTATACAATTTATAGCCTTCAGCATTGTCCTACCAGGATTGAGAGTAGACTTGTGACAGTTATATTAATGTAGAAAATTCCCCACAGGCATGGGCAGAGTTTGGTTTCCATGGTGATTGTACTTCCAAACAAACTGAAAGCAGAGATCAACCTACACATAAGACTATTTCTGACTAGCCTGATCATCCGTTTTTACTTATAGCTGTTCAGGTATTGTGACTGTACAGTTCTGATACAATAAAGCCAACTTCTGGGAAAAAAATTGCACAAACTACTTTTTTAAATTTTAGTGTGAGGTACTTATATACTACTATATTTGTTTTAAGGATGGTTGAAAGATGATTTAACGGAGTGAGGGGTATTACAGAGTACAATAAAGAATATATAGTGGGTGTGTTAAAGAAAAATAAAACAAAGAGACCCCACAACTATTTTTCATAGTTTTTTTTTTAAAGCATGTATAGGCAGCCTGTATATGGTGGTTCTGTTGAACTGGTCCATTTTGGGTTTCATGGTCTAAGTTGATGAGGACAACTGACCAGGTCTCTTCCTCAAGTGGGCACCAGATCTCATTATAGATGGTTGTGAGCCACCATATGATTTCTGGGAATTAAACTCACGACCTTTGAAAGAGCATGTAGTGCTCTTAACTGCTGAGCCATCTCTCCAGCCCAATACCAATAATATATGTCATGTTTTTTTTTTAAAAAAAAACCCTGCTATGTAGCTGTATGCCCACAGCTTGTGAGTTGATAATACATTTCCTTATATCAAATATTTTTAAATGAGCACTGTAGAATATATTACTTCAGCATAGCTAGAACATTCCATTTCATCTCTCCATGCATTGTTACTATTACTTAAAATTTATAATAGTACCAATCCTATATATAATTTCTGAGACAGAAACTCCAAAATCAGGGACTGATGAGATGTGGCATATGACGTGGACCCACTCTTGGCTCCTGCAAACAGCTGGCATCCACATGTGAAAATTTCTTTCCCTGCTCTATGTTTTTGAAGAAAAGCAGAGCAAGATCTCCAGTGCTGCCTTTTTATTATTTGTATGTCTGAATATTTATATGTTCATGATATGCATGTGTGTATGTGCTTATAGAAGAATGGGGGTGAATGCCTATTTGCATAAGTCCAAGTTCACATAAGGACATGTGCATCTGAAGACCAAAAGTCAATCTTGGTTGTCTTCCTTATTCACTATCCATCTTGTTTATGAGACAGTGTCTTTTCCTAGCCTAGATGTCAAAATTTATCTGGAATCACTGACTAACAAGCCCCAAATATCCTGATGTCTCTGCCTCATCAACATGGGGATCACAAGCAGACTATACTCTGGTTTTTATACTCCAACCTATCTTCAAATCCTGTGACATGGGCTTTGTATTTCAATATACTAATTTTCAGGTAATATTGTGTCCAAAATATTGAGTTAAATGAAGAAATATGAAGACATTTTGCATTGGCAAGCATTATACAAATGTAGAGTCTGCAGGACTTTGTTATGATTATATCAGCATAAAATCACATGATTTGAAATTTGTCAAATTTTTTCTTGCTACATGTGAAAGTTAGTAGTAAGTGGATGTATACTGATGGGCAACTGATTGCTGAAACTTCCTTACTATGCATTACTGAATTAGTATGCTCATTAAGAGCCCCTCTGGTACACATATTCTTGGCCTTAGCAAACAATTTCTCATTTTTAAAATGAATAATTCTGTGTTTGTTTGTGCACATATGTATATATATGTGTGTGTGTATGTATGTATGCATGCATGTGTGTGCTCCTAAACATGTATGTGTATACGTACAGATCCAATGTTTGGGGTCTTCTTCATTGGCTCTTATATTATCTTTTGAGACAGAATCTCTCATTAGGATTTGGAGTTTGTGCCAATGAGCATGTATGATCCTCCTGTCCCCACTTCTCTGCTATGAAATCAGTGGCATGCAGCACAGTGCAATGAAAAATAAGTATAATTGAAGAACAATTTTCAGCTGATCATAAATCTAAATAAATAATTCACTTCATATGCTAAGTTATCAATATTGTACACTACCTTAGTATCATTTCTATTGCTATAGTAAAGGATGCTGAAAAAAGCAACTCAGGGAAGAAAGGTTTACTCAATGACAATTCCGCGTCACAGTCCATTACTTGGGGGAGGTCAAAGCACAACATTGGGAGACCTAGTTACATCACACCCCTAGTCAAGACCAGAGAGAAATTAATACAAGGTATTTAGCACTGGGATATTTTTATCCTCTTTTATATAGTTTAGAACCCAACCCCAGGGAACTGTGCTGCTCAAAGAGGCCTGGATCTTCCCACATCAATCAAGACAAGTAGCTATATAGGTCCACAAGACAACCTGAGCCAGAAAGTCCTTCACTGAGACTCTCTTCCTGGATAATTTTAGATTATAGATTAATTTCTAGAAATCACATTAATCTACCCAAATATTTTTACATATTCTATATTGGTAGCTAAATCTAATATTAAAGAAATGTCTCTCAATAGATTATCTACTACCTGTTAAATTATGTTAATTTAAAAGCTATGTGGGCAACTTGTTATGACGATTATTGTTATAGCAGAGTACAATATTGAAGGAAATCTTATTCCCTCTACAATTAGATTAAATTTGAGTGGAGATACCACTTGCTACTTCATGTAGCTACAGAAGGCTTCTCCACTGGCCTCTGGATATTTCATGTGCTTATACTGAAGTTTAGAAATATTTCACACATGCAACTCTTATGATGGTAGATTGGTGATTTCATCCTAAATCTTCCCCAGGTTCCATCAGCATTTTTATATGGTGTCTATATTAGTTACTTGTAACATTTCTATTACAAAAAGCCTAACAAAGTGAAGCTATTTTGCATCACAGTTTGATAGCACAGTCCATCTTGATAGGGAGGGCATAGCAGCACAAATGTAAGTCAGTTGGTCACATTGCATTTGCAGTCAGGAAGCAGAGAGATGCACACTGGTGTGTTCCAGTCAACAAAACTAAACCGAGTTAGAAAGCTGAAGAGCCTTTCAATGCAAAGTTTGGAGTTTTCTCAGCTGGTTTTCAGTCTTGTTTGGTCCAGTATTTCATCACTATTCTTCCTTCCATACATTTTGGAATGGTAGTATATATCATATGTCATTATATCTTGTAAGTATGTGATTTGCTTTTTTATTTTACTTTGCAGTGGATTATAGTTAAGAGACTGAATGAATCTCAGGAAAGACTTTGAACTTTTAAACATTGTTGTGACTGTGATAGACTATGGAAACTTTTGGAGTTGGGTTAAGTGCCTTTGCATTATGATATTGTTAAAGGTTTATGGAGTACATGGAATGGAATGTGGTAGTTTGAATGTATTTGACCCTCATAAGCTCATAGGGAATGGTACTATTAGGAGGTGTGGCTTTATTAGAATGTATATGGCCTTGTTGGAGAAAATATATCACCATGGGGGCAGGCTTTATGGTTTTCTTGCTCAAGATATTGCCCAGTGAGGCAATAAACTTCCTGTTGCCACTGAGCTAAGATGTAGGATTTTCAGCTCCAGTACCAAGTCTGCCTGCATGCTGCCATGCTTCCTGCCATGATAATAATTGACTGGACCTCTCAAACTATAAGCAAGTCCTCTCAATTAAATGTTTTAATTTATTAGAGTTTCCATGGTCATGGTATCTATTCACAGCAATAAAAACCCTAACTAAGACACCAGTCTTCACTCTGCCAGAAGAAGTGGAAGGGTCTGGGAGAAGAACTTATCCAGTCATGGCTGGGTCCATACAACAAAGATGGTCTTCCTCTTCTAGAAGCTCAACACAACCTGCTGGAAATATGAAACTAAATCTGTCCTCATACAGAATACCAGCAAGGGCTACTTCCTACCTTAACTTCAGCATTGTGGAGGAGGCAGTTTTGCTTTGATGTGTGTGGTCTTCTGAGCCATTTATACGGGTCCTGTAGAGTTAAACTCTGAGGAACTAAGCCCTTTATAAGTCATCTCTTTCACATAGAATTTTTTATTACTTTTATGTAATTCCAAACCTTGGCTGATGGGTTTAGCCAGGTATGCAGTGGACACAATCAAAATGAAAACATGGAATCTGAGGCAGGTATTTCACTCATGAGCTCATGGTCACCCTTGTCCCATATTTGATGAGGATACTCAATACTCAATACTAATACAGAATCAAATAGCCTTTCAACTGTTTTGTTTGAATAAGTGTTCTGTAATCCCATGTGTTTAAGGTTTGGGCTTCACCTATGGGCAATTGAGAAGAGGTCAAACTTTGTCAAGAAATCCTCATTGGAAGTCTTATCATACAAAACTGTAATTGTGAAGGGGATTTTAGGGCCTTGACCTCTCCTCTTCTCTTCCACTCCTAAACCACTCTGATGGTCTCTGTTTTTCTTACCGTGTGTCCCTCAACAAAAATTGCTGCAGCATCACAAGCCCAAAGGTTAGATCTAAGGCCAAGCAATTATGACTAGAAATCTGTGAAATCAATCTTTCCTCTATATGTGTATATATCTCAAGTGACTTCTTGTGGTGACTGAAACCTGACCAGAACAGAAAAGGACAGAATACCATGGTTAGGATAAGTGTTCCCCTATAGAACCATATATTAGAACCTTGTTTTCTGACCTACAGAGTTATTGGGAGATGGCAGCAGGAATTTATGTTGCTGGAGGAGGGCCATGAAAGGGGACATTGTGCTCCTGAGCCCTTTCTGTTTCTTCCTCTACTTCCAAACTACTATGAGATGACAGATACATTCTTCCATGATCTTCCTTCCATGTCTAATGCCTCACTACAGCCTGGAAAGCAATTGATCATGCTGTTTATAAAATAAACCTTCAACGACAGCTTTTCTGTTTCATCAAATGACTATCTCAGTTATTTTGTCACTATGATATATATATATAATATATATATTATATATATAGTGGGTGTGGGGTAGGTGTGGGCGTGTAGTTAGTGGAGAGGCAGCATGGGAGTAGGAATGCAGCTATCATATCAGGAGATTTGATCAGGGACAAATCAGGAGCTCTATCTTTCAGGGTTCTGCTGTAAAAGTTTAGGGTTTTTACTCAGCATAAGAATCCAGTGTGATTTGGAGTTGAGGAAGGAAATAATCTGACATGAAACCTTCTCTGGAAGTAGGGAACACAGGAGGCTTGAAAGACAAAGGTAATTGGTGAAGAAACTAGTAGAAGAAAGATGATGACTAGAGCAGTTTAGATCAATTTAGACAGTTTAGATCAGGGAGGCCTTGTGGAAGGTTATTCATTGTTCCAATTCTGGAGCTCCGCTAGTGGGAACAGCAAATAAATGTGCTGACAGATTGACTGCTGTGAGAGCAAAAATGAATCCTGAATGAGATCAGATGAAGATGGTTGCTTCCTCAAAAACCACACCCAGGCATAATCATGAAAACAATCAAGCAAGAAAACATGAGACAGATTCTTACAAAAGACCATTTGGCCACTTCTCAAATCAAGTTGCCAAGTCATAAGAGAGCAAGGTAAGTCTGAGGAGCAAGCACAGCCAAGGAGAATATTAGGGAACACAGCTACAGTTTGGGATTTTATGATAAAAATGTAAAATATTAGTTGACTTAAAAAGGAAACCATAGGAAGACAGGATAGAAACATGTCATTTTGAGAACCTGAAAAGGAAGGAGGTCCCCTATCCAGGCATCTACTGAAATCTGTCACCAGCACTGAACAGTTTAGCACATTTGCCTCTGCCTAAGGCTCCTCTTACATTCCCAGGCTTAGATGTGCAATTTTCTAGGAAACATACCAGAAATGCCATTTATTAGCAAAGGCAGAACTATAAAACCTTCGTGAAACCATACAGCTTTGGTTTTGCTATATCAGATTTCAGTTCTGGTAACCAATTTTTTTTGTTTTAACTTATAAAAAAGAGAGAGAAAATAAAAAAGCAAGAGAGGTTGTTTAGTGTAACTTGAGAGTCCTCAAAGAACTCTATGTGGCTAATCACAAAATAATTAACTAGAATCTTCCCTTGAGGAACCTGTACCTATACTTGGGTACACCTTACTTTCCCTGGAAAGGATATACCCACATTTGAGTGTGCCTTTTCTTCTGAGCACCTCTTTCTCTCTTACCCTTTGTGCTTAAACCTGTAAACTATCTATTCAGTCATAGCTCTGCTTCACAAAATAATTAGTCCTGAAACTTTCATTGTTCAGGCATGGAATCCCTGTTTGGTCTAAATAGTTGTTCCTGAGAGATTTGAATAACTAATCCTAAAGCTGTGAAAGGTGGTAATGTGGACCCGTGTTTGTCAACTCACTGCTAACAATAGATTAGGAAAGTGTTAATGTGGGACAATGGTCTTGTACCCTATAAAGCTTTGACACTTATATTGGCTTAATAAAATGCTGATTAGCCAATTCCTTCCTTCCTAGCCAAGCAGGAAGTCTAGGCAGGGTGACCAGAAAAGGAGAACTCTGGGAAGAGGAGAGGTTCAGTCTGCAGTTGTCATCCAGATGCAGAGGGAGCAAGATATGAATGCCTCACTGCTAAAGGTACCAAGCCATGTGACTAACACAAACAAGAATTATGTGCTAATGTAAGATGTAAGAATTAGTTAATAAGAAAGCCTGAGTTAATAGGCTAACCAGTTTATAATCAATGTAGACCTCTCTGTGTTTCTTTGGGACTGAACATCTGTGGAACCAGGTGGGGCAGAACCCTACCTATGTCAACAGAGTGTTATAGTCAGCATGTTAGTAGACCCAGTGTGTGGCAATGACACTCTTCTTGGGTAATGAGTGTTATCTGTTGCTGTTGCCATACATGGTGAAAAGAGTAATCACTAGGCCTGTATCCCATCAGAAGGCCACCAATATAATGGTAGGGGTTTCACTTTCATGCCTCTATTCCACTTTGTCTTAGGACCTCAACATGTGCCTTTAGAAGTGGCATGCACTTTTAACATGTAGTTTAAATATAGTATTATACACCATAATGGAAAGGGAGATGTAGCTTCCAAAGAGTCAAAAGGTGCCTTACAAGCTGCTGAGGGAGGAATGCAATCAATAATCCTACCCAGTAGTTGTGATTATGAACTACATCAATGACCAGCATGGTAAGATATCCCTAAAGGTAAAATAATGGCATTCATATCTTGGCAACAATCAATAGCAAATTATACTTTAGGTCAACAAGAAGAAAATCATATCTGGTATAGGAAATCTAACTAATCACCCAAGTCTTGGGAGGTAATGGTTATTAGAGAAGAACCTAAAAATCTGCATTTTACTACACCAACATAATCCCAAAACGAATTCTAAAATGTATTCTTATACCTACAGATAAATGTGGGTTTCACTTCTCATCTAAGAAGATTATCGTTACAGTAGCCTGAGACCAGTATAGAAAACCACACTAGTCGAAATGTAGACATAAATTATTGTGGGGCACCTAGTTCCAACAGATACATCTATAATAACTTCGGCACATAAGGCACAAGGAAAATCTTGAAAGAAGGAGCAGAAATGTTTTAAGAACCAGAAGAACCGGAAGTCTGCTATAATATGGTGTCTCCTGGAAATGACAGGGATACCTCCCCTGTGGTATCTCCACAAGATGGCTGCTTTAACAAAACCTTAACAATGATAACAACATTGAATGTTCTAATGTGTAAAGGGGAATCTATCTGGTTTATGCATAGACAAATAATAATTTCCAGGATAGAAAGACTTAGATTGTTCCACTGATGAGCAACCAATTGGTTAACTGATATCAACTAGTCATGTCTGAAAAAAAAATAAATACTCAAGTTAAATGGATTCAGAAGGCTCTATTTATTCATTTATGTATACATACATAAATACATACATACACAAACACACACACACACAGAGGTTAATCAAAGAATTGGAGGCCATACAGAGTAAGGGGAAACATAGAAAGTGTTTGAGACAGAAAAGGGTAGAAATAATAATATTCTCATAAAAATTTCAAAAATATTTAAAAATAGAGCAAGGACAATATGTAAAAGATAAGACAATCTGAATAAAATTAAGAGCATCCATTAAATATAGCTTAAAACTGCATCAGTGATTATTCCAAATTTGCCATGCTAATATATTTCTAATATAAGCAAATGTGGATGATATGATACAGTGATGCTCTGAATATCTTTACATATGTTTATTATTAAACAAAAAAGTAAAGCTTATATAGAGAAATAGAAGATATAATCCCAGCACCCCTACAACAAGAGAGTCAGAAACAAGAAATCAGCCAGAAGCACATGGACCAGCTAACATAGAGTTTACAGCACAATGGTAAACAACAGGAGAGATCATGCCACAAAACAAGATGCGGGGGGGAGAAAAAGTTATAATTTGACCCCACATATGTACCATGGTACCTGAGCCACCTGCTCTCTCTCACACAAACATACACATAAATAATAAAATTACTTAAATGCATTCATAAATATATAAAAGATACAAGTACCTTTTATCTTTTTTGGAGTGGCTGGAGGAAATGTGGATTTAGAAAATTCATTGTGTTTAGAGTGTTTCTTCCTCCAGCTTAGATCTTCTCCTAGTACTCCTTGGGACTAGCCAATCAGAGACTTACCATTACACATATGACATAAGCAAAATCAGCTAAATCACTGAAGATTTAGGTTTTGTAGGAAAGTCTGCTAAATGACTTCAGTCATGATAAAGGTTCTGAAGAGTTAAGAACTTAGCACATGTAGACATGATAAAACCTTCCATTTAAAGGGGCTGGATCTTCCTTTCACATTCTGTGTTACTATTCCGTATTTTATTTCTCCAGTTTAGTCAGTAACTCTTGCCTTTTACTACAGGTTTTTGATTAACTTTTGCCCTCTATTCACACTCGTTTGCTTTCATCTGCCTTGAGGCACACTTGTTATTAAGTTGTAGATAGCTCTTCGGGGCACATTAATTTCCCGAGGAATCCTTTCCCACACCATGTCAATCAGAAACATTTATCTCCATGTTTCGTTTGACCACAGTCAGTACTTTCTCTTGTCCCATGGACCCTCCAGAAGAACTGCACAGCTCTCATTGCTATTACAAAGAGGAGATGAGAAGACCCACTATCTAGAATCATTGTGCTTCCAGAAACATATTCTACACAAGTCAATTAAATCACAGAGGCAGAAATGAACTCTTAGGTCAGGGGTTCTCTCATGTTCTCTTCATGTAGCCTTAAACTACAAACCCTAGATATAGAGATGTACACATGTGATGTAAACTTGATGGTTAGTGTTAAATAACAACTTGACAGAATCAACTAGACGATCAGCCTCCAGGAACATGGGGGATGGACGACATAAGATTAGTGTGGCAGTCTGAAAGGAAATGAACCCCAAAGGTAGTGGCATTGTTAGAAGCTGTGGCCTTATTGGAGGAAGTGTGTCACTTGGGAATGGGTTTTGACATCTCTTATGCTCAGGCTGCTCCCAGTGGGATAGACCACTTCTTGTTGCTTGCAAAACATAAGACTGTCAGCTACCACTCCAGCATGATGTCTGCCTATATACTATCACTCACACCATGATGATAATGGACTAACTTCTGAACTGTATGAGCCGTCGCAATTAAATATTTTCCTTTGTAAGAGTTGCTATGGTCGCAGTGTCTTTTCACAATAACAAAAACCCTCAGACAGTTAGTGTAAAGAGATTCTCTTTATCATCCGCTCCCAAATAATGATATGGAGCCTTATTTTTAACTATGAAATCTCAGCATTAGCTAGGCTTATCCCACTAAGTTAGCTCTTATAACTTAAATAAACCAGTTTTTCTTATTTTATATTCTGTCATATGGCTCGTTAACTCTTCTCTCTGTACTGCTCATGCTGCTTCTTCTGTGTCTGGCTGGTGACTCTGCCTGCTTCTTCCCAGTACTCTCTCTGACCTGAAGTCCCACCTGTTTATCCTGTCTAGCCATTGGCCATTCTTCTTTTTATTACACCAACCACAGCAATACATTTTCACATAGGTACAAATAACCCATTAGTCTCTGAGAATTTCCATGAGTGAATATCTTGAATGAATAATTGATGAAGCAAGATCCATCTTAGTTATAAACTAAGTCTGGGAAGGGATCAATGGCTATTTAGAGTGAAGGAAGCAAGCTTAACATGGATTCACTGCTCTTAGACTCCTGGCTGAAGCTGATGTGACCAGCTGCTTCAACCTCTTGCTGCCTGACTTCCTTGAGTTATGGCCTATATGCATAAATTTGAACTAAAATAAAACTTTTATCCATTGAGTTATTTTTCCCTCCAGAGAATTTTAGCTTAATAAGAAACAACCAAGGAAACAAAAAATAAAATAAGGTGCCTACTCATAGTGATTAGCCAATTTCTATCATAACATTTCTTTGAAATAGAGAAGAAATTAGCAATTGTTTCTTTGATGAAAATTCCTTCTTTACTTTTCCATATTTTTTCTTTTATTTCCAAAATTAGTGGGGATATGAATATATTCTCTACTGTAAAAGCTCTGTATTCCACTGTATTATTTTGTGATACTGTAATATTACATAGCAAAATACCAAATGCAAGCTACTTTCAAAAGAAGATATTACACACACACACACACACACACACACACACACACACACACAAACCACACAGAGACACTGTCATATTTATTGATAGACTCTTTCAGTGTCAGAGAACTTCACATGCCAAGAGATTAGAAAGACAGCCGAACAGTGGTGGCTCATGCCTTTAATCCCAGCACTTGGGAGGCAGAGTCAGGCAGATCTTTGTGAGTTCGAGGCCAGTCTGCTCTACAAGAGCTAGCTCTATGACAGACTCCAAAGCTACAGAGAAACCCTGTCTCGAAAATCCAAAAATAAATGAATAAAAAAGAAAGAAAGAGAGAAAGAGAGAGAGAGAGAGAGAGAGAGAGAGAGAGAGAACGATTAGAAAGGCATGGGCATTCTTTTGGCTCTGTTTCCTTCTTCTCATAAAGCCACAAGCATGGCAGAAGGGCAAGGAAGAGACACACGGAATAATTCATTAAGATTAGCAAATGAAGGAAACAAATGACAGTTGAAACCCACAACTAAATCTATTATGCATTATGCTGGTATGGTGATTTGAATGAGAAATCTGCCCATAAGTTCTTGTACTTGAGCATTTGGTCCCTACTCGGTGGTACTATCTGGGAAAAAAAACTTGGGAATTTTCAGAAGTGCAACTTTGCCGGATGAAGTAAGATACTGGTTTATATATAAACTCTGTGGGTTTATAACTTTGCCCTACTTCCTGTTCTCTCTCTCCGCTTCCTGTGTGTAGATGAAAATGTGAAGATTCAGTTTCTTGCTCCTGTCAGCTTACCATGCCTTCCCTGCAAGTATATACTCTATGCCTCTGGAACCATAAACAAAAACAAACAATTTCTCAATTTGTTTTTCATCATGATATTTAACACAGCAATAGAAAAGCAATTAATACAACTGGTAAATAATCATGTGTGTTGCTAAGTTTATTGAAAGCAGTCTGTGGGAATCAGGATGCTCCCTTGTCCCAGATTCTAGCGTAGTTATTTCAAGTGCCCTCTAACATTCCATGTCATGGGGCAGTTATGGCCCCTAGCCATTTGGCGGGGAGAAAGGGAAGCACCACTAGCTAAGGTATAAAAAATATCATGAGAACATTGATAATGTTAACCCTAACCCTAATCCTAACTGATAAGCTGTTTTGAACAGATGTTACTATTGTTTGCCTGTGGCTCCAAAGAGAAACAAGAGTATTATTTATAGAGAGAAAACTCTCAACAGGGAACTACTTCCAGTTGCTCCAATGAGGTTTCCTAGGCCCTGGATTTGATGACATTACCTGTTCACTCTCTTAATCAATTCAAGCAAGTAGTTCCTATTGGAAGTTATGAGTGCTGACTTGATATTTTGTTCTATCTCTGCTGCCTCTATCTATCTGCTACTTGCTATTTTTTCTTTTACTTTACCTTACTACATTTTTCAGTTAAAACTAAAATGATGTCTATTGTAGATCATTCCCAAGATGGCACAGAACACCAAGGACTATATATGAGGTACATACATTAAAAAAATATTGCCCCCCCATGATATGCAAAGGTAGAAGAAGGAAGGTAACCATGTAATGATACTCAAAGGGTCTCACAGCTCTCATACCCAGCTCCATTGAGCTCCTGATCTTTCTCCATAAGTGTCCTGACTCCCACATTGAGAGGTGCCTTTGTTCTTTGATAAGCTCTTTTTTCTTTTGATACTATCCATATATATTTATTCATATCTTTGCAC
This sequence comes from Ondatra zibethicus, assembly GCA_004026605.1. Classification (NCBI taxonomy): domain Eukaryota; kingdom Metazoa; phylum Chordata; class Mammalia; order Rodentia; family Cricetidae; genus Ondatra; species Ondatra zibethicus. The sequence goes on along the minus strand of PVIU01001606.1, from coordinate 54,523 downwards.
AGGGACAGAAAAACGCAGAAACTCCTGATTTGGGATTCCCCTCTGTATGCTGTGAATACCATTGGTGAATAAAGAGAATACTTTGGCCTGTTGATAGGGCAGAACTTAGGTAGGTTAGGAAAACTAAACTGAATTCTGGGAGAAAGGAGGCAGAGTCAGGAAGAAGCCATGTAGTCCCGCCAGAGCCAGATGGATGGAACTTTATCCAGTAAGCCACAGCCAAGTGGCAATGCACAGATTAATGGAAATGGGCTAAATTAATATGTAAGAGTTAGCTAATAAGAAGCCAGAGCTAATGAGTCAAGCAGTGTTTTAAATAATATAGTTTCTGTGTGATTATTTCAGTTCTGGGTGGCTTGGGATGAACAAGCAGCTCCCTGCAACAAATTCCAGCAGATAATAGACCCATTGTCTACTTACCTGATGACATTGTCCAATCCTCCTCACCTCCACAAAGCCCATGTATACACACTTCCATGTCAATACCTCACACTTCAGTTTTGGCACATTAAACTAGGTGATACTCTAAATTCACAATATATTTCTCAAATTTCCATGTTGCTTTACTGTCTGTTAATTTTAGAAAGGTAACAGCTGAGTTAGTTCTAAAAGGAGAGAGATGAGGCTGTGAGTAAAGATGTTCATTTTATATTATACTTGCACACAACAAGTTTCAAAGATTATTTTATGATGAATTTGTGTCCAGAGGCTGCCAGAAGTTTAAGTATCATCTATGAAAACTCTACCATGCAATCACAATTAACTGTTAAATGTGGAGACCTGATAGTCTTCTTGAAACATGATTTTTGTTATTTTATCACTGTGTTTTAATAACCCATGTCTATGGAGATCAGCATTCTATATCCATACAAAGTACCTTTATTCAGTTACTTATTTTTTTATTATTTTATTTTGTGTTTAGGGGAATTTTGACTACATGAATGTATGTGTACTTTATGCATCCCTTGCACTGGTGAAGACCAGGAGTGTCAGATTCCTTGAAACTGAAGTTAGAGATTTGAGATCCACTGTATGGTGCTGAGAATTGAACCCAGTTGTCCTGGAAGTGCAGTCTCAACCACTGAGAAATCTGCCTAGCCCCACAGCTTCATTTACAAAGCTTATACATTTAAAGTAGCTTACAAAGAAGAGGATTTCAATGAAGTTTCCCCCTATATCCTTAGCTGCATGCCTGTATTTCTATCCTCAAATTTTTAACTGCTTTTTGATATAACGAGGCCTAAGCACAGAGGAAAATTTTTTGCCAATTGAAGGGTTTTTCTCTATGCAAGTCCCTATTTTATTTCTGCTAAACCCTAGTAATAGATCATGGCATGCAGGAATGTCAAAGGAAGCCATTGATATGGGAGGGCAATGTCTATTTTAGTCTACTGTCTCAGAGGCCATATTGTCATCTGTCTGTGGGGCTTAAACAAAGATATAGTTAAATGAAAAGGTCTCCAAACTTTGGCTTTGCTGTATCTACTGTTTGTGAACAAGTGCTGAAATATACTTGCTTATAGACTGAGAGACCGCAGTATGTGCAATCTTTTTGCAACCTGGGCAGCAAAAGGATTTGCTATAACTTTCGATGCTCTGAGGGCATTATACTACAGAATCTACACTGGAGCATTATAATTCAATGGTCTTATGTGTATAAAAAGAGACATATGCCATGCAAAGCTGTTTGTGGAAAAGATAGGCTTAACAGTGCTTACTATGGTGAACATGAAATATCCCCATAGGCTCTTGTATTTGACCACTTAGTCGCATCTAGTGACACTACTTAGGAAGATTGTGGAACATTTAGGAGGTACAGACTTACTATAGGAAGTAGGCAACTGGAAGGCAAGATCAGTTTATATGAATTGACTCCATTTCCTGTTGACATTCTGCTTCCTGACTGAAGATGTACTGGTACCAGCTATCCTGCAGGCAGTCATGCTTTCCCTAACATGATAGACTCTATCCTTTATAACTGTAAGCCCTTCCTCCTTAAACTGCTTTAATAAAATATTTCGTTGCAGCAACGATTAAAGTAGCTAATATCTCATCTTTCAGATATTTCAATTGAAGTACAACTGAAAGACTTACAATTTGGGAATATGTGTGTGTGTGTGTGTGTGTGTGTGTGTGTGTGTGTGTGTGTGTGTGTGTATTTCCTTGAAATTGATTTTCATAGTCAAAATCTTTCTCTCTATAAAGTAAGACTTCACAATAAATTAAATATGCATTGGGTTGTAGTCATATGCATATTTAAATGACTGAATATTTGCTATTTGTTCTGGCTATTTTTATGTCAATTTGAAACAAGGTAGAATTATTTCAGAAGAGGGAACCTCAATTGAAAAAAGTATCTCCACTTGATAGTATGGAAGCAAATCTGTGGCGTATTTTCTTGTTTAATGATTATTAATTCTGTGTGAGGGCACAGCTCATTGTGGGTGGTTCTACCCTTGGGATGGTAGTCCTTGGTTGTATAAGGAAGTAGAGTACAGAAGTAAAAGAGAACAAACTAGAAAGTAGTGGTCCATGAACTCTGTATCAGCTTCTACATCCAGGTTCCTGTCCTACTTTAGTTGCTGTGCTTCCTTCTTTCCTTGATAGACTAAGATATGGAACTAAACTGAAATAAACCCTTTCACAACTACTTTATTTTCCTCATGATATTACAGCCATAGAAACCTCAAGTAAGGCAACATCCTGCAGATAAAACACTTCCTTTTGGAACAAAACAATAGCAAATGAACTGAGATGTGCACAGAAATGAACACTAAAGGACAGAGACTACAACCTCATTATAAGATGGCTGTGGAAAGCTCATGCTAAGTCCTGTACCTTAAGTTTGTGGGGTAACAAGCTCTAGGTCAAAACTCATGAGTTATGTCTGGAAATAGAAGACATGAATATTTTGTTGTTCTCAGAAATACCTGAGATTTTCCTGTGTCACAAAATTAGGATGTGAGGCTAGGTACAATTTCTACTATATAGTTAAAGTAGTCACTTTGCTTGCTCTTAGTTTAGCAAATTTCACCTTTAAACCAGCAAAATAAGGTCTGTGTTATATCACCATTTTCTGAATGTTTTCATGTGTTAAAATTCATTAACTCTGGAGGTGATGGCTTTAAGACACAGCCTCCATAGTGGAATAAATAACTGGGACAACATCTCAACATGGACATTGGTGTTTTTGTCCAGCAAACAAGCTCTTTTAACCACCTTCTTCTCTAAAGAGAAGGATCTTTAGAGACCAGATATGACAAACTGCTTGCAACCTGAGCACGAGGACCTGTGTTTGATGTCCAGAAACCACACACAGTGTAAGTAATGGTGCTGCAGGCCTTTATTCCCAGTGCTGAAGGTGGAGACAGGAACATGCTACAGGCTTATTGGCTGTCTTCCTAAGTACAGTGGAAGGTTCCAAGACAGTAAGAGACCCTATGTCAAAACACACAAAGTGGACTCATCCTGATATGGGACATTTAAGGCTGATTTCTGCATTTGCAGGCCCATTATTAACTAGTGTACACACATGAGCAGGTCCTGTGAATCAGAAATCAGGACCTCAGTAGAGATGGAGATTACCAGTACCTTGACCATAGACCGTCTCTAGAAGTGAGACCAATAATTTTAAATAATGCTATGATTCATATGTTCCGAATCTGAAATAACACAGATATCCAAATTTACAAAATGTATAAAAAATAGCAGCAATGCTGCTGTTTCTATTGAGTAAAAGTCTTATATATCACAGCTTGGCCTCAGCTGTGCTATACAGTAGAGTATGACCTTGAGTTTCTGGTCTTCCTGCCCCTACTTCTTTGGGATTGCAGATATGTACCATTTACCAAGTTCAGGTACCACTGGGGATTGAGTACAGGGACTAGGACGCTGGAAAAATACCCTGCCACATGAACTGTATCTCAGTCCTTAGGTTAACTTTTCAAAATGCACTCAAAATTGCCAGTTTATCTGATGTTTGTAAACACTCAGCCTGTGATACTCTCATCTTAGGTCCACAGGGTTTGCCAAGGCCAGTTTTCCTTGGTATATCTCTGGTTCCAACTAGAGTCAAATTTCTGCTCTTGGCACTTTGAGACAGATAACATCTTTTGTGAAGATCTCAGTCTCTATGTCACTGACTATGCCTAGTTTTTCAGGTTCCAGGCCAGTCATTACAAATCACCTACTTTTCAGAAGGAAATTTCATGGCAGAATCTGTACTCACTTCTTCATGAGTCTACTTTCTGATAATTCATGTCTCATTCTCTTGCTAACTATACACTTGTTTCTCATCTTTGCAGCCCGGTTACATGGTATTAAGGTCTTCTCAGTTCCACAGTCTTCTAGGGACTGCTTTCTTTTAGCTTTTCAACCTCATGCCCACATAGATGATGAATCTGTGAATAAAAGAACAAAAAATATATAAATCAGGAATATAACACAACTTACTAGAATACTAACTTTCAGTCAGTCTCCTTGTCAAAATACTTGTTAGTTTCATAGTTTTTCAACATCTAAAAATGAAGAGTTTAAAACAATATAGAGTTTATATTTTCCTAATTTCAAAGACTAAATATTTGTTCACTTATATTATTAGTTAGTTGTATATTTTATTCCAGCATCTTACAAGATTCTGATCTTTTGGTTTACAACAATATTGTGTGTGTTAATATGTGTGTGTCCATGTGTTTTATGTTCATGCTTCTGTGTGCACACTGTTTGTGTGTACACATCTGTCTGTGCACCGTGTGTGTGTGTGTGTGATTTCAATCATGTCCTAGTTTATTTTAGAGACAAGCTCTCTTGCTGAACCAGAAATTCGTCAATTTGTCAAGCTGCAGTGAACTGCACAGACTACTTGCTGTTGCCTTTGCTTACCCAGTCTTGGGTTCACAGGTATCCATTGCCAGGTCAGTCTTTTCCAAGTTCCTGGTTTGTGTTAATAACTCACCTGCGCAGATAAGTCCTGATTCTGAAATCTTTAGTCTTTGGTCCTCTCACCTGCACCCTAGTTGTCATTCCTTTGTCTAAATGAAACCACACAGAGGTTTGAATGTGAAAAATACACACTTCCCCCAAATGTCATCCTGAGTGGTACATTTAAATGCTTGAATATTCTTGAGTATCTAAAATCATGTTTTTGTTGTGTATCTATCTAATCAGAAAGTCAGCATAGCATTATATAGTAAAATCCTGGTAATGATAAGTTGCTAGTTTTTGCAGCTTTCATAACAAATAACAATAACTTGTAATCACTGGAGTCCATATTTTCAGTAGAGCTGTGTGTCAGGGGCTAAATTATGGGACTGGACAGGCCTGTGTCCACCATGTTGTATTTCTGGACTTGAGGGTATGGCCATTTCTGATCACTCCACCTCTAGAAACTGAGACTTTCGGAGTAGGAGGAGAAGTAAAAGAAAGAACCCCCAGGATAATTTCCTAATAGCCCTGGGAAGTTAGCTTCATCTTTTAAGGGCTTTACAAATGTTGGCTCCTGATTCTCAGCTCATGTGAGTAATCCCAGTGCATGAGCTAGAAGGAACAGATTTCAAGAGCTGCCTGGCCAGCCAGCCAAGACTAATCATCTAGTTGTTTGCTAGTGAGACAGCAGATATCAGAAAATATAGCAGATGGCTCCTGAGGAATGGCACCAGGGCTGACTCCTTTCTTCCATATGTTACTGTAAGCATGTGTTTCTGCATACACACAAGCATGCACTTGCATACATGTGTGATATTTTGATTGTTTTCTTACAAATAAAGCTTGCTTAGAGTCTTAAGGGAGAGCCAGTCACTTGCTCACCATAGAGGTTTGGAAGATCGTGGAGACAGGACAGGAAGTGGTAAGACAGGGCTGAGACAGGATCTGAGCCCTTTTGGATGGAGAAATGGAAGAGGTAAGAAGGGACTTTGGCTGCTCCTCTGCTTCTCTGATCTTTCAGGTTTTTACTTCAATTTCTGATTCCTTGCTTTTATTGATAAGATTAATTAGAATTACACTTCATACCATGCCCAACTTTCGAGTCAGAAATTAATGAAATAGTCACTTACCAGGCACTTTGCAGTCACTACTATATGCCAGAGCTGCACATGGGAGCTGCCCCTGCCAGAGTCACGCACCACCAGCTAGGTTTTTCTTTTCTTAACCTAGTCCTCTGAGAAAGGCTGGGATTTTTCTATTGTAGCCTCTCTACAGCAATCTCCACAAGCACTTGCTATGCAAAACTCACTGGAGTTAGCCCCTCACCACTGGTCAGCTCTGCCTTCGGGCAACTTCTGCCACATATGCTTCTCGTACATGATCCACTGTGTTCATTTTACAGACACTGGCTCCCTGTCCCTGTGTGCAACAGCTTCCTCTAGAACTCTTCCTTGGACTGCTGCCACACTAGGCAACTGCCTTGATAGCCACTTGGTTTTTCAGTGTTGCTGCAACCGCCACACACTCTCCGTTCACAGCTCCGTGCTATCAGCTGCAGGTGTCCTCAGTCAGGCCGGGCGCCACTTGTGTCCTCTCTTCAGACATGTTGCACAGGGTTAGACAGCCTCACGCTTCACCATCATTATCAACAGATTTGGTGAGACAATTGGGAATTCTTAAAGGGGAGAATTAGTTTTAAAAAAGAGAGAGTTTTTTTCTGACTTTAAAAACTAGGAAACGCTATTACAATGGATGGAGTTAGGTCTCTGTATGATTATACAATGGATCATTTTAAAATGGAATAATTAAATGAGGGGATAACTAACTTAGATGGTATTTATGAAATAACAATTATAAACATTGTCAGTTTGCTAATTTTTGTTTAACCTCTGAACAAGTTAGTTGATATTAGTGCCAAGCTAATGTCAAGTTTCTTGAGTTTTTTGTATATTTTGGAGATCAGTCCTCTGTCCAATGTGGGGCTGGTGAAGATCTTTTCCTAATCTGTACGCTGCCATTTTGTCTTGTTGATTGTGTCATTTGCTTTATAGAAGCTTCTCAGTTTCAGGAGGTCCCATTTAATAATTGTTGGTCTCAGTGTCTGTGCTACTGGAGTTATATTTAAGAAGTGGTCTCCTGTACCAATGTGTTCAAGTGTACCTCCCACTTTCTCTTCTATGAGGTTCAGTGTGGTTGGTTTTATGTTGAGGTATTTGATTCATTTGGACCTGAAGTTTTGTGCATGGAGATAGATATGGATCTATTTGTCTTCCTTTATATATTGTTATAGATTTATGCTAGCACCATTTTTTAAATATCCTTTCTTTTTTCCATTTTATATTTTTTCCTCTTTATCAAATATCATTTGTTCCCAGGTGTGTGTGGATTCATATCCAGGTCTTTGATCCGATTGCATTAGTCCTCATATCTGTTTTTATGACAATAAAACTCACTAGTTCACCACGTCGATCTTTGGTACGATCTATAATTTAGTGTGTCATTGGCTCCCTTTCTAGTTTTAGTAGACATATGTGTTGTATCTCCCCAGGGGTGTCTCACAATAACACCAAAAAACAAGAAATAAATCTTAGTTCAAGGAAAACAATAGGTTTTACAGAAATATATGAATTGGTGGTGCTTGAGGCTGTTCAGTTATTCTTTTTTCATTTTTGCATGTCAATATAAAACATGTAATTATTTTTCTTTCCTTTCCTATAATTAAGCATTTAATTTCCCCTGGGTTTTCAGCAGTACAGCCAAAGTATGAGTAATTATCAGAAACTTAAATATGATTGTTTTTATAGATTTGAAGCCTGTATTTAAAGTTCATGAACAAGAATAGAATTATTTTATTCTGTCACAAGACTACTAATAGTAGAAAGTATGAGTACTTTAGACCATAGTAATAATAATTTAAACACAATAATTAGTATTTGCTACCAATGTAGTTGCTTGTCCAAATTGACTTCCAAGCACATGGCTTACAGTGTATTATCTGAGATTCTGACCTTTGTGTTTCTTAGAAGTCTCTGACTTGGAAAGTGAAAGCCCAGTTTTCCTGTGTGTCCTACTATTAAAGCACTTGGGCTATGGAGAGTAGTAGGCATGCTAAGGAGGTGTTTTATCTGATGCACAGTATAATTTTATTTTTCCTCTTGTATAAGTATCCTTCTGCTTCCATGAAACCTGAAACATCAGCTTAGTTCCTTAGTCCTTCATCTTTGCAGTGTGTCTATGTTTCACTTTCCCATAAGTGAGTTTCTATATAAAATATCTCATAGCATACTTACAGTGAATCTCATCTACTGCTTTTTTGCCATAGAGTCCATGCATCAAGGGTCTAAAGATATAGTTCAGTGGGTAACAGTACTTTCTGTGTCAGTTTGAGGGCCCGAATGGCATTCATGTAAAAAGTGGGGTCACTAATCTAAACCTGACATCCTCCTGTAGCTTCCCAAGATACAGACAAAGGGACCCACACACATGTGCGCATCTGCCACATACACATAAAATACACACACTACACAGAATGCATATATTGAATGACATCTGTTGGGAACTAAAGAGATGGGTTAGATGTTAAGAGCACGTGTACTTTCAGAAGACTTTTGTTCTGTGCCCAGTATGAAAGTCAGGAATCTCACAGCTAAGTATAATTCCAGCTTAAGGGAACATGATGTTTTCTTCTAGCCTACACGTGCACTGACAGACATATGTGTACATAGACATAGACAACTATAATAGAAGCTGTGCATGTGTGACAAAAACTAATAAAGTATTATATAGGTCGAGGATGATCATAATATTCATTCACATGTTTTTCTTCATATTTAAAATGAATGATAGTCTATCTTGGTCTTGAAAAATAATGTGATGGGTAAAGAAGGAGGCATATGAACATAGGTTGAGCGATGGACCATGTATATTCCAAGCACTCCAATTTCTGTCTACTTCTATTAAGATTATACTGAGGGAGGAAGCTGATAAGAATTGTGACTTAAATTAAGTTCTCAAAAGCAAGAAAGGCATTACATAAAGCTAAAGCTAAACCCTGCATAAGAATATGAATAGGCACAAATATTATTCCTCCTATTTGGGTTCTTGTTCCATATGTGTTCAATAGTGATGTTAGGAAGCAAAATTTGGACCAAGTAACCTTTCAGTGAACCACTTTTTCATTATGATAGTCTTCTATTGTAGAGACGTCTCTTACTTATTTGGTAGCTTGTGTCATTTCTGATTTCTTGTCAATAATGACTGAAACAGAGAATAATCATTTTGGATAAAATTATTGAAGTGCAAGCAATTTTATCTCATTTACAACTTTGCATGCCTCAAATGATGGGCATCTAAAATGATCTCATGAGAATTTTGCTTCATGGAAAGAATATCCTCATCAAAACATCTTTGTGTACTATTTAAATAGTCTAGAAATGGATATTTGGCAGAATTCAGTTAAAGAAAGTTAATACTATTAATGAGTTAAAAAAGAATATTAGTTAGTCTATTTTTCAGGTGTTTCATGGGTATTGTTCTGTGTGTGTGTGTGTGTGTTTGTGTTTTTGTGTGTATATGTCTGTTTTCATGTATGCTAGTCTTGTATAAACTCACATTTTGAAGTCAAAGGACAATGCCATAAACTATATCTGTCTGTCTCTGCCTTATTTGTGGATACAGAGTATATCACTGATCCTGGAATCCATCATTTCAACCAGTTTGGCTGATCATGCTCATTTGGTCCATATAAAATCTGAACACAAAATTCTGTATTAAAATTAGAAAGATTAATGACACATTTTCTGAAACTATATACTCAGAAAGCCAAATAGCTCAATCGGTATGAAATTCTTGTCAGAGATGGTGATATGATCATTTTTACCAGAAATGTCTCTGTAAATTACCATGCAATTAAACCAAAATCATTTATTTACAAATTCTAATTTGTGAGACACACAGCATATGTTTTCCAGTCCATTTAATTTCCCTAAGTACTCTCTTGGGCATTTTAGTATTAACAAGATATTTTTTCATTATATCTTATAGGCTTGAATAATTTGGCCATAATAAAAATGATGAACAAGTCCAAATGGAGACGGTGTATGTCCTCTTCTATGAGTACTACGCACATGGAGCTCTTCTCAGCCCTGAAGAACAGAAAGATTTCCTGCTGAGGTTACTTGAAAAGTCCAAGCTGCATTCCTGTGCCAGCAAGAGGCTCTGAGTGAGGATATACAGCATGCTAAGCATCCTGAGAAGGGTACATCTACCAGCCTCCCCATACACGCATATGTCTTCTCAGCTGTCAGGAAAATCTCCTGATTGCTTGTCAGTCTTTTCCTTATGGTCCTTGGGGATCAGAACAAATAATGATAAAATACCCATGTCAGATACGTAAGCCACCTCTGCCTAGGGTCTCCACCAGCCATGTCAAGAGCGTAAATCCACCCTCTATAAACATCCTGGCTTGGCCTCCTCCCTGTGGACCTGCTGGCTCATCCAAATGATGAGCTTGTCTTCTCTGCCTAGGAAATGACAGACTTAAAGGATGGGGAGGTGAGGATTGTAATTTATAACCCCTCAGAGTCTCATGGTCTAAATATTTTGTGACTTTTTCTTGAAGTACAGAAACTAGAAAAAATAAGACACTGTAGTGTACCTATAGGTATAACATCATTGGCCTCTCTCTTGTTTTTGAAGGAAGCATTGAGGTTGGCACTGAGTTTTTTGTTTGAGACAGGCTCTCCTTAGCCAGGGATGGCTGGAGCAAATTTTTCTGTCTCTCTCTTGCGCGCGCCCTCTACCCCTACACCTCCCCCCTCTCTATTCTTCTCTCTCTCTCTCTCTCTCTCTCTCTCTCTCTCTCTCTCTCTCTCTCTCGTGTGTGTGTGTGTGTGTGTGTGTGTGTGTTTATGTGGCATTTGAGCACCAAATTCAAGCCTTCCACAGTCAGTCCCTTTATCAGTTAAGTCGTTTCATCTTCCTTTCTACCTTGCATTTTGAGTCAACATCTCAGCCTACTGTGTAGCTGAACATGATCTTGAACTTTCGATTTTTCTGTCTCGGCCTCTTGAATTCTGAGATTACAGGTTTGTACCACCATGTCCAGTTTTATTCAGTGATAGATTAAACCAAGGGTGTTTTGCCTGTTAGACAAGCTCTTTACCAACTAAAACATATCCTCAGCATGGAGTTGAATTAATCACTTGAATTTAGAAATTTAGTTTCAGATAGAGTAAGCAACCTAGGAATAAAAGGAAAATATTCCTGTAGTGACCAATGTTCTTTAATTTTCTTTTAAAGAATTATTTATTTATTATTAATGTGTGTGTGTGTGTGTGAGAGAGAGAGAGAGAGAGAGAGAGAGTGTGTGAGAGAGAAAGTTTTGCATGTATGAACTCAAGAACACTTTCTGGGGTCATTTCCCTCCCTCTACCATGGGATTGGGATCTGAGGTTAGTGCAGGAACTGTCTTTTCCCATATGCCATCTCCCTACCCTCCAATAGTCTTACTTACTCAAGTCAGTTGTAGGCTATCCAATGAAACATCTTTAGTACAGTCACAGGAATTGCATGCATATTTCTAATTTAGGCATGTGATGGGATTGTCTTTATTTATTCTTTTCATTGTTTGAGAACTCATCAGGGCTTACATGGTCCAAGGTAGAGAGCAGATACACTATCAGTGCTAAAATAAACCACTTCTCACATGTCCCAGGGAAAAATATATTCCTTATATGTTCAGTTTTATAAACAATGAAACCAGAAACTTAAGTCCCTTTCTCTCATATATTCCTGATGAGCATATACACAGGCTTGAATGATTTCCTAAAGTATCCAAGCTGTGAAGTCACTCCCGTAAGTTCCCCATCACTGGATTTGGAGAGTCCATGATTTGATCATGTTGCTTTTTATACAAATATATAAAATGTATACAAATTTATAAAAAATAATCCAGTTACTTTTATACAAAGCTCTATTTTTAAAGAAAACTTATTTAGTCAAGTCCAGGAATTAATTGGAAACATCCTATAATAGTTGTTACTGGATCTTAGTTTTTGAAAACCCAGGAGCAAACAACTAATTCCAGTTTTATTTAAATGCTCACTTTGGAGAGGAAGAAGAAAGAATGTAGCATATTTAAGTATATCATAGATACCTGTAAGGTGGACTGTGAAGCTTTTGATCTACAGAGAGCTATAAAAGTCAGACACAAGAGGGCTAAGAAGACGGCTCAATGGGTAAAGCAATTGGTTTGCAATCAAACCTGAGGGTCAATACCTTTTAAAACTCCTGCCACACACAGAACATATGTAGTCCAGGAAGAGATAAAGGGATGAAGACATGGAGGTTTGGAGCTCACTGACCAGATGAACTGATAAGCTTTAAGCTCAATGAGAGCCTGTCTCAAAAGATAAGGTAAATGGAGATCAAGAAACACACCTGATATTGACCTCTGGCTTCCACCTACACTAGTGCAAATATACAGGCAAGGGCACCCATACACAGCTGTGTACACACACATGAGCACATACCCTGATTCCTGACACACATGCACACACACATACACTCACACATGCACACACACACACACACACACACACACAATCTCTATATACATACAAATCAACAACAAATGACACAGATAAAAGTATAAAATATCAGGAAAAAAGAATGGTGGCACAGGAAGAAACTGGATTATTTGAATGTGACACTAATTGTAAAAGTTGTTAGGTGTCTTTTAACAATGGCCCCAATATGGCAGCCACATTATTCATTCTAATTTTTAAAATTTTATAATACTGGCTTTCAAAGTCTAATTATAACTGATGGATCCATAGAAATATAGAGTATCTGGACAGAGAACGGGGCTCTCCCTGCATCTTAAAGGAAAGAACAGGGACACATATGGTGAGCCTTCAAGTATTAGACAGTAAATGCACAGCCGACAGATCTATTGGACTGTCCACCAGAGGAAGTGTCTAAGTACACTCCACCTGGAGAACTTATTTTTGCAGAGCTATGGGACATCTGTCCTTTGGGTAAGTCACTGTCTATTCTGTAAAAATTTTGTGGTATCATGGCATTTTTCCCTTCTAAAATATCCCAGCAGTGTATAAATACATCTTTTCCTGTAGGACAGCTGGATACCTCCCCCCCACACCAGGAAGCCATGGTGTGAAAAGGATTCTGTCAAGCCTTTGTTCTCATAGCCAAAATCTACATAAAAATAGTTCCCCACAAGTTTTCTTTGTAGACAGTAGTCACTGATAAGAAAGGAGCCTCATACAGGAGGCAGTATGTCTGCTCTAACAGCAGACTCAGGAAGGTGGAATCTACTGGTCTTCTGCTCTGACTTAACAGGCTACTAATATTCTGTATTACCCTTCACCTTGATTTCAACTACCATAGGATCATAGCCCAGGAAATTAACTGTTTATATAGGAAAAAGGACTGAGCTGCAGAGAGAAAAGTTCTCACTTGGGCACCCTGCTAAAGTCAAAAGCAAGGTCCCCAGAAGAGATTCTTTTTAATTCAACCAGCTAGACGAGAATGCAAATAAAGCCTGATGCTTTATACCTGATGCCTTTACACTTACGCTTTGCCCTTATGTCTGATGCCCTTATGCTCATCTTTCTCTAAGAAATAAAGAAACTTGCAGGAAAAATGAGTCTAAGTCAGTCAGTTTGCTATACCCCACAGATCCCATTGCCTAGCAGGTATTCAGTTGTCATAGGAGTCCTATTTTGAACCCTGAGAGAGTGCTGGGGCTGGTACTCAGTAGCTTCCAATAGATACAGAAAATCAACTGAGAGAAAGAAAATGTTGGAGCCTCTATGATGGGTAAGCAAGTAAAGTGTTTGCCACTAAGCCTGAGACACTACGTTCCATCATCCCCTGGGATCCACATAGTGAAAGCTAAGAACTGATGGTCAAAAGTTGCTTTCTGAATTCTACTCACACACCACACGTTAATATGTGCGTACTCACCTATTCCCCAAAATAAATTTGAGGAATATTGTTACAGGAAGAAGACTTCTTTTAAGTTAGAAAACATAAAAAGAACAGTCCATCAAATGGCAATAACTAATACTAATTGTATGCTGTGTGTTCCACAGAGTAAGCTGTTTGTAGGGATTAAGACTCTTAAGTTTTTCGAATCAGGTAGTTTGTTTACCATTGTTTTCAAATATCCAAAATGACAAGCGAGATTAAGGAATTCGTCTGAAGATGAATTTCACAGTTATAATCAAAGCTTAAAACTTACCTATTTTCTGTGATATATTCCTCTGACAAACATAGGATGTGCTTGTGGGAACACCATAGAGGTGGGCACCAGAAACTGGCACGTGCTCACCTTTGGGAAAACTTCAAATGCCAACTTTAGTAGTCTAATTCAGTGCAAAAACCAAACCAAGACAAACACAAACATGCAAGATGAAGTTGGGTGGGAGCTGTTAGGAGATTCTGGGTGTTGGCTGACCTGGAAGTGAGAAGTGATGGGTAGGTACAATCAACATACATTGCACACATAGATGAAGTTTCAAAGAATAAATAAAAAAATTTTAAAAAAGAACTTGGAAAATCCAAAAGCCTGCTTCCAGAATCCTCATACATATTTCCCTTTATACAAGGTCACTTGCTAAACTAAGACAGTTTCACGCATTTATACCTTGTATACTGAGCATGTTATATTCTTGTTGACTGTGGGTAAACACTTCAAAAGACCAAAACTACATGCAAGCAGAGACAAATACCTCTAGAACATACAAGCAGAGACAAATACCTCTAGAACATACAAGCAGACATTTCTGAGTTTAAAATTGGATTTAAAACATAGAGAAACATCTCACCAAATATTTAATAGAACTAAAATTTTAAAATGAATGACTCCATACTATAATTTTTGCGATGATGTGTAATGAGATGTCCAGTTTTGGCTGCAAACTTGACTAAGTCTAGAATAAATGAAAGCCCAAACTTATGCCCATGACCATAGGTAAGTGATTTTATTGACTGAGTTATTTGAGGCATGAAGACCCATCTTAAATCTGGGCCACACCTTCTGCCCACACAAAAGGACATGGGAGAGGAAGGTTGTGATTTTTGCCTTTATGCCCTCACTCTGCCTTGGGAGGTCATCTATCCTGCCCCTGAGGCTCTTCCTTGCAAATATTAGCACCACCTTCTCCAGCTTCCTCTGTAGACAGAAGATCATCAGCTCTCTAGGAAACCTCCAGAGAACTAGCACCAGACTGAGAAGACAGAGCCAACCAGTCTCAGTGACTAAACAACTGCAGGATTCTTGGCCTTTCAATCCAGAGACAGTCACTTTTAGACTAAGTGGACCATAGCCTGCAAACCACTCTCAAAAATCCTTTTAATGTTTATATTAACTCTTTTCATTCTGTTTCTTTAGAGAAACCTGATTAATATATGAAAGAAACTACTTTCTGAATTTAGAGATCACACAAAGATTTCTTTTCTTTTCTTTCTTTTTTTTTTCTTTTTTCTTTTGTTTTTTTTTTGGTTTTTTTTTTGTTTTTTGGTTTTTCCCTGTGGCTTTGGAGCCTGTCCTGGAACTAGCCCTTGTAGACCAGGTTGGCCTAGAACTCACAAAGATCTGCCTGCCTCTGCCTCCCAAGTGCTGGGATTAAAGGCATGCGCCACCACTGCCCAGCACAAAGATTTCTTTAGATGCTGTAGATATGCACTGATGTAAGGCTCGTTTTCTTAGAAAACATTAAAATGCGCTTTCCACCCCCAACTATAATACTCTCTTTCCCATCTCAACTGTTCTGAAAACAACTTTTTTGACTCATTTGAAACAATTAGCATCTATAGAAAAGAGGCTATAACATAGAATCCTCTTTCATGGTTGTTCAATTTTTCTGATCATAAATACAGGTTAATTGTATTATTCTACAGAATATAGTGATCAATGTGAAAAGCTTCCAATATTAACATGCTAAGGACAGTCATGATGTCACTGATTTCTCAGAATGAGATTGGAAGATTTTTTAAAAAATATCTTGCTATGTTTTAGATTCTCTAAACTGAAAGCACATATTGTGTTTCTTTTGGAAATAGAAGTTAAGGAAGTTTTCTCGTCTTTGTTCCCTTTTGATTATTCTTTAGAGCAGTCTCGTGTCACAGGGGCATGCAAGTGTCTATGCACAGCTCTCTCTCTCTCTCTCTCTCTCTCTCTCTCTCTCTCTCTCTCTGTGTGTGTGTGTGTCCTTGCCCACAGGTGAAAGAGAAAGGTCAACCTTGGTATTGTTCTTCAGGTGGTGCCTATCTTGTTTCTTAGACAAGCTCTGCACTAGCTTAGGACTCATCCTGGACTGGACTTCTCTGGCAAGAATCCCCTAGTCTCTAGCCTCTGTCTCTAGAAATACACATGCTCTCTGCCACGCTTAGATGTTTCACACGTATTTGGGGTGGAATGCAGGTGCTAAGGCTCACATTACCAATAACCCACCAAGCCAGCTCCACAGTCGTCGTGCAGTCACTGTGCAACTGGAGTACTTAATCCCGGTCTAGAGGACAAAATGATCCTCTCTGAAGCAGCAAGCAGGAGCCTTTGGGATGGGAACTTGACTGCTCTTCCCCTTTGTGCCTTTTCCATTTTGAATTTGGCTATTTTTCTTTGCTTTCCAGTTCCAGTGCTATCTCAAGAAACAGGAAAAAAAGCCCTAAACCACACAAAACGAAAACAAACAAACAAAAACCCAACGTCTAACTTACTAAATTTTGGGAACTCAAAATAGTATGCTGAGGAGATTCATAATTATACCTATCTCTCAGGGTATAATGACTTAATTAATGTACCCTTCATGAGACTTTGCACTATGGAAAGTGCACAGCTGCACTCGATGAAAATTAAAATGTCATGAAGTGCAGAAGCCTGAACCTTTTGATTGTGTGTTTTAAATATTTAATAGAGACGTTTCTTCTTTTGGTTTAATTTGTGCACAGAGCTGGGCTCCTCCCTTTCAGCTCCATCCTTCAATGTATGATACATGTGCAGGAGTACAAAGGCATACAAAGCTGAAGTCACCCAAGTTGCAATGGTGGACATCAATCACAACCCTGTAACCCTGGCCTGAGGCTTCTTCCAATCACACATGTTATTATACTTGTTATGTTTTGCTCAATTATTCAATTTAAGAGCATTACAAAATGGTTTGGAGGAAGGTTTTTAGTTTACTCTTTCCATGTCCATGTGCATAGAGATTTAGTAGCGAGAGTCTTTGTTATTTTCAGTCATTCAAATGTGAGTTTATCCACCCAGCTTTTTTACAGAAAGTATTTGACAGCCGGTTACTGAAAAGAGATTTTTCCTTCCTACAAGTCAATGAAGTTTTACTGAACTGCTGTCACCATTTCTAATGAGATGGAAACAGTGAATACTGGACCACAGAGGCTGTTCTTCTGCCCACTGGCTAGCCCAGTTTGGTCTCAACTTTACAATCCTTGGATTGTCTTCCTAAGGGCTGAAATTACAGTAATATCCTACCAGAGAGTTCTTCTCCTTCTGTATCTTTGCTTTCGACAGAGGAAATAGATTACTCAGTGAACAGACTAAGATACACAGACGATTGATAGATCATAGGTAGAAAGATTCATACATGAAAGATTATAGATGTATAGATAGATGATAAATCAATAAGAGAGGGGTAGATGATAGAATAGAATAGATAGATAGATAGATAGATAGATAGATAGATAGATAGATAGATAGATAGATAGATAGATAGATATACAGACAGACAGATAGATAGATAGGTTTTCCTTGTGTTGGGGACCTGTGCGACAAAAAACAAGGAAAAAGTATATGAAATAACTTGGCAAAACTTAAAAAGGAAAGGGAAAATGAAAAGCTTTTAAAGCACTGGTTAAGAAAAGGTGGTTAGAAACACTAGAGAGGGGAAGGATAAAGACTCAATTTTGCTCATTTGTGTTGGATTTTTCTTTGTCTAGTAAAAGAAAGTTATATGATTAAGTTACTTCTTGCATTTGTACCCAAGAGAAAGGTTGAGTAATTATAGGACAAATTCAACCAAAATGACCTGTCTTTTGGACTATGGGCATAATAAACAATTTCTGTCTGATGCTGCTTTGGCTGGGGCATTTTATCACAACAGAAAATAAGCTAAGACACTAGACATCCTTGATAATATTTAAAGTTTTCAAAAAATATTTTTTCTATTTTCCAATACCAAATCTCTATATTTTGTAAACATACATTACTCTGAATATTCTATTCAACTATTTCAAATAATATCAACAATAAACAAAAAATTTTCATCCATTTCTGCACAACAGGATATGTATAAATAATATTAATAGTATTAAGTGCTATAGTAATAATGAATCCAGTTGATAAAAAATGTTTATGAAAAATAGATCATATAAGATGCTATGGTTTTGTTTTAAAATTAAGGAAGAATAAATTGCAGTTGTTACTATTCTATCTTCTGAGCCTGGGAGGAGAAGATGTGTGTTATGGGCTACATATCTAAGAGGTATTGCATCATAAACTGGAAGTGATGAGTTTAAAAACCACAAACTTGGGTGGGTTCATCTGTGAGGAGTTGAGGGAGAAGTGAATATAATCGGAAGACATTGTCCAAAGTTCTCAAAAGAAATAATGAAAATTTAAAAAGGAAAAATCCTTTAATGTGCAATTACACAAATCACAGTTTGAAGCTTCTTTCAAATAATGTTGCAGTACGCTTCATCGTTTCATTTTGCTTCCTCCACAGCATCACCTGAATTCAAACACTTGATGTGATGATGGATAAATCAGAAACTCTTTCTAAACATTCAGGTAGAAAACATTTGCTCTTTTCAATTCTCATTGGGTGATCCATTAACCAGTAATGATACGTATAAATATTATCCATCTATATCATATGACAATAGATATTTATTTGGGATTGTGGGCACTGGTAGGTTGTCATTCACCAATGTATGGCTTAGGTCCAAGTGCATAGAGGCAACATTAATTAAGTTATACATACAGATATATATAATAAAAAATAAGATAGAGAACATAAACTTATGAAGAAATGTGTCAGAAGGTTTCTTTGTGGAGATGGACAGAGAAAATTGAAGTGACTATGGCCATAATACATTGTATACATGTGTGAAATTTTCACAGAATGGATTAGTTTTTTAAAGTATTTAAAAACTTTCATGCATATGATATAAAATAATATATTTAGTTAAGAAACACTAGTTAACAATCGTAAATTATCCAAGCTAACAATTCTACACAATGTCTTTGTTAAACAAGTGTAACACATTTAAAAGAATGAGAATTACATGAATAAAATAAAATTTTTATTTTAAAATTTATGTGGGCAATAAAGACAAATTTATCACATTTCCACAAGTATTAATCCTTTTGTGTTATGAAAAAGGAATCTTGAAGGAGTGGTACAATAATTTCTTGGCTCCCCTATTATGAAAGCAACTGACTTATTTGCTATCAAATGACAGTGTGAAGGCTAGGGAGGGGGCTCAGGTTAGCAAGTGCTTGATGTGCATGCAGAAAAACCATAATTCGCATGTCCAGTAACCACATAAATGTCAAAATCGTGGCACACACCTGTAATTACAGTGCTGAAGAGTCAGAGAAAGGGGAATCATCGAGTGTTGCTGTCCAGCAAGACTAGCCAAATAGGTGAGCTCCCAATTCACAGCAACCTTATCTTTAGAAAAACCAGTTGGATAAGCAACTAAGGAAGATATGAGATTCAGTCTTGACCTCAGGTCTTCATACAAGTGTATCTCTGCATTCACACATACACCATACACACACACACACACACACACACACACACACACACACGGCAACCCAGAAGAGATATAAACAGCATCTCAGATGAAAGACAAAATCTGGAATTTTATTTCCAAGTGCAGATAAGCCCTCAGTTTCTGTTGACTGATTCTCAGTATCCAAATATATAAAGATAGAAATTTTATGAACTGAAACATCTTTTCTGTACACATAAACTTGCAGACATACATTGGATGGAAAAGCCCAGTGACTGGTACCAGGACTCCCCATGAAGTAGCAACTCACATGGCATATCTACCATCTGCTGGATATAGCCCCACAGGTTGCTGAACTCATTCCCACCAACTCCGCTGTGTGATGAGATTGCCAGGTGCCAGCTCATACTAACAAAACTTCTGCTCCAGTGTTGAGGGGCAGAGTACCATTCAGATAACCCACAACAAACATAAAAGCACCCACAAAATCAACTAGAAAACTTCATAGAAAAACAGAAAAACCTCTATCCCCAGGGCTATATTGTATGGGCAGAACAGATAACATTAGCTCCTTTGCTCTCCACTTCCTCTATTCCTTTCCATATAAAGAATCACAAAATTCAAACTACTAACATCACCATCCAAAAGATAGCTTCTTGGCAGAGTGTGTATGTGCATTGCTTGTGTAGTGGTTTGTATTTGTGCAGGGACACATTTGTAGATGTGAAGGACAGACAATAGCCTAAGATTGTTTATTTTCATTTTTTTATAATATATTCTTTTTATTGTTTAAAGAAAACAACTATCTTTTTTTCATTTTACATATCAATCCCATTTCCCACTCCTTCCCCTCCTCCCATTCCCTCCATGTTCCCTCCAACCCCAGCCCATCCACTCTTCAGACAGGGTAGGGCACATTGCTTTGGGGAGGGTCCAAGGCTCTCCCTACTATATTCAGGCTGAGCAAGTTGTTCATCCAAAGAGAATGGTTCCCAAAAAGCCAGTACAAACAATAGGGATAAATCCTGGTACCACTACCAGTGGCCCTGCAGTCTGGCCCATCTGTCAACTCTCACCCACATTCAGAGAGTGCAGTTTAGTTCTATACTGGTTCCTTTCCTGTTTGGCAGGAGTTGTTGAGCTCCCAGTAGCTCAGGTAAACTGTTTCAGTTGGTGTCTGCATCATGCTCTTGGCCTCTTTGCTCATATTCTCACGCAACCCACACTTCAACTGAACTTTGGGGGCTCAGTCCAGTGCTCCAATGTTTCCATCAATTTCTGGATGAAAGTTCTATGGTGACATTTAAGATATTCATTAACCTGACTACAGGGCAAGGCCAGTTTGGACACCCTCTCCTCTATTGCTTAGGGTTTTAGCTGGGGTCATCCTTATGGATTTCTGGTTTCTAGTGCTTGGTTTCTTGCTAGCCCCATAATGGATCCCTCAACCAAAACATCTTTCCTTGCTCTCATGTCTGTCCTTCCTACATCTCGAAATCCTGTTCCCTCAAGTTCTCCTCAATAGCCCCCTTCTCCCCTCATCCTTCCCTCCCCCCTCATCCTTTCCTCCCACCCTCCATTCTCCCTGTACCCCCATGCTCCCAATTTTGTCAGGCTATCTTGTCTATTTCCTCTTCCCAAAGAGATCTCTATGTTTCTCTTAGGGTTCACCTTGTTACTTAGCTTCTCTAGGGTCATAGACTATAGGCTTGTTATCCTATTTTTTTACACGTAGTATCCATTTATGAATGAGTTCATACCATGTTCATAGTTCTGGGTCTGGGTTAAATAATTTAGGATGTTGTTTTTTTCTAGTTCCATCCATTTGTATGCAAATTTTAACATATCATTTCTTTTTACCACTTCATTGTGAAAGTGTACCACATTTTCTTTGGCCATTCTTTGGTTGAGGGACATCTAGGTTGTTTTCAGGTTCTGGTTATTACAAATAATGCTGCAGTGAACAGAGTTGAACAGATGTCCTTCTAGTATGATTGAGCATTCTTTGGGTATATGCTCAAGAGGAGCATTACTGGGTCATGAAGTAAGTTGATTCCCAGTTTTCTGAGAAACTGTCATACTCATTTTCAGAGTTGTTGAACAAGTTTGCATTCCCACCAGCAATGGAGAAGTGTTCCCCTTACTCCACATCCTCTCCAGCATAAGCTCTCATTGATGTTTTTTTGGTCTTAGCCATTCTCACTTGTATAAGGTGGTATCTCTGAGTCATTTTAATTTGCATTTCCCTGATGGCAAAGGATGTTGAACATTTTCTTAAGTGTCCTTCGGCCATTTGAGATTCTTCTGTTGAAAGTTCTCTGTTTAGTTCTGTACCCCAATTTTTAATTGGATTGTTTGGAATTTTGATACCTATTTTCTTGAGTTCTTTATATACTTTGGAGATCAGACCTCTGTTCGATGTAGGGTGTGTGAAGATTTTCCCCATTTAGTGGGCTGCCTTTTTGTATTATTGACAGTGTATTTGCTTTACAGAAGGTTCTCAGGTTAAAGAGTTCCCATTTATTTATTATGACTCTCAGTGTCTGTGGCATTATTGTTATATTTAGGAAGGGGTTTCTTGTGCCCATGCATTGAAGACTACTTTCCACATTCTCTTCTATTAGGTTCAGTCTGGGTGGATTTATACTGAGGTATTTGATCCATTTAGACTTGAGTTTTGTGCATGGAGATGCATATGAGTCTATTTGTATTCTTCCACATGTTGATATCCAGTTATGCCAGCACTATTTGTTAAAATCTCTTTCTTTTTCCCATTGTATAATTTTAGCTTCTTTGTCAAAAATCAGGTGTTCATTAGTGTATGGATTAATATCCAGGTCTTCAATTCTATTCTATTGTTCATCCTGTCTGTTTTCATGCCAAAACCAAGCTGTTTTCATTATTGTAGTTCTATGATAGAGCTTGATGTCGGGGGTGGTGATGCCTCTTAAAGTTCCTTGATTGTACAGGATTGTTTTAGATATCCTGAGTTTTTAGTTTTTCCATATGAAGTTGTGCATTGTTCTTTCATGGTCTATGAAGAATTGTGTTGGGATTTTGATGGGGATTTAATTGAATCTATAGTTTTCTTTTGGTAGGATTGCCATTTTTATAATGTTGGTCCTACCTATCCAAGAATATGGGAGATCTTCATATTCTTTCTTCAATTTCTTTCTTCAAAGACTTAAGTTTTTGTCAAATATGTCTTTCAGTTTTTTTTAATTTAATCCAAGATATTTTATATTACTTGTAACTATTGTGAAGGGTAATGTTCTCTGACTTCTTTCTTAGCTTCTCTATCATTTGAATATACGAGGGCTACTGATTTTTTTGAGTTGCTCTTGCATACCACATTATTGAAGGTATTTTTCAGCTGTAGGAGGTCCCTGGTAGAGTTTTCTTTTCTTTTGTTTTCTTTTTCTTTATTTTTCCATACAAAAATTTACACTTCCTCCCCTTCTCCCATTCCCCTCCCGCTCCCCCACTAACCCTCCTCCCTCCCCCTCCATCCTTAAGAGAGGACAGGGTACTCTGCCCTATGGGAAGTCCAAGGCCCTCCCCCATCCATCCCGGCCTAGGAAGGTGTGCATCCAAATAGACTAGGGTCCCAAAAAGCCCAATACATGCAGAAAAGACAGCTCCCAGTGCCATTATCGATGGCTTCTCAGTCTGCCCCCATTGACAGCCACATTCAGAAAGTCCGGTTTGATCACATGTTTGTTCAGTCCCGGTCCAGATGAATTTGGTGAGCTCCCATTAGATCAGGCACACTGTCTCAGAGCGTGGACCAACCCCTCGCAGTCCTGACTTCCTTGCTCATCTTCTCCCTCCTTCTGCTCTTCAACTGGACCTTGGGAGCACAGTAAATTGCTCTGCTGTGGATGTGGGTCTCTGTCTATATCTCGATCCATCAGATGAAATTTCTTTGGTGATATTCAAGATATTCATCAGTGTGATTATGGGAGAAGGCCAGTTCAGGCACCCTCTCCTCTGCTGCCCAAGGACCTAGCTGGGTGCATCCCTGTAGACACCTGGGATCCCCTTTAGAGCCAAGTCTCTTGCCAACCCTAAAATGGCTACCTTAATGTAGATATCTTCTTCCCTGCGCCAACTTCTTCCATCTCCACCCTCCCACTCCCTCAAGCTCTCCCCAATCCTTCCCTTCTCCCTTTTCCTTCTACCTCTCCCCTTCCCCCCAGTCCCACTCCCATCCCTACCCCCACCCCCATGCTCCCAACTTTTGCCCGGCGATCTTGTTTGCTTCCAATTTCCAGGAGGATCTATAATGTTTTTCTTTGGCTTCTCTAGGCTTGTGAACTATAGGCTTAATGTCCTTTGTTTATGGCTAGAGTCCACTAATGAGTGAGTACATACTATATTCATCTTTTTGGGTCTAGGTTTTCTCAATAAGGATAGTGTTTTCTATTTCCATCCATTTGCATGCAAAATTCAAGATGTCATTGTTTTTTACCACTGAGTAGTATTCTAATGTGTATATATTCCACACTTTCTTTATCTATTCTTCCATTGAGAGGCACCTAGGTTGTTTCCAGGTGCAGGCTATTACAAATAATGCTGCTATGAACATAGTTGTACAAATGTTTTTCTAGTATGATTGGGCATCTCTTGGGTATATTCCTAAGAGTCATATTGTTGGATCCTGAGGTAGGTGGATTCCCAATTTCCTGAGAAACCACCACACTGATTTCCAAAGTGGTTGCACAAGCTTGCATTCCCACCAGCAATGGATGAGTGTTCCCCTTACTCCACATCCTCTCCAGCATAGGCTATCATTGGTGTTTTTGATTTTAGCTATTCTTACAGGTGTAAGATGGTATCTCAAAGTTGTTTTGATCTGCATTTCCCTGATCGCTAAGGAAGTTGAACATGACCTTAAGTATCTTTTGGCCATTTGAACTTCTTCTGTTGAGAATTCTCTGTTCAGATCATTACCCCATTTTTTATTGGGGTATTTAGAATTTTAATGTCTAGTTTCTTGAGTTCTTTGTATATTTTGGAGATCAGACCTTTGTCTGATGTGGGGTTAGTGAAGATGTTCCCCCATTCAGTAGGATGCCTTTTTGTCTTAATGACTGTGTCTTTTGCTTTACAGAAGCTTCTCAGATTCAGGAGGTCCCAATTATTCATGGTTGCCCTTATTGTCTGTGCAACTGTGGTTATACATAGGAAGTGGTCTCCTGTGCCCATGTATTGCAGGATACTTCCCACTTTCTCTTTTATCAGGTTTAGTGTGGTCAGATTTATATTGAGGTCTTTAATCCATTTGGACTTGAGTTTTGTGCACGGTAATAGATAAGGATCTATTTTAATTCTCCTACAGGTTGAAATCCAGGTAAGCCAGCACCATTTATTAAAGATGATTTCTTTCTTTCATTATATAATTTTAGCTTCTGTGTCAAATATGAGGAGTTCATAGGTTTGTGGATTAATATCCGGGTCTTTGATTTGATTTGATTGGTCAATGTCTCTGTTTTTATGCCAATACCAAGCTCTTTTCATTACTGTAGCTCTGTAATAGAGTTTGAAGTCAGGGATGGTAATGCCTCCGGAAGATCCTTTATTGTATAGGATTGTTTTGGCTATCCGGGCTTTTTGTTTTTCCCTATAAGTTAGTTATTGATCTGTAGTATGAAGTTCCTGGCCACTGAAATAATTAGAGAGAAACTGTATTCATTTAAACTCTGGGTGGCCCATTAGTTCTAGCCTCTTCTTGGCCAACTCTTACATCTTCATTCAGGCCATTTCTAATAAGCTGTATTCACCACAAGGATGTGGCTTACCAGCATCAGTCTAACTAGTGTCCATCTTGGGCTAGAGAAGCATGGTGTCTGCCACATTTCCCTTCCTCCCAGCATTCCATCCTGTCTACACCGCCTACCTGATTTCTGCCCTATCAAAAGGCCAAGGCAATTTTCTTTATTCAACCAAGGAAAGCAATACAAATGCAGAAGCACCTCCTACACCATTGATCTCTCAAGGTCTATGAAGAATTTTGTTGGGATTTTGATGGGGGTTGCATTAAATCTATAGATTGCCGTTGGTAGAATTGCCATTTTTACTATATTGATCCTACCAATCCAGGAACATGGGAGATCTTCCCATTTCCTTTTATCCTCTTCAATTTCTTTTTTCAAGGCCTTAATATTCTTGTCAAATAGATCTTTCACTTCCTTGCTTAGTGTTACCCCAAGATGCTTTATGCTCTTTGTGGCTATTGTGAAAGGTGATGTTTCTCTGATTTCCCTCTTTGTTTCTTTATCCTGTGTGTATAGGGGGCTACTGATTTTTTTGAGTTGATATTGTATCCTGCCCCATCACTGAAGGTATTTATCAGCTGTAGGAGTTCTTTGGTAGAGTATTTGGGGTCACGTATGTACACTATTATATCATCTGCAAATAATGAAAGATTGACTTCTTCCTTTCCAATTTGAATCCCCTTTATCTCCTTATGTTGTCTTAAAGCTATTGCTAGAACTTCAAGTGCTATATTGAAGAGATATGGAGAGAGTGGACAGCCTTATCTTTTTCCTGATTTTAGTGGAATCACTTTGAGTTTCTCTCTATTTAATTTGATGTTAGCTGTCGACTTGCTGTATGTTGCTTTTATGATACTTAGATATGATCTTGTATCCCTAATCGTTCCAAGACCTTTATCATAAAGGGATGCTGAATTTTGTCAAATGCTTTTTCAGCATCTAATGAAATGATCATATGGTGTTTTTCTTTCAATTTATTTATATGATAGATTACATTGATAGATTTCCGTATTTTGAACCAGCCCTGCATCCCTAGAATGAAGCCTACTTGATCATAATGGATGATTTTTTGATGTGATCTTGGATTTGGTTTGCCAGTATTTTATTTAGAATTTTTGCTTCAATGTTCATGAGTGAGATTGGTCTGTAATTCCCTTTCTTGGTGGTGTCTTTGTGTGGTTTTGATATCAGGGTAACTGTAGTTCATAAAAAGAGTATGGCAATGACTCTTCTGTTTCTATTATGTGAAACACAGTAAGGTGTCTAGATATTAGCTCTTCTTGGAAGTTCTGGTAGAATTCTGCATTAAAACCATCTGGTCCTGGGATATTTTTGGTTGGGAGGTTTTTGATGACAGCTTCTATTTCCTCGTGACTTATAGATCTATTTAAATTGTTCACCTGGTCTTGATTTAATTTCAGTATATGGTATTTATCTAAAAAACTGTCCATTTCTTTTACATTTTCCTATTTTGTGGCATACAGGCATTTGTAGTAAGACCTAAAGTTTCTCTGAATTTCCTCAGTGTCTGTTGTTATGTCCCCCTTTTCATTTCTGATCTTGTTAATTTGAGTGTTCTCTCTCTGCCTTTTGATTAGTTTGGATAGGGGTTTGTTGATCTTGTTGATTTTCTCAGAGATCCAGCTCTTTATTTCATTGATTCTTTGGATTGTTTTCTGTGTCTCTATTTTGTTCATTTCAGCCCTCAGTTTGATTATTTCTTCTACTTCTTCTGGATTAGGTTGTTCAAGTCTTCCTGTTGCATATTCACTGGATTCTTGTGTTATCATGTTGCTTTTCAGGTTGTTGGAAGAATTCTTGCATTGGCACCTGCCCATCTCTTCCTTCAAACGTAGTCAGGAGAGTCTTGGAGACTTGGTCCGATTTTTGCTGTGGCTAATTGTGTACTTGGGGATTCTTCTTGTTCTGCCCTCTCTTAGGTCCCCTCAGCACTGGAGTTGGCTCTCAGATCCCCTCCTCCCTGAAATAGGCTGTGGTGGTGGATCTAAGGATCCCCTCCGGATGGATCTACTGGTACTGGATCAGGGCCACTTGCTGGCCAAGGTCCTCGCAGACATAAAGGTGGGCTTGTTAGATGCCAGTTCCGTGGAACAAAGAAACCCCTGCAGCCTTGCACTCACCACTTTGTCCCTAGAGCCTCAGCTCCAAAGCAGGCTTAGTTGGGGGATCCTAGGACCCATCAGATGGAAAGGGGTGCTTGGAGGCAAGCTGGGGTGGGAAAAGTAGAAAAGCCAGTAGCTGGGAAGAAGCCCTGCTGAATGGCCAGAATGTTTAGGGGATTGGAGGGCATCTGTACTCCCTTCCCAGGGTGTCTGGCCAGCCAGGTGGGCACACACTTAGCCCTCCTGATGCATCTACTGGTCCTCCCCTGATAGAGTTTTCATGTCACTTATGTTTAATATTATATCATCTAGAAATAGCAAAAGTTTGACTTTGTTCTTTCCAGCTTGAATCCCTTCCATCTCCTTTGCTGCCATATTGTTCTAGTCAGAACTTCAAGAACTGTGTTAAATAGATATGGAGAGTGGACAGCCATGTCTTGTTCCTGATTTTAGTGGAACTGATTTGAGTTTCTCTCAATTTAATTTGATCTTGGTTATAAGCTTTCTATATCTTGCTTTTATTATGTTTAGATATGTTCCTTATATCCCTGATCTCTCTAGGATGAAGGTTTTTGGATTTTGTCATGTTTTTTCAGTATCTAGTGAGATGATCATGTTTTTTTTTTCTTTCAGGTTATTTATATGGTGGATTACATTGAAAATTTTTTGTATGTTGAAACATTGCTGCATCTCTGGAATGAAGCCAACATCATTGTATTGGATAATATTTTGATGTGTTCTTGAATTCAGTTTGCCAGTCTTTTATTGAGCATTTTTGCATCTATGTTCATGAATGAGACTGGTGTGTAATTCTCTTTTGTGGTTGAGTCTGTTTGGTTTCAGTATCAGGGTAACTGTAGAGTCATAGAAAGAGTTTGACAATGTTCCTTCCTTTTCTATTATGTGGAACAATTTGAGGAGTATAGGTATTAGTTCTTCATTGAAGTTATGGTAGAATTCTGCACTGAAACCATCTTTCCCTCGGCTTTTTTATTTCGTTGGGAGGATATCAATGACTGCTTCTATTTTCTTGCAGGTTCTAGGTCCATTTAAATTATTCACCTGGTTTTAATTTAATTTTGGTATGTGGTACCTATCCAGAAATTTGTCCATTTCTTTTACATTTTGCAATTTTGTAGAGTACATTTTTTTGTAGTATGAACTAATGATTCTCTTAATTTCCTAATTGTCTGTTGTTATGTTCCTTTTTCATTTCTGATTTTGTTAATTTAGATGGTCTCTATGTTCTCCCTCTACCTCTTGATTGGTTTGGATAAGGGTTTATCTATCTTGTTGACTTTCTCAAAGAACCACATCTTTGTTTTATTGACTCTTTGCATTGTTTTCCTTGTTTCTACTTTATTGACTTCAGCCATCAATTCCATTATTTTCCGTTGTCTACTCCTCCTGGATGAGTCAGCTTCTTTTTGTTCTAGATCTTTCAAGAGTGCTGTTAAGTTGCTAGTGTGAGCTTTATCCACTTTATGTAGGCACTTGGTGCTATGAACTTTCCTCTTAGCTCTGCTTTCATAGTGTCACATAGATTTGATTATGTTGTGCCTTCATTTTTGTTGAATTCTAGAAAGTCTTTATTTTTTTCTTTATTTCTTCTTAATACAGGATTGTTCAATTGAACACTGTTCAATTTCCATGAGTTTGTAGACTTTCTGCAATTAGTATTGTTATTAAATTATAACTTTAAACCATGGTGATCTCATAAGATAAAAGGGGTTATTCCTCTTTTTTTCTGTATCTCTTGAGGTTTGCTTTGTTACCAAGCATTTGATCAATTTTAGAGAAGGTTCCATGATGTGATGAGAATAAAGATACATTCTTTTGCGTCTGGGTGGAATGTTCTGTAGATATCTGTTAAGTCCATTTGACTCATGACATCTGTTAGTTTTCTTACTTTTCTGTTAAATGTGACTGGTTAACTTGTCCATTCGGTAGAGTGTGGTGTTGAAATCTCCTACTATTAGTGAAGCATAAATTGATGTGCATTTAAGCTTTAGTAATGTTTCTTTTACATATGTTGCTGCTCTTGTATTTGGGGCATAGACATTAACAATTGAGACTTCATCTTGATAGATTGTTACTTTGATCAGAATAAAGTGTCCTTCTCCATCTCTTCTGATTGATTTTAGTTTGAAGTCTATTTTATTAGATATTAAGATATCTATACCTGCTTGCTTCTTAGGTCCATTTTATTGGAAAGTCTATTCCCAATCCTTTACCCTGAGATAATGTCTGTGTTTAAGGTTGAGTTATGTTTCTTATATACAGCAGAAGGATGGATCCTGCCTTTGTATCCATTCTCTTAGCCGATGTCTTTTTATAGATGAATTTAGTCCATTGATATTAAGAGATATTAATGACTGTTGAGTGTTAATTCCTATTACTTCTAGGGGGTAGTGTTTGGGTGTTTCCCTTCTTTGTGGTTTGTTGTTGTGAGGTTATCTGTTGCCTGTGTTTTTTGTGGATGAAGTTAGGTTCCTTCGGTTTGAGTTTTTCTGAGAAATCACCACACTGACATCCAAAGGGATTGTACTAGCTTGCACTCCCACCAGCAATGCAGAAGTGTTCCCTTTTCCCCACAACCTTTTCAGAATAAGTTGTCATCAGTATTTTTCATCTTGGCCATTCTTACAGGTGTAAGATGGAATCTCAGTGTTGTTTTGATTTGCATTTCTCTGATGGCTAAGGATGTTGAGCATTTCCTTAAGTGTCTTTCAGCCACTTTAGATTTCTCTGTTGAAAGTTCTCTGTTTAGGTCAGTACTCCATTATTTTATTGGATTATTTTGATGACAACTTTCGTGAGTTCTTTGTCTATAGTATCTTAAACACCTAAGATTCTCTCTTCCATCTCTTGTATTCTGTTGGTTATGCATACCTCTGTAGTTCCCATTCATTTACCCAGATTTTCCATATTCAGAATCCCCTTGTTTTGTGTTTTCTTTATTGCCTTTACTTCAGTCTTCAAGTATTGAACTGTTTGCTTCATCTATTTGATTGCTTTTTTCATGGTTTTTTTTTTTTTGAGAGATTTATTGATTTCTTTGATTTTTTTTATTTTTCTTTCTCTCCATTTCTTTAAGGAAATTTTTCACTTCCTCTTTAAAGGTATCATTTTCTTAAAGTTATGTTTAAAATTGTTTTCTTTTTCTTTTTAGGATGATCAAGTCTTCATGTTGTCTTACCAATGTTGCTTTTTAGGTTGTTTAGTGAATTCTTGCATTGGTGCCTACCAATCTCTTGCTCCAATTTGTGCTGGCAGTGTCTTGGTCCAGTCCTTGCAGTAGCTTTCTGTGTCTTTGGGAACTGTTCTTGGTCTGCTCTGCACTCTCCTGTCTGTGTTTCAGGGACCCACTGAGGTCTCTCTTGATCCACTCTGTAGAGTCCCAGCCTGTGCTTCAGGGTTCCTCTCTTGGTCCTCTCTCTTGGTCCTCTGTGTGCAGCTGCAGCTTGTGTTTCAGAGGTCCTCTGAGGTTGCAGGGGATAAGGGGGCTTGGGAGCCAAGTGGGACTTGTTATTTGCAGGGTCTGATCGATGGAATAGGGTTGTTGGAGCAGCCTACCTCTTGATCCTCTCTGTGAATTTGCAGCCTGTGTTTCCCTGCTTATTTTTAAAACATGGTCTCTCACTGGCCTGCAAATGAAAAATAGGCTAGGATGGCTATCTAAACATCCCCACGTATTGACACTTTCTAACACAGTAATTAATTATAAGTACATACCACCAAGCACTGACTCAGTTTTAATTGTTCCTGGAATATCACACTGAGGTCCTCATGCTAGAAGACAAGCACTATTTAACTGTGCTGGCTTCCAATTCCCAGCTTGCAACTTCTATGCATCTTGACTTGGTCATGCATTAAGGTTTAGATAGTAGATAGGTAGACAGATAAATGATGAATAGATAACAGATGATAAAAAAGATGATAGATATATAGCTCAATATATAGATAGTAGATAGATGGCAAATAAATGATAGGTAGATAGATAGTTGATAGATGAATAGCCATATGTTAGAGATTAGTTAGTTAGAAGATAAATAGATGATAGGTAGATAGATAGATGCTAAATAAGTGAAAGATTATTACTAGAAATACATGATAAACAGATGAAAGATGATATATAGATGATACAGAGATGAGTGATGAATTGGTAGATAGGTAAATGATAGATGGAGACATAGATATCTTTAGCAGTTAAGTATTAATGTTGAGAAATAATCAAAAAGGAAGAAAGCTTGGTATCTAGAGGAAGAGACCAGACACCAGTATCACCAGAGTAGTGTGGCTAATCTAGAAGATTAAGTCAAAGTAACAAGCAAGACTTATGTAATTCTCAGCTAAGTGATGATTAAGATTCTCTAGGGGTTTTTTAAATCATGATTTCACTTACCTGTTGCCCTGTTTATTTATTTAAATTTTATTTATTTAATTTTTATTTATTTAAATGTTTTTTCTTTGTGTATGTGTCTGTGGTTTTGTATATGTAAATGCATACTAGTATAGTGTGTGTGTGTGTGTGTGTGTGTGTGTGTGTGTGTGTGTGTGTGTGGAGAGAGAGAGAGATGCATGTAAATGTGTGGATGCCCCGTGTCAACATATGCAGAAACCAGAACAGGATATCAGGTGTCTACCTTTATCATTGTCAAGCCTATTGCTTACTACATGATCTCACACTGAACCAGAAGCTCATTGTTTCATTTGGGCTACCTGGCTGGAGACCACCTGGGATCTGGTCATCCCTACTCTGTAGTGTTGGGGTTACAAGCATACATAGCTGTGTTCAGCATTTAACATGAATTCTGGGGTTTTGAATTCAGTCCTTCATACTTGCAGAGTCAGCAGCATTCTTGCTCACTGAACTGTTACAAGCTGTTGGCTTATTTATTTTGATAACATTTTAGAAATAATCCATTGATATCTAGGTGTTTATGAAACAGTGACAGATTGTATTATTGGTGTGTCTGTCTGTCTGTATCTCTCTCTCTCTCTCTCTCGGTGTGTGTTTGTGTGTGTGTGTGTGTGTGTGTGTGTGTGCGTGTGTGTGTGTGTGGAATGTGAGGTGCCATAGGATTCACAGAAATGGATGTGGGTGCTGGGAAATGAATTCAACCCCTCTTCCAGAGCAAGAGGTATTCTGAACCATTGAGTCATCTTTCCTAATCCTAAAGTCATGCTCTTTAAAGAACTAAAAGAAAATCTGTTATGAAAATCCCACCAATTTCTTTTTAAAATCACATATATGTAATCTTCTTTTGTCAGCCTTGGAAGATTATAAATCCATGGAACTTTAGCCTTAAAGAAAAAATTTCTTTCTCTGCTGCTGATTAACCATATTCAAAAATAGGAAGGCTTAATGCAAAGGCTAAAAATAGAAATGAGGAAATGAAGACAGTAAGGGTCAAAGATGAAATGTATTTTTGTCAGTATATTAAATACCTTTCCTGTTGAGGAGTTCAAAGCTGGTACCTAAGGCAGCCTCAAGCTAGAAGTTTCCAGTTTTTCTGTCCTTGCTTTTGTAAAACCAGTACCTTGTGACGTGGTGAGTTTGTACCTACTTACGGCTCTATTTAATCTCCTTGTGCCAAACAGATAGTGAGAGGCTCACAGAATAATTTGTTCAGCTTTTCTTCTCTTTACCTCTTTGCTTGAGGATCATCTCCCAGTGGGACTATTGCAGCTGCCTTATGAATATAGGGCTTTACACATTTGACAGCTATTCAAAAGTACTTAACATGGATTAAATGCATATTGGACAATCATATATTCTACAGGGAGGCAATCGACTTTCATCACATGACATCTTCTAGTCTCATTAAATCCTTGAGATATATTATTTGCATATTAAGTGTTTTCTGTAGGAAATCATAGCCAGAATGGGATCGTGCTAGACTGTGCAGTGAGTATGTCTCGTTAATAACCTCTGTGTTTCCCAGATCTGTTACTTTCCTACTCCAGGACTATTCGCCAGTGCAGCTTTCCACCTTGAAATATCCTTTTGTTTTGGTAATAAAATGTCCTCCACAGGCTCCCATGTTTGAGTAATTGACCTCCAGGTGGAGGCGCTGTTTAAGAAGGTCATGACTGTTTAGAAGACTATGCCTTGCTACACCCAGTATATTACTGGGTATAGATTTTGAAATTTTGTTTCCTGGCCCACTTGTTGTCCTCTTCTTCTCTTCCCTTCCTGTGTGTGTAGAAGATGTGATTAGATTGGCCAAATTCACAACTTTCTGCTTCTTTGCCTTTCACTTTGTGATGGAATGTATCCCTTCTGGAAATTTGAGTCAGAATATATCCTTTCTCTCCAACGTTGCTTTTTAGTATTACATCACAGCAGCAGAAACTCCACATTATACCTCACCTGCAAAACTGTTTACATTTTGTTACTGAAGTTTTAGACAGGCATCTGCAGATTGATGTGGGGGGCTCTGAGGCTGAGTGCTATCATCCTCCCTTCATTTTAACAGAATCATTCTGTTTGTTGTTTTGAGAATTGACTTGAGGTAGGCAAGCACAAAAATAGGGATGTATATTAAGTGGCTAATTTCATCTCTCATAGAGACATGTAGAAATAGCAAGACTATAGCTAGAGTCTGAGGGTGGAGAAATTAGTTTTTTAAAGAATTGGAAGTTTGGTATTAGAAAACATTAGAAGAAATAATTTAGCATTAAGTCAAAGTGATAAGTGTTGTTAATAGGGAAATGGTCTCTCTCCTGAGCTGAGAAGAAGAGGAAGAAACAGCATAGACAAGACAAAGAAAGGTGGTCATTACAAGAGAAGTATTGAGACCCGAAGCACACATTTCCTAGGAAGATTGTCACATATTAGGTGCAAAGAATAAAGAACAGAAACAAATATCTGTGAAAATAAGGATGCCCAATTCCAACTGAAACATATACAACAGAGTTCCATGCCTAAAGTTAGGATACATCATGGAAGAGGAAGCAAAATAAGCTCCAAAGAGCCAGGACACCAGCTATGAGATTATGCTGTCTAGGTATGAATCCATACTTGATGTCTTACTCTCCCTGACAAATTCATGAATTTGCTCTGTAATGTTTTCTACATTTATAACTATTTCTATGTCCAGGAGGACGATTATTCTTTTTCTTTACCTATGTTGAAAACAGTTATGGTTTCAAAATATGTATGAAAGCTTTTCTCTTCTTCAACTTGTAAAATGTGTGTATGTGTGCATGTATGTTCAATATATATACAATTTATAATAGTTCTGCTATTGTTTGATATTTTTACCAGTTTGATTTGGGAAGTGATTTTTAACCTAAGTTTAATAAGCTTAGTGCTACTTATTTTATCTCTTTTTCTTGAGTTACTTCGGTGCTTCTGTCTCTTTAAAGAAATTGTTTCTATTTCATTCAAATTCCATATTTTCTAGTCTAAAGTTATCAATACCATTGCTGGATTATCTTTAATTATCAATAGCTTTAGAGTCTGTAATTATCTTATATTTTCATATTATTGAACATTTGGATTATTTCTGTTTTCTTAATTAGGTCTTGTCAACTTTATTGATCTTTTCAAAGACCTAAGTTGTACGTTCTTTGATTTTTCTCTTCAGGTTTGCCACTTTCATTTCAATGATTTCCTCTGTGATCTTTATTGTTTCTTTTTAAATGATTTTTATAAATTAGATTTTTATGCTAATCTCTTCTTAGATTGTTATTAGAATTGTGTGTGTGTGTGTGTGTGTGTGTGCGTGTGTGTGTGTATACACCCTCTGTCTAAATGTGAATGTGTAGATCAGAGGAATCCATTTTCTTCTTCCACTTTGTGGGTCTTACGAACTGAAATCTTATCTTCAGGCTTATTAGAGGCAGGTGCCTTTACTTGTTAAGCCATCTTAGCATCTCTTATGATATTTTTAAGGTAAACATTGAGGACTTATACATGACATATATTTTATCATCTAACATAAACAAATACAGTTTAATTTCCTTGTAAATCTCAAGAGCAACAAACTGGGATTTTTGATATTTGGTATTTTCACCTTCAAATCATTTAAGACTTATTTTATTTGTTCTTTTTATTTCCTTTTGTCTTGTGGGTAATATTACAATATGTCACTTTCTGACATTGGGGAACTTTCTAGAAATCATTCTGTTATGCTTATCTGATTTAATTTAATTAAAGTTAAGGAGGTATCCCTTATGGTGTGTTTCTGTTTTGCTTTTCTGAAAAGGTTATTTTTCTAGAATATTTTCTGTCTTAATAAATACATCATGAACACTTGAGTATGTGCTTCTCTTATCTTGGAGGAGATGTTCCATAAACTGAAGATTAGATCAAATATCTTCACTGCAATGTTTAAGCATTTACAACAGTACAACCACTGGATTGTAGATAACTTGAATGCTAGCTTTTTTTACCTTGTAAGTGGTCTAGAGATACTTTAATGTGAAGTTCAGTAATTACCAAATATTTTGGCGTTTCAATGTTTGGATTTCACAGAGCATTATTACAAATGAGTTGAGTGGCACAGAACACAATTCAATGCCTCATCATCTGTGCCTCTGTTTTTGCTGTTTATAATGAGCACTGTTCCCAGCTTTGAATGCAGGCAGAGTCCATAGGTCCCTCGAAACTTCTCCCCACATTGCTTAATATCTCCTCATAAAATTCATTGTGAGGAGTCTATGGAATGCTTTAGGAGACTTCTCTATAGAATTCCAAATTTCTCTGGGCAGTTTCTATTCTTCTGGTGCTCTGCATTACAAACACTAGATATTTTAATCTCCCAAGGCTCTCACCAATCTCTGTAACCATCGTACACTTTCTAATTATAGTGAGAACTCCACTTCAAGGTACCACTTTCTGGGGCATTAACCATTAGACCTTGATTATTATACATATACATGTATATGCAAATTAGTCTACCAGTTTTCTTAGCTGCCAGTCTGTAATTTTTAGCCTTTAAACTATTTTTATTAATGGTTGTAGATAAATAACATAGTTACATACTCACAAACATTCATATAAAATTATTTTAAAAGGGTTTTTCACAAATTTTAAATTTGTAACTATTAGTATTCCAGTTTATTTCAGAATGACTTATCTTAAACATTGCAAAGATTCTGAAAAAAAAGTATGATTTGTATTGTAAGTATCTAGACAGAATCATGTTATTTTAATACAATTTCTAACCTACTCAAAATGACATAGCTGTTTGCTTTATTTTCTACAAAAAAAAATTTTGCTTTGGATCTCATGTGTAAGAATAAAATATCTTTTTTTGGAGTATTAAATATTTTCATTTGGGGCTGACTGTTTTTTAGTACATAGACCCTATTCATATTTTTATTCTTTTTTAAAATTTATGTTTTAAAACAATTTTTCCAAATTTTACATACGAATCCCAGTTCCCACTCTCTCCTCTCTCCCTGCTTCCCCTACCTTCCACCCACCTCACCCCCACATTTACTCCTCAGAGAGGGTAAGGCTTCCCAAAGGTAGTCAACATAGTCTAATACACCACTTTGAGGCCCTCCCCACTATATCTAGGCTGAGCAAGGTATCCCTCCAAAGAGATTGGGCTCCAAAAAGTGAGTTCAAGCATTAGGGATAAATCCTGGTCCCACTGCCCATAGCCCCACAGACTATCCCAGCTATACAACTTAGTGAGGAAACCCAGACCCTGAAAGACAAAAATGGTATGTACTCACTCATAAGTGAATATTATATATAAAGCAAAGGAGAACCAGCCCATAGTCCATTACCCCAGAGAAGCTATTTATTTAATTTAATATACTTTGTTCCTGGAAAGTTTCATTCATTCGTACAGTGCATGCTGATCATATTCACCTACCATTACCTCTGTCCAACATTCTCCACTTCCTACTTTGATATTTCTTAATATTTCAAATAAAAATTTCAAGTTCCCCTACAGATGATATAGACCCTCAGCCATGTAACTACTTACTAGTTTAACTCAGAAAACTCTGTAGCCTTCCTATATACAAGTGACGAATGGACTGAGAAAGAAATCAGGGAAACAACAGCCTTCATAAGAACCTGAAATATTTTAAAATATTTTGAGATCAGTCTAAGTAAGTGAAAGTCCTGTATGATTAAAAACAACAAATCAACAATAACAAAAACTTCAAGCCTTTGAAGAAAGAAATTGAAGAAGATATCAGAAGAGGGAACTATAAAATTTGCTCATTGATCAGTAGGATTAGCATAGCAAAAACGCCTATCCTACAAAAGCAATTTACTGATTCAGTGCAATCCCAATCAAAAATTCTTCACAAAGCTTGCAAGGACAATATTGAACTTCATACGGAAGGATATCTAAAATAATCCTTAACTACCAAAGAACTGCTGGAGGTTTCACCATTCCTGATTTCAAGTTGTATTAAGGAACTATAGCAATTAAAATTTCATGGCATTAGCTTAAGAACAGACACATTGGTCAAAAGAACTGAACTGAAATCTCAGTCATAAACCCACACACCTATGAACAAATGATTTTTCATAAAGAAGCTAGAAAAACACACTAGAGTAAAGACAGCATTTTCAACAAATGTTTCTGCTCAAACAGGGTGGCTGCAAGTAGAAAAGTGCAAATAGATCCACACTTATTACCCTGCACAAAACTGAAGCACAACTGGTTTAAAGACCTCAGCAAAAAATCATATAGATTGAACATGATAGACAAGAAAGTGGGAACAGACTTGAACTCACTAACAAAGGATACGGCTCCCAAAACAGAACACTAATAGCACAGGCACTAAGATAAACAATTAATAAATGGGACCTCATGAAACTGAGGCACTCCTCTAAGGCAAAGAATACTGACAGTTAGACAAAACACTAACCTATGAATGTGAACCAAGTCCACATCCACACACAGAGGACTAATATCCAAAATATATAAAAACTGAAAAAAGCAGAAATTAAAAACCCAAATATCTCAATTAAAATGGAATGCAGATATAAGCAGAGATTTCTCTATAGAGGAAAATCAAATGGCTGAAAAACAAAGAAGTGTTCAACATACTCAGTCACCAGGGATTGCAAATCAAAATTACTTTAACACTACGTCTTACACCTGTCAGACTGGCTAAGATCAATGACAAAAATAATCTCATGCTATAAAGAATGTGAAATAAGGGGAATACTCATTCATTGTTGGTTGGAGTGAAAGTTGTACAACCACTATGGAAAGCAATATGGCAGTTTCTAGAAAGTTCAGATTTGATCTTCTTCAAGACCTAGCTATATCACCCTTGGACATATACCCAAAGGACACTATATCCTACCATAAGGAAACTTGCTCCACTATGTTCATTGTTGTTCTATTCATAATTGCCAGAAATTGAAATAAGCAGGATGTTTGTTGACTGAGGTTTCTGTCCTACCTGGTCCCTCTATGTTAGCCACACCACCCACAGCTTTTTAGTTCCAAATAAACACACAGAGGTCTACATTAATTATAAAACTGGCTGGCTCAGTATCTCAAGCTTCTTATTAACTCTTATAACTTATATTAGCCCATAATTCTTGTCTGTGTTAACCATGTGGCTTGGTACCTTTTTTGGCGAGGCAGTCACATCTTGCTTGCTCTGTGTCTGGGTCATGACTGCAGACTGAAACTTCCCTCTTCCCAGAATTCTCATTTCCCTGCCTCTATTCCTCCCTGCTTTCCCTGTCTATACTTCCTGCCTGGCTACTGGACAATTAGCATTTTATTAAAAGTAATACAAGTAACAGGATAAAAGATGGTTGTCCCACAGCAGATGTCCCTCACAGAAGAATGGACAAAGAAATTGTGATGTGTTTACATAATAGAGTATTCAGTATTTAAAAAATGAAATTTGCAAACAAATGAATAGACCTAGAGAAAATCATCCTGAGTGAGGCAATCCGAAAAGATAATTATGGTTTGCACTCATTTAAATATGAATATTTGCTATTTTATAAATGGTAACCAATGTAGACTCTGTAACCTGAGGAGATTAAGCACAGAGGAAAAGACTGGGGAAGGGCACATGGATTTCCCTGTAAGGGCATAGCAGATCAGATTTTATTGGTGGACTGAGAAATGCCCAGGATTTGAATTGGAGTATCAGGTGAGGAAATGAAGGGAAGATAGGGTTGAAGGAGGAAATTCTGGGTGAGACAGCTAGAAATGAAGATATTTGAGGAATGGCATGGAAACCTTGTGCAATAGAAACTCCCTAAAATATATTAATGTGAATCTAATGTCTTCTCATAATGGGAAGATAGAGTCTCAACATTGCACCCCTTGCAATCAAAGAGGCCTTCCACCAGCAGGACTAGGTCACATTCAATTGACTTGCTGGTCACGATGGTACCATGGAAATCTCCAAACAATTCAGTCTATTGCTAAGACAATGAGTTAATCGCCACAAACTGACTACAAGGCCTCATTACTGATAATATTC
This sequence comes from Ondatra zibethicus, assembly GCA_004026605.1. Lineage (NCBI taxonomy): Eukaryota > Metazoa > Chordata > Mammalia > Rodentia > Cricetidae > Ondatra > Ondatra zibethicus. The sequence goes on along the minus strand of PVIU01001606.1, from coordinate 14,478 downwards.
GTACAACTCACTGAATATGGAACAGTCAAGTTGAAGACTACATGAGGTCTTCACCTCTGTGTTCTAGTGTCTTTTGAGTGGGAAGCTACTCTGTGGGCTACTAAAAAAGAAGTGTAAACACCATCCCAGCCACAAAACTTTGACCTATAATCTGTACTGCCCCCAAGTCTTGCTAGGGTAATGGTGGCACAGAACTTGTGGGAGTATTTAAACAGTGTCTAATTTGATTTAATGCCCACTTCATGAAAGGGAACCGATACCCAGCACTGTTTGGGAAAGGAATGAGAGACTAGAGAGTCCAGAGACCTAAGGTAAAACCAAACAAAAAAAAGTATCAACACAATGATTCCTAATGACATTCTACTGTACTCATAAGTAGGTGCCTTATTCAACTATGATCAGAAAGGAATTTTCCTTCAGCAGATGGAAACAAATACAGAGGCCCATAACCAGGCATTATGCAAAGAGAGAGAGACTTTGTATTACAAAGCTCTAAATTAGATATCTCTTATTCTTGGATTTGTTCTTGGGGCTTCCTTCCTTCTGTTAGGTTACCTTGTCCAGCCTGTCTAGTCTTAATGTGATAATTTTTGTTTTTCCTTGTTATATTTTACTTGTGATCTTTGCTTGTTATCTCTTAGAAGCCTATTCTTTTTTAATGAGAGACAGAAAAATACTGGATCTGGAGGCGATGGGAGGTGAGGAGGGCCTGGGAGAAATGTAGGGAGCAAAGACAGTAATCAAGATATATTGTATGAGAAAAGATATATTTTCAATAAAAGATAAAAAAATTAAAAATGGAAAAATATTCAAGTTCCATTGCCTTGCTAATATACAAAAATGTTAATTATGATGATGTTATTACGACAGCTGAATTTTATAAAATGATTTTGTATCGTCTGAAGCTGCTCAATAGTTCTAGTACTTTTGTAGATTTTGCAGAGAAGTGAGGCATAAAAATTTTAATGCCTGTTTAAATATAGACACTAAGAAGAATTTGAAGTTCTAATTTTTATATTGTTGATATTTTCATGTTTTGAATTTATATGAGAATGTAGTCTGATTAGTCATTAGCAGTAGAGTAAAATAAGTAATAATTAAATCATACTGCTGAACACCATTCTAACTTCCTTTTTCTTTTAAAAGATTTTTATTATACTTACTTAACCATCTGTTTTTTGTGAATATGTGTGTATGCATGTATGCTAGTGCATGTGCATGTGCACACATACTAGTGCTTGTAGGGACCAGAGGACAACTTGCCTGAGTCAGTTTCTTCTTTCTGCCATGTGAGGCTCATGAATCCAAATCAGGTCTTTAGGCTTGTCATTGGGTTCTTCTACCCAACTGGCCAACTCTCAGGCCCTGTATATTATTCACAGGTAACGTTTTTTATATTTGTCCTAGTTTTTGCTCTTTCCCACATATGTTCTGAGACATGTTCAATTGTCAAGCTAGCAGCTGATGATGTATGTCACTAGTTGACTTTGGTGCACCTATGATTCTGAAGAAAGTTTATTTACTGATGTTTGTCATTGTGAGATTTTCATAATATACTTAATGTATTTTAATCAAATTCACTCCACTCATTTTTTGTCTCATTCCCACTCTCCGAAAAACCCATCCCCTTCTCAACTATGCCCCCTTCTACTTTCATGCTTTTATTTTTAATTATTCACTGGGTTTCATTAGGATTGCTTAGAAAAGCATGGATGGAGAGCTGTCTCTTGGAGCATGGACACCTTAATAGTGGTTATCCCACTAAAGAAAATGTCTCTTCCTTCTTCAGAAACCATTGACCACTCCAAACCCTCAGGGACAGGTGGGGCTTCACGAGCTGCTCTCCCCACATATGTGAATGACGACAGGCCCAATACTGTGCAGGTCTTGGGCAGTATCTCATAACCTTACAACCCTTTCTTCAGACCTTCAAGTTTCTGCTTATCCTGGAATGTTCCCTGAACCTTGGAGGCAGTGATATCCATGTCCCATTTAGGCCTGAGTGTCCAATAGTCAAGTCTTCCTAACATTTTGATGAATTACGATTATCTACAGTTTTTGTTGCCCACTATAAAAGGAAACTTTCAGACCAAAGTTAACAGTGGTGCTAATCCAGGTACTAATACAATTATTCAGAGGGTCTTTTCATTTACATATGTTAACTTAGCAAAACAACAGCAACTTTCCCATTAAGGCCTCCTGAACCACAGGCTCTTTACCAGGTTTACAGTAACAAAGATGAATTCTCTTATTGAGCAGGCCTCAAATTCAATCAGAGGTTTTTTTTTTTCAACTTTATAACTGACTTGCCAGAATGCCCCCAGTGGGCAAATCTTACAAGCAAAGTCAGTAAGGATGCACTCAGGGTCCATGATGGAGTTACGCTGTGGATAGTTTTCTTCTAGTCCCCCAACACTGTAGACATCATCCATTTTTATCATCGTTTATTCCATCTTGGCTTGATCAAGGTACTTCAACATTTTGTTTACTAAACTGCTTTGAAGCTTTAGAAATGATAAAACCTCTGTTCTTTACAACGTAGCTAAATCATTCCTGTGATTCCCTAAAGAGACAAACGTGAGGGCCAGGACTGTACAGTGTTTGAATAACTCAGATTATGTGATGCATTTGAGCTTCTGTGGCTAGAAATAATGTGTGGAAAACATCACAGAAAGCTTCAGATCTAAAGAAAATAGTTAATTAACCATAAATTCAGAACTAAGAAACACTTCTTCCAAAATATCCTTGGAAAATGATGAGTGAAGAATCAGACTTTAGGCGTTTTCATCAGCATGTCAACTGACTAGACTTCCTGGATTGCAGTAATGTGGCTTTTCCCTTTGTGCAGTACTTATTAAAACCAGGTCTCTGATTAACTGGCTATCCAGGGAGAAAATAGAAAGTTGACAACAATTAAGTCTTGGGAGATAGCTCAGTCAGTAAAGTGCTTACTGGACTTTCATGAGGTCTTTAGTTAGTTTACTAGTGTCCTTGAAAAATCACCCAGTGTTCTGTCATAAGTTTGTAATTCCAGCCTTGGAGAGATGGAAACACACAAACATCTTGGATTCACTGGAGACCCTGCTTCAAAAATAAAATGAGTATTGTCTGCATCACAAAACTCAAAGTCTAGCTTTTATGTCCATGCACTCACATGAGAACACACATATGGATACAGATGTGTAAGCATGTAAGCATATGTGTGTGTGCGTGCACACACACACGAAAGAGAGAGGGGTTGCAGTTATTTGTAACTCATGCAGATATTATTCTACTACCAATTCCTTCTTTTTTTATGTATCATGAGAATACTTGATGATATAGATAATAAGCCCCCTTTCCCTGTTTGGTTCTAGAATTACCTTCACATGCACATGGTACATTCATTTCCAAGATCCAGGATAATTTTCCCAGGAATCCTAAATCCATATCTTGAGTTGTCCAGTATTTCTTCCTGAAGAACTTGATGATAATGGATCCTTCAGAATTTCCCCTAGAAATAAGTCCACAAGCAATATTAGACTTCTTCATCTTCACTGACTGAATCAATTGGCTTTCTAATGACTATGCCCAGACGTGTAACCAGACTATGATTAGCATTTTAGGGGTTAGGCACACTTAGAAGGAGAATCTGCATGTATCTATGAATCCATTCTGCCTTAAGTAAATCTAACTTCTTCCTTATCCAGGGTAAGGAAAGTTCATTTTATTTTATATAGAAGGGAAACACCAATACAAAGGAAGATTTGGTGTTTGGTGTGTGTTTAGGTAGACAGAATCTAACAACACTTGGAACATACCAATGGAGATCTTAGTCAATGTGACTGGTTCAGATCCTACTATTTGTGGTTTTCTTGACTTCTCTTTGTCCATTATAGACAACTACACAATTGAATTAAAGTTTTGAATAGTGTCTTTAAAATATTTTTTAAACGCCTTTCTCCTAGTACAGTACTTGAGTTGGTATAATACATTCCCACATCAAGAACGCACATGTCTTGCAATACCTAGTGTCTGCAGAATGAATTATTAGATTCTGTTATCACACATGTGCCTCCTCTACTTCAGGTAGAGTTCCCACCAGTTTTCATCCAAATCAGAAGCTTTAATTTCTCTTCTTGAGTCTTCTTACTCACATTAAATATGTATTCTAAGACTCTTGTTTTATATATATATATACTATATAGGCTTTGGTTGTTTCTGTCTGATTGCTTTTATTTTGAATCAACATAGTTTCAAATAAATAAAGGATGTGTTTGTGTGTCTGTGAAGTTTGCACAAAGTTCAGATGAAATCATTGGATTCCCTTAAACTGGAGTTAAACATGGTTGTGGAGCCACATGAATTTGTGATGGAACTGAACTCAGGTCCTCTGGAAGAACAGCAGGTGCTCTTAACCACTGAACTATATCTCCAGCCCATGATTTCACTTTTTCACGACTCTCACTTATTTGTGCTATTGTTGTACTTCTTTGTTGTTTTTTTGCAATATCCCTGGGTGTTCTTTATTAGTGTTATTCTCTGAATTGAATTTTTGTTTTATTGTGGAGTTCAAGACTACTGAGGAAGATCCCAAGACCATTTAGATTATAATTAAGCAAATTTAGTAAAGCTGCTACCAGGACCACAGTCTCTAGCTCAAACTAGAGCCATGCAGACCAGAAGTGGGTGAAAGAAGGTCTTTGAAATGTAAAAACCACAATAGCTGTTTCACTATGCCCAGATTAGATAGATGGTCAAGAAAACATCAAAATAGTCCTTGAACGTCTATGTAAGCAAATTACAGAAATTAAATACAGCAGTTGGTCATATCATAACAAGCAGAAGGTCGGGGCTGCATATTTTTGAATGGGCATCAAGGAGTCAGAGTTGCATGAAGCTTTTCTTCCAGGGACTTGAGTCAGTAACAAAGAGTTACTAGGAACCAAAATGGATGCCTAGTCCTAAATGGAGTTTCATTAGCCATCACAATTTCTTGTGGTGGCTTAAATGAGATGCTACCTATAATATCACATATGAATACTTGGTCCCCAGTTTGTGGCTGTTTGGTGAGGCACTAATGGAGGAAGTACATCATTGGAGGCAGGCTTTGACATTTGAAATGCTACACCACTCCCAGTGAGTTCTCTCTGCTTCCTCCTGTGGTTCAAGATATGAGCTCTCAGCTGTTTTTGTTGCTGTGCCTTTGCTCTACTTGAGTGAATGCAGAAGTCATTTCTCAATAACTTCTGAGAACTCCCCACACATTGGCTCTAGGATGGAATGAATTTTTGCTGTAATTCAGAAAGATGATACTGTTTGCCCCATGGGCAGTAGGGAAAGGTACCTTGGATAAGAGGGAGAGAATACTGATGTGATTTGTTCTTGATATGAAATAGTTTGAACAAGTGAAAGAATGGATTCTTTTGAAGTTTGGCTGCCTGCTCTCTACCTCAGTGTACTAGTTGGTTTTCTTGTTGGGACATAACAGAGCAAAATCAACTAAAGGAGGGAAGGGCTCGTTTAGACTAATGCTTTGAGGGTCCCTCATGACAGGGAAAGTAATGTGGGATTCCCCTCTGCCTGCTATGAATACCATTGGTTAATAAAGAAGGTGTTTTGGGCCTATTTCAGTACAGAATAGGGCAAGGTGGGAATCCCAAGCAGATAGAGGAGGGGAGAGTAGGCAGAGTCAAAGAGAAGTCATGTAGCTGCCACAGGAGACAGGAGTCAGACGCCAGACAGAACCTTACAATTAGGCCACAACCATGTGGCAATACACAAATGAATAGAAATGGCTTAATTTCAGATATAAGAGCTAGCCAATAAGAAGCATGAACTAACAGGCCAAGCAGTGTTGTATTAATACAATTTCTGTGTGATTATTTTAGGTCTGGGAGGCTGGGAAATGAACAAGCAGCCTCCATCAAAAGGAAAGCATAGAGGTGGCTGTATAAGGTAGTTGATCCGGTCAGGATGCAGAGAGGTAATGCTGTGCTCAGCAGGACTTCAATATCTTCCCTTTTCATTTATTCTGAGGCCCCAGGCTATGGGATGACACTGCATATATTCAGGGTAAGTCATTTTCCTCAGGTAAAAGTCTTTGGAAATACTATAACAGACAGATCTGGATGTGTGCTTCCTATGTGATTCTAATTACAGTGAAATTGATGATGCAAGTTAACAAAAAGCACAGACACACACAAACACATACATACATGCACTTACATGTGCGTGCATATGATATAGGACAAGAATCCACCACTTTCAGTTCTCAAGGCAAGACCATTTTTATAACTCAACATTGTCTTGAAGATGTTTAAATTTAGTTTATATCCCATATAGAATGGAACATGAGTTCCTATAACTGTTACTTATTTGTCTAAATGGGTAATATTTTCAGCTCCTATCATTATGTTGTGCTATATCTGTCTCTGCAGGAGACCTATTCTTCCAAGGGTCTGGGCTACCCATCAATGTGCTGGTATACACAAAGTTCTAGAACACCAAATTATGTGGGGAAATGCTTAGCTTGTATCTGAAATTGGATCATGGTTGTGATAATTTTAGGACTGGTACTACAGACATTTCTACAGGAATAGATTCCTGAAATTGTTACTATTTTAAAAAGAAAATCAAATTCCAGCATCATTACTTACTAATTCATTCTAATGCAACAAAAATAATATAAGTAAGAATACAAAAGCTAAAATAACCTGCTGCTCTGAGTCCACTCAGTGTGAGTGAACAAGCCCTGCTTACATTAGTGCCTGGTGGCCTATTATAAATAAGGCATACAGTAGATTCAGAGCTCATTTCTGAAAACTTCCAACCTGAGTAAATAATCACAGCATTTTTTTAAACTGGTTACCATCTCTGAGTACAAACTCCTTCTTAATAATCCAATTTCCAAGTGACAAATGTCTTAAACAGAACGTCCTCAAGGCCAAAGAATCCATGGTGCTTCCTTCCTTGTCTCTGGCATAAGTCAGTGCACCTGCAATATACTCAACAAAACTTTTAATCGAAAATAAAGTGAACTTTAATTATGACAGAAGCACGGATGGTAGACAGTGAGCAATCAGTTAATGAACATGAGCATAGTTATTTATCATGGATGTACGGCAATGGTGCCAGACAGAAGAAAAAAACTCTCCCACTAAAGCTAACCTAACAAGCCAAACATAGTTATCTATTAGAAGTCTGTGGTGTCATTTCTGCATCAAACTCCAGATGCTGTGTATGAATTTTTAAAACATGAAATATTCAAAAATAGCACTGGCATGGCTGGGGAGAGAAAGTTAAGGGAAGAAAAATCAGTGGCACTTCAAAAAGTTGGGAAGAGCAGGCCACAGCATCTTTTTAAAATTAACTTTACACTGGGAACTTTAATACACAGAGGAAATTTTATGAACATATGCATAACTCAGCACACTACTCAAAAGTTAACTAAGTAAATAACTCTGAAGCTCTGGAGCAACAGTCATGACACCCAGCATTGACCTCTGTATTCCACATGCATGCACATGTACATGTACATACATACACGGAAACATACAAGTGCACACACACATACAGAAATAAACAAGCACATTTCAATGACTCAATTTATATTAAACTCAAGAGCATGAAAGACTAATACATTTTATTTGTAGGTAGTTCTTAAGTCACTAAACCCATAAATAAGGCCAAAGACTTGCATGCTGTGGCAATACAAATGGCGATGCAATCAGCTAACCAGTGGGATGGAGTGGTGTGAACTGCAGTTTCCCTGGGCATTGGGATCACTTTTTCCCCTTGTTCCCCCCCCGCTTTTTTTTTTGAGAGTGTGTGGGGTTGAACTAAGGGCTTACAGCACACTAGGCATTCACTCTACCACCTGAGCTGCACTTCCACCCCATGCCTCTCACTTTTGGTGTTGCACTTTGGTATCGGATGTGATGAAAATACCCATGGAATCTTGGAAGAGTGGAGAATAGATCAAAGCTTCATGAAGTATTTATGATATTTTACTATTAATGCAATGAGAAAATCTAATTACATTAATTTTACTATATAAAAGAAGTTAACCTAAAAATGTTTAAGTATACATATAAAAAATTAGTCAATGATTCCACAAATCTATAGATTCAAATCTTACTCATTGACAAAAACCAAAACAAAACAAAATATAATTTACCAATGACAGCACTAGAACTCAGATTAAAAGTGTTGCTCATAAGAACACAGCTATCCATGAGCTACTTAGTTAGGAATTGCAAAAATCTATTGACTATGTTTATTAGCATAGCTAGGCAGTCTTTAGCCAGAGGAGGTACAATCATTCCAAAGCCTGGCAGACTCCTCCCATAAAATGGTTGTTTTGGGCTAAGGACTCTCAGTGGTGAAGTGCTTGCCTAGCAAGCACAAACAAAACAAACAAATGAAACAAAAAGAAGTGTTGCTTTTGTAGAACAAGAATGAAGTTCCTGGCTTAAAATGTGTAGAGATATGGGTAAATCAAGCACCTTTGGGGGGCATCCTGTGGACAGCTTGCAGTGCCCTCTCCTTGCCTGCAATTTCATACCTTCTTAAACCCAGTGGGAAATCTCTGTTGAACTTGATCTCTTTTCGTTTCCCGTGAATTTATGATAATTGTTTTATTGAAATTTGTTTTGCCTCCTGAAGTGCTAAGATATTGACTGTGTGTATCCATCAAAATTTCACTGCATTATCCTGTAACCTTCTACACTAATTGATCAGACAATAAGAATAAAAATGGACATTAATTGTCTTGCGAAGAATTTTACTTCCTCTTCAACTTAATGTTTTCCTCCCCAAATGCAAACAGCAGTTTAATGGCTCTGGCCATATATCTGAGAAACTAAGTTGAGGAAGAAAATGACAGGCATAACTTCATTCACATTAAAGTATTTTTCTGCTCATTAGACTGAAATGAAAAAATTAATATGTAAACCATTAAGCCATACCCAAATGTATTGTGTTGTGCAACTGAAATAGATATTTGATGAGGTTATAACCAACATTTTATTGCTATCTCAAAGAGAAATGCTTTGTAAAAATTACCTGACTATATTAAAATATTTTCATTAAAATATTATATATCTGAAAATATAACCTTTGTTATATTATTTCTGTTTTTTTAAATTAGAAACACATTTTTATATCTGTTTTTACAAACTTTTGCTAGAATATTTCCATTTCCATTTCACAAAAGTATATAGATAGGTTGATTCATCAGGAATTTTTTATTAGCAGCATATTCTTCTGCCTCCAAATCCCACCTCATGATAGGAGTGTTGGGAACTCATTTGTTAACATATCAACATTCATTCAAAGCTATTTTATGTGATTTTCCAAGAGCAGTAAGTTGAATATGTCCTTGTGTACTTGCTAGTTTTTGTCACCTCAACACAAACCTAGACATATCTGAGGAAAAGAAATCCCTGCTACGGAATTGCCTCCATTATACTGGCATATGGACAACTTTGTGGGGGCATTTTCTTGATTAAAAATTGATGTGGAATTCACCCCGTGGTGGGTGACACCATCCCCGGCCTGATGCCCCTGAACTGTATAAGGAATCTGAGCAAGGCGGGGTGCAAGCAGCACTCCTTCATGGCATCTGCCTTAGTTTCTCCCTCGAGGTTCTTGTCTTGAATTTTCATTCACACTCCCTGCTGATGGAGTGCAATCTACAAGATGAAATACACCCTTTCCTGTCCTGTGTGTTTATTACAGCTACAGAATGAAAAACTAGGAATCTTGTGTATACTTTTACTATTAAAAAAAATCCATTCACATCAGTTCATCCTTAGCTGAGGAACCATCCCACTCAAATGCTTTAAATTAATTATAGCACTCATTTGTTGCCCTTGAGTTTATCTACTATGCACTATATTTCCCCTCATCTACCACAATGTATTCAACATTATTTGGAAATTGATAACTAATAGGGGTTTGCTTAAATAAACTGCTATAGACATTAAAAAGGAGATTAAAGACATGAAATACCAAACCTGGCTAGCCCCAATTAAATGTTTTCTCCTATAAGATTTCCTTGGGGATGGTACCTCTTTGGAAAAACAGAAACCCTAACTAAGACATAAACGTAGCAACTCAACAACATAGTTCACCTAGAGAAAGATGACAGCCTAGAAATTCTTGAGAAATGCAGGAGATGAAAGATGGAGTGTATGCTGGATTAGTTACTCTTCCACTAGTGTGATAAAATACCATGACCGAAAACAACTTAAGAACAAAGGGGTTTATTTTGTCTTGCGTTTCCAGAGGGATAGAGTCCTAACCCAGTCCATCATAGAATGGTATGGCAGCAGGCAAGACTAGAAATGGCAGAAGAGCAGGAAGCTGACTGGACACATTTTCAACCACACATAGGAAGCAGCAAGAGAACAGGAAGTAGGCAAGACTATAAAGCCTCAAAACCTGCCACTAGAGACATCCTTCTTCTAGCAAGGCTCCACTTCAGAAATGTTGCCTAACATTCCACAAACTGGAAACTGGGAGACAGTCTCATTCAAGCTAAAATAAAGGTCTTCTTTCAGGTGGAAGAAAGGAACACAGAAATGTGGTAGTGAATTTGAGGATCAAAGTGGGGTTTCTTTGTTGTTCTTTTCTTTTTAAATGCTTTTTAAAGAGGATCTAACCTAAGCTTAGGGAGCATGTGGGTCACAGGAGAGGGTAGAAGGGAAGGAGGAGGTAGAAAGGAAAACAGAGAAAAGTATATATTTCATTTAAGAAAATTAAAAAGAGGCTTTTTATTACTTAAAAAATATCATTCCAAATTCCTACTCCCTCCGCCCCTCCCAGTCCCCTCCATCTCCCTCCACAGACCCTCCCCTCAAGCCTCCAGCCCTAAGGGAGTGCCGTGCACCCCTCCCTGTGGAAAGTCCAAGGCCCTCCATACTACATCTAGGTTGATCAAGGTTTACATCAAAAAAAAAAAATAGGATCCCATGAAGCCGGTATATGCAAGTAGAGACACATCGCAGTGTTACTATCAGTGGCCCCTCAGTCTGCCCCAGATGTCAACCCCCTTCAGAGGGGTTTGACTGTTCCCATGCTCATTCATTCCCAGTCCAGTTGGAGTTGGTGAGCTACCATTAGCTCAAGCAAACTGTCTCAGTGGATGACCCCTCCATGATCTTGAATTCCTTGCTCATACTCTCACTCCATCCACTCTGCAAATGGATCTTGGGAGTTCACTCCAGTGCTCCGATGTGGGAAGAGATGGGAAGGCACCAATGCAAGAATTCCTCCAACATCCTAAAATGCAACATGGTACCACCAGAACCCAGCAGACACACAACAGGAAGACTTGATCATCTGAACCCAGAAGATATAGAAGAAAATGACTTTAAATGTTACTTAATGAAAATGATGGAGACCCTTAAAGATGAAGTGAAAAACTCCCTTAAAGAAATGGAGAAGAAGACAAACAAAAAGCTGGAAGAAATTAATAAATCCCTCAAAGAAACCCAGGAAAACCAAGAAAAAGCAATCAAACAGGTGAAGAAAACAGGTCAAGATTTGAAGATTGAAACAGAGGTAATAAAGAAAACACAAACCGAGGGAACTCTGGAAATGGAAAATCTGGGTAAATGAACAGGAACTACAGAGACAAGTATAACCAACAGAATACAAGAGATAGAAGAAAGAATCTCAGGTACTGAAGATTCTATTGAGGAAATAAACTCAGTGGTCAAAGAAAACACTAAATCCAACAAATTCTTAACACAAAACATTCAGGAAATCCAGGACACCATGAAAAGATCAAACCTGAGAATAATAGGGGTAGAAGAAGGAGAAGAATTACAGATCCAAGGCATAGAAAATATATTTAACAAAATTATAGAAGAAAAATTTCCCAACCTAAAGAAGGATATACCTATGAGGGTACAAGAAGCTTACAGAACACCAAATAAACTGGATCAATAAAAAACATCCCCTCATAATAATAATAATCAAAACACAAAACATACAGAGCAAAGAAAGAGTATTAACCGCTGCAAAGGAAAAAGGTCAAGTAACATATAAAGGAAAACCTATCAGAATTACACCTGACTTCTCAATGGAAACCATGAAAGCCAGAAGGTCCTGGATAGATGTGCTGCAAACACTAAAAGACCATGGATGAAAGCTCAGACTACTGTACCCAGCAAAGCTTTCATTCACCATTGATGGAGAAAACAAGATATTCAACAAAAAAAAAAAAACAAATTTACACAATATGTATCCACAAACCCAGCCTTACAGAAAGCAGTAGAAGGAAAGCCACAACCCAAGGAAGCTAACTACACCCACAATAACACAGGCATCTGATAACCCTCCAGCAGCATAAACCAAAGAAGGGAAACACACAAACACTACTACCGAAAGATAACTGGAGCTAACAACCACTGGTCGTTAATATCACTTAATATCAATGGTCTCAATTCACCTATAAAAAGACACAGGCTAAGAGAATAGATACATAAACAGGATCCAGCATTCTGCTGTTTCTAGAAACACATCTCAACCTCAAAGACAGTCACTACCTCAGAGTAAAGTGTTAAGAAGGTTTTCCAATCAAACAGATCTATAAAACAAGCAGGTGTGGCTATCCTAATATCTACAAAATTGATTTCAAACTAAAATCAATCAGAAGAGATGGAGAAGGACATTTTACACTCATAACAGGAACAATTCATCAAGATGAAGTCTCAATCCTGAATATCTATTCCCCTAATTCAAGAGCACCCACATATATAATAGAAACATTTCTGAAACTTGAATTGCACATCACACCCCACACACTAATAGTAGGAGATTTCAACACTCCTTTCTCGACAATAGGTCAAACAGACAGAAACTTTACAGAGAAATAAGAGAACTAACAGATGTAATGAATCAAATGGATTTAACATAAATATATAGAACATTCCACCAAAATAAAAAGAATATACCTTCTTCTCAGCTCCTCATGGAACCTTCTCTAAAATTGATCACATTCTCGGTAACAAAGCAAACACCCACAGATATAAAAAAATTGAATTAATCCACCGTGTTTTATCAGATAACCATGGAGTAAAGTTAGAATTCAACAACAATACTACTCCCAGAAAGCCTACAAACTCATGGAAATAAAATGAAGGCACAACATATCCAAACCTATGGGACACTATGAAAGCAGTGCTAATTGGAAAGTTCATAGCACTAAGTGCCCACATAAGGAAAATGGAGAAAGCTCACATCAATGACCTAACAGCATGCCTGAAAGCTCTAGAAAAAAAGAAGCACACTCACCCAAAAGGAGAAGAAGACAGGAAATAATCAAGTTGAGGGCTGAAATCAACAAAATAGAAACATGGAAAACAATCCAAAGAATCAATTAAAAAGAGGCTTAAAACAAAACATTTGGGTAAGATTGGGAGAGCTTTTCATTTCTCCAGAATGCAGAAAGACTGCCTTCTAGAATCTTGCTAAACCTCAAATACACCCCTCAATTTCATGACTTCCTTCCTGCTTCTGTATACATATTCATGTCTGTTCTTGAGATATTTCCTGCTGGTTTATTTTTTCAATGTATGTGTGTGTTTGACTGTATCATGTGCATGCACATACACATGACTGCATTCACATGAATATTGAAGAAGGCATAAATGTGCTCAGCACATGTGGAGGCCATAGGACAACATTCAGAGGAGCATGATTACAGACACATGACACTGCATCTGACTTTATGTGGATTCTGGGGATTGAACCCAGGTCCTCATGTTAGTGTGAAAAGAGTATTACTCACCAATAAATCTCATGAATAAATCATGTTACAGAATGAGTTCTAAAATTGTTCCCCACTACAATAGCGTATGAAATACTTTTGTAAAGTATTTCTATGACAGCTCCTGAATCAAGCAATTTTACTGTCATTTATAAAATGAGTGGATGGAAACATTATGAACCATTTATTTTTATGGTGTGTGTATTTAAATGTTTTCATTTAATCTCCGAATGGGGGAAAGTTAAGCCATTCACTTTGATTTAGGTTTGATTAATGGTCTTTGATCTTTCATTTAGAGCATATTTTCCCATTGATTTAAAAAATTATTTTTGTTATTTAAGTGTCTGATGGGGAAACCAAAACAATTTAGCTAGCAGTGTCCCAAACAAGTCTAATACTGCATTTTGTATAAAGATTTGAAATAAGGGAACCTCCATACCTAAGTTGAGCAGAGATGACTGCAACTCGTGTATCGTATGAAATACACATGGGCAGTTCTCACATGGTGCAGTCTTCAACTTTATTGTGTATTATAATTTATTCAGGAAATTCTAATCAGTGTCCTCTTCTCATTTTAGTTCTGTTTATGTGTCTGTGTCTGTATCTGTGGGTTGGTTATGTACACATGTGTGCAGTAGTTGTTCTTGGAGTCCAGAAAAGGGTGTGAGATCCTGTTACCAGTGGTTCTTTTTTTTTTTTTTTTTTTTTTTTTTTTTTTT
>PVIU01001605.1:171650-205728 GCA_004026605.1 Ondatra zibethicus | reverse complement strand
AACAACAGACACGGAGGAAATACAGAGGATCATCAGGTCATATTTTGAAAACCTGTACTCCACAAAATTGGAAAACTTAAAGGAAATGGACAACTTTCTGGATAAATATCACTTACCAAAATTAAATCAAGACCAGATAAGCAAATTAAACAGACCTATAACTGCTGAAGAAATAGAAACAGTCATCAAAAGTCTCCCAGCCAAAAAAAGCCCAGAACCAGATGGTTTCAGCTCAGAATTCTACAAGACTTTGAAAGAGGAACTAATACCAATACTCCTCAAATTATCGCACACAATAGAAACAGAAGGAACATTGCCAAATTATTTTTATGAGGCTACAATTACCCTGATACCCAAACCACAGAAAGACAATACTAAGAAAGAGAATTACAGACCAATCTCACTCATGAACATTGATGCAAAAATACTAAATAAAATACTAGCAAATAGAATCCAAGAACACATCACAACCATCATCCACCATGACCAAGTTGGCTTCATCCCACAGATGCAGGGATGGTTCAACATACAAAAATCTGTCAACGTAATCCATCATATAAACAAGCTGAAAAATAAAAAGCACATGATCATCTCATTATATGCCAAAAAAGCATTTGACAAAATACAACATCCCTTCATGATAAAGGTCTTGGAGAGATCAGGGATACAAGGAACATACCTAAACATAATTAAGGCAATATACAGCAAGTCAACAGCCAACATCAAACTAAATGGAGAGAAACTCCCAGCAATTCCACTGAAATCAGGAACAAGACAAGGTTGTCCACTCTCTCCATACCTATTCAATATAGTTCTTGAGGTCCTAGCTAGAGCAATAAGACACCAAAGGGAGATCAAGGGGATACAAATTGGAAAAGAAAAAGTCAAACTTCCACTGTTTTCTGATGATATGATAGTTTACATAAGTGATACCAAAAATTCTACCAAGGAACTTCTACAACTCATAAACACATTCAGCAATGTAGCAGGATACAAGATTAACTCAAAAAATCAGTAGCCCTCCTGTACACAGATGATAAAAGGGCTGGGGAAGAAATCAGATAATCAACACCCTTCACAATAGCCACAAATGGCATAAAATATCTTGGGGTAATTCTAACCAAACAAGTGGAAGACTTGTACGACAAGAACTTTAAATCTTTGAAGAAAGAAATTGAAGAAGACACCAGAAAGTGGAAAGACCTCCCATGCTCTTGGGTAGGCAGAATTTATATAGTAAAAATGGCAATCCTACCAAAAGCAATCTACAGATTCAACGCAACACCTGTCAAAATCCCAGCAAAATTCTTCAAAGACCTCGAAAGAATGGTACTCAACTTCATTTGGAAAAGCAAAAAACCCAGGATAGCCAAAACAATCCTGGGCAATAAAAGAACTTCTGGAGGCATCACAATCCTTGACTTCAAACTCTACTACAGAGCTACAGTACTGAAAACAGCCTGGTACTGGCATAAGAATAAACAGGAGAACCAATGGAACCAAACAGAAGACCCGGATATCAATCCACACATCTTCGAACACCTGATATTTGATAAGGAAGCAAAAAATATCAAATGGAAAAAAGAAAGCGTATTCAACAAGTGGTGCTGGAATCACTGGATATCAACATAGAGAAAAATGAAAATAGACCCATATCTATCACCATGCACAAAAGTCCAAATGGATCAAAGACCTCAACATAAAGCCGGCCACACTGAACCTTATAGAAGAGAAAGTGGGAAGTACACTTGAACGCTTTGGCACAGGGAACCACTTCCTAAATAGAACCCCAGCAGCACAGACACTGAGAAACAATTAATAAATGGGACCTCCTGAAACTGAAAAGCTTCTGTAAAGCAAAGGACACGGTCAACAAGACAAAACGACAGCCTACAGAATGGGAAAAGATATTCACTAACCCCACATCAGACAGAGGTCTCATCTCCAAAGTATACAAAGAACTCAAGAAATTGGACACCAAAAGATCACATAATCCAGTAAAAAAAAAAAAAAATGGAGTACAGACCTAAAGAGAAAACTCTCAACAGAGGAATCTAAAGTGTCTGAAAGACACTTAAGGAAATGTTCAACATCCTTAGTCATCAGACACATGCAAATCAAAACAACTCTGAGATTCCATCTTACACCTGTAAGAATGGCCAAGATCAAAAACACTGATGACAACTTATGCTGGAGAGGTTGTGGGGAAAAGGGAACACTTCTGCATTGCTGGTGGGAATGCAAGCTGGTACAACCCCTTTGGATGTCAGTGTGGCGATTTCTCAGAAAATTAGGAAACAGCCTTCCTCAAGACCCAATAATACCACTTTTGGGTATATATCCAAAGGATGCTCAATCGTGCCACACGGACATGTGCTCAACTATGTTCATAGCAGCTTTGTTTGTCATAGCCAGGAACTGGAAACAACCTAAATGCCCCTCGACCAAAGAATGGATAAGAAAAATGTGGTACATTTACACAGTGGAGTACTACACAGCAGAAAAAAATAACGACTGCTTGAGATTTGCTGGAAAATTGATGGAGCTAGAAAGCATTATTTCGTGTGAGGTAACCCAGACACAGAAAGACAATTATCACATGTACTCACTCATAGGTGGTTTTAAGCATAAAGAAAACCAGCCTACAAACCACAATCCCAGAGAACTTAGACAACAATGCGGAAACTAAGAGAGACTTACATAGATATATTCTACATGGGAAGTAGAAAGTATAAAAAGACAAGATCTCCTGAGTAAATTGGGAGCTTGGGGACCTTGGGGGAGAATTGAAGGGGGGAGGGGAGAGGCATGGAGGGGAACAGAGAAAAATGTAGAGCTCAATAAGTATCAATAAAATATATATATATATATATATAAAAGAAATCCTAAGACAGGCTTAGCGTTCCTGGTTAGAGTCTGTTACAGCAGCAGGAGCACGAAGTCGTTAATCCCACCACACAGAGTTCGGAGCAGAACGAAATGCATGCACGCAGCCCTGCTTGCTTCTCATCTCCTGTCCTGTCCAATCCAGGAAAGCACACAACACCCTTCTGCTTTCAGCCTAGGGAATGGTTCCACCCACAGTGCCCTGGGTCTTTCCACATCCATTCACAACCAAGATAACCCCACACAGATACGCCCACCAGCCCACCTGATCTAGATAATTCTTCCATTAACACTAGCTTTCCAGGTGACTCTAGGCTGTGTCAAGTCAGTAGTTTAATCAACACACTGGGCAAAAAGAAAACTCATTCTGCTCCCTAGCTCTGGACTTCATATCTCATCCCTCTTTTTTCAGCAGAGCTGACATTCAGACTCGTCTTGTGAACCTCAAATAGTGAGGCTGACCCACAGACCTCACGCACTGGAGAGGAAGTGTTGGAGGCTCAGAGAACCACAGGTTAGCCAGGCACCAGTCAGGCCTGCTTCAAGGGTCACTGGAAGACAGCAGCCACCAGGTGTCTATGGCATCTGAGAGGAGAGCATAGAGTTAACAACCTTTGCCATAATCTTTAAGGTCTCATTTGGCAGGGACTTGCTGTGCAGCTTCCAGAAGTTGCTACGGCTCCCTGAGCCTCAGTTTCTCCTGGCTATTCCCTCTGAGGCTGCAGGATGATGTTTCCAATTCATGACCAGTGGCCAGGATGGATAAATGGAAGCAAGTCACATGACCTTGCTCAACATCATGGACCAAGAAGTACAGAGCCTGGGTGCAAGCCCAGGCCCTCCTCCCCGCCTGTCAACTCTTCCGTCAGTTGGCGAACCAGAGCCAAGGAGCAGCTTGTTCTGGGTGATCCTCCTTCCTCCAGGCTGTCCCTGGGAGCAACCTGAGGGCCAGGACGAGGTACAGTCCTCTCTCCCGGAGCCAGACTCACCACTAGACAACTTGCAGAATCGCCTGTGATTGACAGGTACAACTGTTTCCTTGAAAAAAAATAATTAAAATCAGCCAACTGGGCATTTGTAGCCTCAGCTGTCAGGGTAGCAAGTGCAGTCACAGTTATTTTGAAATAATTAGTGACTGTGCCTGGCGAATCCCACCTGAGGTGTGAAGAGCGGGACAGGGGTGCTGCCTCTGCCCCATGGGGGACTCGGAGGGTTATTTTCATCAGCAGGGCCTGGAGCATTGGCTGCAGCTTTTGAGCTTCAAGATGGCAGACTCCTGCTTGTGGTTCTGCTGAGCAAGCCAGTAGAGTCATCCCCTGAGAAGGGAGGACGCTATGAGGGATTTACCTTATGCTTAGGCCCACACATTGCCACAGGAATGTCTTGTGCTCTGTCGCAGTCCATCCCACAACCATGAGCCACAGTACAGTTAGAGCCATTGCTGTGGCTACACACAGCCATCTCTACTTGCCATAGCCCCAGTGTGCCCAAAGTCAGTAGGTTCTGAAGTCTGCTGTGTACCAGGCTCACTGGCAGGACCGTGGCCACTCACGAAGTTCTCTGGAGACAAGCTGTGTACTCAGATGGGAATGCTGAGGGTTGAGAGAAGTTGTGTCAACTACCCGACATCACTTAGCGCGTGGCAGAGGAAGGACCAAAGACCGGGTCCCTGAGATCCTGACAAAGCTCTCGAATGGAACGTATAATCTTACACAAATAGGCAAGAGCTCTGCCACTGAACCGTAGCACCAGCCTGGCCCTGCTTGACTTCCTTAGAATTGAAGGTATCCGCCACCATGCCTGTTTCATGTAGTGCTGGGGCTCAAACCCAGGGCCTCGTGCATGCTGGGTAAGCATGCTACCAACTGGGCTACATCCTCATTCCTTTGCTGATCAACAAACCAGTCCAAGAAAGCCAGCAGGCCAGTGGACACCAGGCTGTCAGACATCTCTCTGGGACTAACCTTCTGGGATTCAGGCCATCATAAGATGGCTAGGGAGTTAGCTTACCCCTGCTTTCTTTGTAATAGTAGAAAGGTGACTCTCAAAATCCCATCAGATCTCCAGGGACACGATATTCTGCAAGGTCCCTGCACCATCTGCCCCTGAGCCCTGCTTCTTTGTCTGCTGTTTTTCTTCCTGGAGTATGCCTCAGATCCCTCCATAGTCTGCCCATTTCCCCTGTGTGAGGAGGGGCCAAGTCTGGTAGCCAAAGTCACAGAGCCTGAAGCGTCCAGGGACAGGAAAGCAATGTCCATCCTGCCGCAGTAGGTATCAGGAAGATGAGACACTCTTCCTATCACAGGAAGACAAGACACTCTCCCTACTGCAGCCGAGGCTGAGAGTTAACGTGGAGTCTCTAGACCAGAGCTACCTCAAAATCAGTGCAGCACTGTGACAGAACAAAAACGAGCCCCAAACCAATAATTAATTTTGAGACAAGGTCTCATGCAGCCCAGGCTAGCCTGAAACTTGCTATGTAGATGAAGATGACCTCAAACTCATAGCCCTTCTGCCTCTGCTCCCTCATCCTGGGCTAGAATTATAGGTGTGAATTACTATACCTTGTTTGCTGAAGGCTTTGTGCATGCTGAGAAAGTACTCTATCAACTGGGCTACATCTTCAGCCCCAGCAATTTATTTATTTATTTGCTTATTTTATTGATTTATTTTTAGATTTTGAAACTTTATATGTGTGAGTGTTTTGCCTGCATGTATGTATTCGCATCACCTGCAAACCTTGTGCTCTCAAAGGCCAAAAAGGAGGTGGGATTCCCTGGAACTGAAGTAACAGATGGTTGTGGGCCATGTGGGTGCTGGGAATCGAACCTTGGTCCTCTGCTAGGTCTTCTGGGTCTTCTAAACCATTGAGCCATCTCTTCATCCCAATAATTTATTTTTTAAAACTATCTTTTCGGGTACAGAAGTTAATGCCTAAACAAGTGTATGCGTGTGCATGCATGCGTGTGTGTGGTGTCAGGATTTTTGTTGCTGCTTTTTCTTTTTCTTTGTTTCATTGTTTGAGATGGAGTTTCACAATGTAGCTCTGGCTGGCTTAGGGCTCTCTATGTAGAACAGACTCGCCTATTGACCTGTTTCTGCCTCTTGAGTGATGGGATTGAAGGTGTGCACAACCACATCCACCTTGCTTTTCTTTCTCTCTCTCAAAAAACAAAAACTTATTCCTGTTGTTATGAAAGGTATACTTTTCCTTTTAACAATATATTATGGATCTCTTTCCGATATAGTTAGATCTGCCTATTTAGTCAACAGTGTGTGTGTGTGTGTGTGTGTGTGTGCGCGCACACGCGCACACGCACATGTGGACACACAAGTGTGAACAGAGTGCTGAGGACTGAACCCAGCACCTCTCACACACCAGACAGGGAATGTATCTTAGACTTTGTGTGTATGTGTGTGTGTCTGCATGTGTGTGCATGTGCAAGTGTACGTGTGTGTGCTTGCACTAGCTGGAGCCAGAGGTTGATATTTGGTGTTTTCTTTCATTTTTCTCCCACATTCCATCCTTGGAGACAGGTTCTCTCTGAACCTGGAGCTGGCCTACTCAGCTAGACTGGCTGGCCAGTTAGCTCCAGGGGTCCTTCCGTCTTCACCTCCCAGGGATGTGATCACAGGTGTGTCCCAGCCTTTACATGAGTGCTGGGCATTGAACTCGGGCCGTCATGTTTACACGGCAAGCACCTTCCCAACTGAGCCATCTCCCCAGCTCCTACTCTTGTAGTTAGTAGTAACTAACTATGGCAGGCTGGGGAAAACGGCCCTGTGGCTAAGGGAATTTGAAGGCTCTGGCAGGGGACCCCAGTTCTGTTCCCAGGTCCCACATGTTGTCTTTTAACTGCCTGTAACTCTCACTCCAGGTATTCAGTTACCCTCTTCTGGCCTCTGTGAGCATCTGCACATGTGTGTGTCCATCTACACACGTACACTTAAATAAAATAAATCTAAAAAAAAATACATTGAGCCAGGTGGTGGCACACGCCTTTAATCCCAGCACTCGGGAGGCAGAAGCAGGTGGAGTCTGTCAGTCTGGCCTACAGAGTGAGTTCCAGGACAGACATGGCTACATAGAGAAACCCTGCACCACAAAACCAAACCAAACAACAACAACAAAAATCACTGAACATAGTTCAAAACTGCAGAAGAACACAAGAGTGTTCAAAGCTGGCCATCTCTCCCACCACTCTGCACTGGAACTTGCTCTGTAGACTAGGCTGGACCATAACTCACAGAGATCCTCCTGCCTCTCCCTCTAGAGTGCTGGGATTAAAGGTGTGCACTACCTGGCTCTACACCCCTTGTTTTATGTAGAAGTATCTCCCTCTAATCTTGTCATTTTGACTCTGTTTATTGTGTCAGTTACCATACAGAAGCATTTATTTTTGTGTAGTCAAACCTGTCAGCCATGATAATATTTTAAGAAAATAAAGTTTATTTTTAAGTACCACATTTTTATTTAAATAGCGCAGTTTCAACACGAAGCCTCACTTCACTTCCTCGCCAGATGTCATCTATTCTAAGTAATGTGAAAAAATAAAATAACAGGTCAATTAATACATGAAGTTTTATTTTCCCCCCAATACTAGATATGGAACCCAAGCCTTCACATATGCCCGGCAAGAGCTGTATCATTGAACCAGCCCCAGCTCATCTTCACGGCTTGGTCCAGATGTGTTCCCTGTCCCAGACAATGCCGACAATGATGATGGAGATAAAGATGATGATGACAAGAAAGATACAAATGATGACAGCAATCATGACGAAGGTGATGATGATGATAAAGACGGAGGGGAAGATAGAGATGATTGTCGTGACGATAAAGATAATAATTAATAATGATGATAACGAGAACGATAGGATAACGAGGATGAAGAGAGCTTCTGCTCTAGGCCTGGGGCTCAGTCACGCTCTTCATGTTGCCTCCTCTACCCTTACAATTACCTTTCTGCTTTTTCTGAGACAGTCTTACTGTATGGCCCCAGCTGGCCTGGAATTTGACAGGTAGCCCAGGTTAGCCTTGAATTTGTGGCAATCCTCCTGCCTCAGTCTCCTTAGTGCTGAGATGACAGACATGTGCCACCACTCCTGGCTTTTTAAACATTTTCTTTTAGATTTATTTATTTTAGTTTCTATGTATGAATGTTTTGTCTACCTGTATATGTGTGTCCCATGTGTGTGCCTGATGCCCAAGGAGATCCAAAGAGAGCATCAGCTCCCCTGGAACCGGAGTCCTGAACCACCAGGTAGGTGCTGTTCTGTAAGAACAACACATGCTCTTAACTGCTGAGCTATTTCTCCAGTCCCAGCTCTCTTGCTCTTTCTCTTTTTTTAATTGGTGTATGGATTGGGCATGGTGACACACACCTATTCCTGGTGCTCAGAAGGTAGAGGGAAGAGAACCAGGGGTTCAAGGCCAGATTGGGCAGCATGAGAGCCTATGTCAGGAAACCTAGAAGAAGGGAGAAAAGGAGAGATAATAGGTCATAAAATTCACACATGCACCCACTTTTTCTCACTTTTCAAAAGAAATGACATTTATTTGTTTATTGTTGAGAGTAGACACGCAGCAAAGCATGGAGGTCAGAGGTCAACTCTAGGGACTCGATTCTCTGCTTCTGCCATGTGAGTCTGGGGCCATCAGCCCCAGTGGCAAACACCTCTAACCTGCTAAGCTACCTCACTAGCCCTGGACTGCATACATAGCCTGCAGCCTGTATGTGTGTCTGTGTGGGGGTATCAGAAGCCCTGGAACTAGAGTTATAGGTAGGGGTGCCATGTGGGTCCTGGGAACTCAACCCAGGACCTTTGGAAGAACAGCCAGTGTTCTTAACCATTGAACCATCTCTCCAGCCCCAACTCAGTGATTTTTAAGGTTGTATTTGCAAAATACAACCTTAAAAAAGAGTGGTAATAACTGCTACCACTCTTGAAACTGAGAACATTTTTATTATCCCCAAAAGAAAACCTGTGGTACAACCTGTTGTCGTGTCCATTATACAGATGAGGAAACTCAGGCTCGAGAAGCCTCCTGACCAGGACCACACAGCCTGATCTGGATTCAAACTTAAGCTAAATTCTGGAGGTGGCAACCTCTCAATGAGAGTCACTCTTTTAGACCAAGACCCAGAAAACTGTTATGTAGAGGGCCAAGTTGAGAATATTCTAGTGGGTGGATGGTGGGGGTGGGGGAACCCAAACGAACAAAACCCCTTGGGGACTATATGTCTGGTTAGTAAACTCTTGTTGGATTTCATCTGTTCACATGTTCACTCTCTTGTACCGTTTCAGGTGACCCCACCACCTGCTGCGGGAGCTACTTCCGCTCCTTCAGCCAATAGCCTTTAAGATACCAGCCCACTGGGGCATGGTCTCTTTTGTTTTAAAAAGCAGCAGTAGCCGTTTGCTTGCTCTCTTGCTTCTGGCTTCCAGCTGTTAGACTTCGTTCCTGATCACGCAGAGGGCTGTTATCTGGGATGGTGATCTGTAAGTTTTTTCCCTTTAAATAAATAACCATTTTATTAATCACAATTCCAAACTGGTGTGGGATTGTTTTATGACTTACGCCTTCAACCACTGAGGGGAAACAGGTGAGTAAGAAGCAGCTGTCATTTGTGTCTGTCCCCCTTGCCTTTGATGAGTGGCCTAGTCTCCCTTTGGGAGCATCTTCCTCTACTTCCGTCTCTCACTCAGGTTTTATGACTCAAGCAGAGAAAACAGAATCTCAGCATCTGGGCCCAGTGGCACCTGGAATCCTCCTTTCCTAGACTCTCATTTCTGGGAGCCAATGCCCCCCCCATCACCGCTTCTTTCTTTCCCCTTAAGAGTCTTGACTATCAGCCGGGCAGTGGTGGGACAGCCTTTAATCCCAGCACTCGGGAGGCAGAGGTAGGTGGATCTCTGTGAGTTTGAGGCCAGCCTGGTCTACAAGAGCAAGTTCCAGGATATGCTCCAAAGCTACAGAGAAACCTTCTGTTTAGAAAAACAGAACAAAAAAAGAGTTTTGGCTATCAATCTCAATACACTCAATAAATACAATTGCATGGATAACGCATTCCCCATCTTGCAGCACTCAGGCAGGCTGTCTTTCTTAATGAAGTCCCTGTCTGAGAACATGCCATCTGTTGGAGGCACAGCAAGGTGTAGCTAAGAAGTCTACAATAGTTTAGAAACAAATTATTTAGGCTGCATGCTTCACATGCTCAAGCTACCCCCCAAAACTGCCAAGAACCAGAGAGCACAGTCTTCCGGTGCCTCCCTGTGCCTCCTCTCCTCCTGGTCCTTTGAATATAAGATTTCCTTTCCCGGGTGCACACTGGAGGACATCATGCATTTGGCCAAACATCTGGCCCTATTCAATGCGATGAGCCGTTGGGAATTCTCAGAGCACTCTGAGGTTTGACTTCTCATACAGCGCAATCTAGTGACTCACTAGAGTCTAGGCAGGAGTGTCACCCGGGTCCACTGCCTGCAGTCTGTCACTTCACTAAAAGTCAGTTACTCACGAAGGCCACAGCCAGCAGATGGCTACAGTTCCTGTGGCTTAAATGAAATCAGATGTCAAATATTTTTGTGTCAGTGTATACTTATTGCAGATACCTTGAGCTATTTTGTAAATCTTATTTATTGTTGCTAGTAAGCTTTAAAAGTCAACATGACAGACACCACCTAGTCATCTGAGAGGAAAGCCTTGATCGAGGAATTGACGATCGGGAATTGTCTTGATTATTAATTGATGTAGGAAGCTCCTAGCCCACTGTGGGCAGGAGCATTCCCTAGGTAGGTAGATGGTCCTTATGTGTATAAGAAAGGTAGTTAAGCGTGAACCACAGAGATTCAGGTGCCTCCTGAGCTCCTGTCCTGGCTTCCTTTAAGTGTAAGCCAGATAAATACTGCCCTCCCCTAAGTTGTTTTTAGTCAGAATATCTTTATCCTAGCTGAAGAATGAAGCTGGGACAGCTGTTGTCATTGTCATCATCATCAGTGTGTATCCACCCATGCCATATTGTACCTGTGGAGATCAGAGCACACCCCTGTGGAGTCCGTCCTCTCCTTCTACCTTTACTTGTATCCTGGGAATGAGATTTGGGTCACCCAGCTTTCCAGGCAAGTGCTTTTAGATGCTGAGTCACCTCATCAGCCTCTCTTTCCCGTTGTTTCAAGCATTTCACGAATAGAACGGTGCTGTCTGAGGCCCAGGCCTGCTCTCTCAAGCCCTTCCATCACTGCTGTGAAGTCGGCCCTGCTCTCCCCAGAGACCCTGTGAAACTTTCACCAAAGGTCACTGAGTGGAAACAATGTCTCCTTCAGTCAGAAGCAGCTACTGAGTTTCTGAGAGCATCTTTGAGGCTGGCTAGCTACCAAGGAGACTGTAAGACACTAAGCAAGGTGAGTGATTCTCAGTTTGTCTGTGTCACGGAGTTCATCCGCAGTGGCCTTGAACTTGAGAAGTAGCCGAGGATGACTTTGAATTCCTTTATTAGTATTATTATTTTCAAGACAGGGTTTCTCTGTGTAGCCCTGATTATCTTGGAATGCACTCCATAGACCAGGCTGGACTCGAACTCAGAGATCCACCTGCCTCTGCCTCCTGAGTGCTGGGGTTGCCTACCTGGACCATCACACCCAGCTTATTCTGGGACGGGGTGGACCACAGGCTTCCTGCATGCTAGGCAGTTCTCCTCCAGCCCTGACTATGAAGTCTAACAGGACTGAAGAAGACATAGCTCAGCTTTAGGAAAAATGAAGAGAAGACCCTGTCGCCTTTCAGTTTGCAGGCTCTGACAGAGTAGCCATGTTTTAAAAGAGGCTCAGGTGGGAAGACCCCAGTCCGTCTCCTGGCTAGCAAACGATTAAGCGCCTCAGTCCAACCCACAAACAAGAGAGTTCTGCCAGCTCCCTCTTGAGTACGGAAATGGTTCCTTCAGCCCAGACCTCATCCAGGCAAGCGTCTCTTGTAGACCTGGGAGGGGCCACTGAGAAGGTAACCACTGACCTGGGCCTTTGGCTGCACCAAGTCTTAGAGACTAAGTATGGCAAAGGCTGGTGTGATCCTACCCCCGTGGCGAGTGTTCATTGCTTCGCCATCTTTAACACTTTCACTGCATCTGTGAAACAGTAAACCGGAAGCAGATGCGGACCCTGAAGGGGTGAGAGTCAAAGAAGGGGGTGAGGATCACGACAGGGTAGTTTCACAAGAGTGCCGCATCTGTGGGGGCTGGCACTCACTGCTGTGCCCACAGCTTCCAAAAGAGTGCATCCTGAGATTTTTACTGAAAAACAAATAAGTTTCTTTGAAATTACATGTCACATATTTTTATATGTGTGCGTGTGTGGATTCGAGCATGGGTGTGTGTGGAGGTTAGAGGACATTTATGGGTGTATGGTCTCTCCCTCCACCACAGGGGTCCTGGGATCAAACTCAGGGTGTCAGGCTTGGCAGCAAGCACCTTTACCTGCTGAGCCATCCCTCTGGCTGGAAAAGCAAATAACTTCAAAGAGAGCCCAGGTGTCTAGAGATGCTCTTAAATGCTTGCCCTGTTTATTCCCATTAAACCCCATGCCGTTACTAGAATGAATAAAACCCTTGAAAAGAAAAAAGGAAAAATAAAATTTTTAATTAAAAGTTTTATTTGGGCCGGGTGGTGGCGCACGCCTTTAATCCCTGCACTTGGGAGGCAGAGGCAGGCGGATCTCTGTGAGTTCGAGCCCAGCCTGACCTACAAGAGCTTGTTCCAGGACAGGCTCCAAAGCCACAGAGAAACCCTGTCTTGAAAAGCCAAAAAAAAAAAAAGTTTTCTTTGTCCTACTGGGTGTGGTAGTGTACTCCTTTTAATCCCAGCAGCTGGGAGGAAGGCAAAAAAGATCTCTGAGTTCAAGGCTAGGCTGATCTACACAGCCAATTCCAGGACAGCCAGAGTTACAAAAACATTGAGATGGGGTCTCATAACACCCAGGCTGGCTCCCAACTCTCTAAGTAGCCAAGGATGGTCTTGCATTTTTGATCCTCCTGCCTCCACTTTATGAGTTCTTGGTGACAGACTTGCACCACCACTGTGGCAATTTTAAAAAGTGGCGGGCTAGATAGAGAAAGACGCCATGCGACAGAGCTCACGTGGAGGGGTTTTTATTAGGGGAAAGGGAACATAAAAAGGGTGAAGGGGAGGGGACCTGAGAACTTCTGGGGACAGGAGCAGCAGAAGAGAAGAGAGAGGCAGAGAGAGAAATCGGGGCGGAAGGGGGCAGAGAGACAGGCAGAGAAGCAGAGAGAGAGAGAGAGAGAGAGAGAGAGAGAGGAACAGATGGGGAAGGGAAAGTTGAGAGGTAGGAAAGGCTTACTTTTTAAAAGGGAACATAGTGAATGTGCACAGGAGGTGCTCTTAGTGGCTGCAGCTGAGGACGTATCCTGTCAGAACCCCAAGGGCAGGCCAGTACAGATGCCTGAATACCAACAGTACCTGGTTTATGAGTTGCTGAGAATCTAACCTAGGGCTTTGTGTGTGATAGGCAAGTGCTCTACCAGCTAAGCTACATCTCCAGCCCCTAAGAAGTCTTGATAAACATGTAGTAAATGTGCATATGAATGGGGTCCAGTGTAACATCTCAGTCCACTGAAGCAAATGACATTGGTCCAATCCAGACTTATCCACTCTCCACCAAGCACAGGGATTTAAAACCAGACCTACCTAGAATCAAATTCCATTTTCACTATTTGACTCGATGTCAAGAGACTTAACCTCTCCAAATAGGTTTCCTCTTCTATAAAATGAGGTCATTTATTTCCAGCGGCGTGACAAGAGTAGGAGATCTTACATGTGTGGAATCCCCCACACAATACAGAGTGGGTTTCAAAAAATAGAAGCCACTATGCCCGTGGAGAGTCCCTTCACTGCCTGCAGGGAAAGACATTGTTCAGAGGCTCACTCTCATCCGCAGCACCGCCCATGTCTTCCTGGTCCCAGCTCCCGTGTTCTAAGTCATAAGCAAATACTGGGACTTTTCTCCCTACTGAGTGCATCAGAGCTTGAGGTAGCACCAGTGACCAGAACTGAAGCGTCTTTTGGACTTTTCATTCTAAATGGAGAAACTGAGTCCCGAGGAGATGAAGGCCCTTACTCAAGATTGTGCATCTTTCCTTCAGGGACACAGGAGCTTTCAGCTGCTTTCCTTGTCCCACATGGCCATCTCTCTTCTCACCTAAGGATCAGGGAGTCAGTGATGGCTGTGGTGCAGCCCTGCGGTGGGGTCCCTGCCTATCAATGTGTGCTCAGGTTCGGGGAAGATTATGAGAATTCAATAAGAATAATTAACAAACCAAACCCAGAATCGCTCGTGGTGTTAAGGACTGTGTACATATTCCCTCTCTACTCTTCATTTCAATCTGTCACTCACTCTGTCCCCAGAAAACCTGGGAAAACTTGTATATCTTGTCCAAGGTCACATGGCTAAGAAGTGGCTGGGGCAGGGTTTGAGCTGTCTTCTGTGCTTTTTCTACTTTGCCATTTCAAAGTCTCTTCTAGAATTGTCCGTCTTCCTGGAGTTCTAGTGATCCATGACTGTCCTGTCTTGTTGTTGCCTCAGCCAGGGCCCTGCTCTTGTCACCCCTCCTGGGCCCAGCATGGGGATCCCCACCCATGCCACACCTCTTGTCAAAAGACAGCTCCATGTTCTGCAAGATGGCTCAGTGGGTCAAGACCCTTGCCTCTAAGTTTGATTATCTGAGGTCGATCTCCTGGTCCTACCTGGTGGAAGGACAGAGGTAACTCCTATGACTTGTTCTTTGACCTCCACACATGTGCCATGGTACCCACACAGTTGCACTAATTCACACCCACCCACTCACCCACATATACACCAACCCACCCACCCACTCACACACACACACACGCTCATATCTACCCCCACAAACACAGTCGTGCATACCTACCCTCACATACACATGCATCCTTACCCCCACACTCGTACACACACACACACACACACACACACACACACACACACACACACACACCACACTCATGCTCATACACCCGTTCACATACTGAATAAATGTAATTAGAAAAAAAGTCAGCCAGCTGGAACCCTGAGGAGCGGCACCCTGCACCCTTCCTCAAGACAGCAGGGCAGGCTGGGCCTGCTAATTGTGTTTGTATTTGGGTTGATTTATATTTGTGCTCAGTATGCATCCTCACCCCTACCAAGAAAGCAGATGGGTACGTTGTGCCTTTGAAAGAAATATAATTAAGGCAATTTAGCATCTTCCTTCAAGGATGCTCTTCCTCCGCAAGAGAGGAAATGTGTTTGGATCGGCTTTAGAGTGTCTGAGGTTTCATTCTGTGGTAGCCGCAGCTGCTGCACTCTGGAGGAGGCTGAGTGGGAAGGGGAAAGGCTTTTTCCTTTTTGTATTCCTAGGCCCTGGGACAGGAGGGAGAAGCCATGGACTCAGGAATGGGAGCCATTGGCATTATGATTTTGAGGAAGTTTCTTTGGCTTTGTGAGATTCAGTGATCACTTTTGTTCTATGCTTCTTGAAGTGCGGGGGGGGGGGGGGGGGCCGGAGCCTCAAGTAAGCTAGGCAAGAGCTCTACACGGAGCTGAATCTCCAGTACTGGTATGTTGGCTTTATCATACAGTCACATCATACAATCCAGCAGCTTCTGGATCCTGAGTCTTTGGAGACGCTGAGCAAGGCTCCCTGGTGAAGGAGGAGAGCAAGGGTGAGACTTTGTTTTAAATGCCTGGTGCTGCTGGCTTGGAATCCTAGGAATTCAGAAGGCTGAAGAGGGAGGGGCATGTCAAGTTCAAGGCCTGTCTGGGCTGTGGGTGAGTTTAAGGGCCTGAAAGCTTAGTGACAGGATGTGTCAGAATTAACACTGTTGCCGGAGTATAGCACAGTGACAGAGCGCTTGCCTGTAGTGTGAGATTCTGGATTCAGTCCCTAGCACTGGAAAGTAAATGAATACTTTATTTTGCTAAGTGTAGTACTTTGAATGTAATTGGCCCACATAATCCCAAAGGGAATGGCACTATTAGGAGGTGTGGCCTTGTTGGAGGAAGTGTGTCACTGTAGGGGCGGGCTTTGAGGTTTCCTATGCTCAGGATACCTCAGTGTCTCAGTCAACTTCCTCTTACCTGCAAGATATAGGACTCTCAGCTCCAGCACCATGTCTGCCTGCATGCTGCCATGCTCCCCACCATGATGATAATGGACTAAACCTCTGGAACTGTAAGTGAGCCACCACAATTAAATGTTTTCCTTTATAAAAGTTGTCATGGCTAGGCAGTGGTGGTGCACACCTTTAACGCTAGCACTCTGGAGGCAGAGGCAGGCGGTTCTCTGTGAGTTCAAGGCCAGCCTGGTCTACAAAACAGATGCCAAGACAGCCAGGACTGTTTACACAGAGAAACCTTATCTCAAAAAATCATACACACACACACACATACTCACTCACTCACTCACTCAGAGTTGCCATGGTTGTGGTGTCTCTTCACAGCAATAGAAAACCCTAACTAAGACATTACATAGTCATAAAATTTTAGAGCCCACAGAGACTTAATAATTAGTTTTGTTGTTGTTTTTGAGTCAGGGTCTTACTATGTAGCCCTGGCTGGCCTTGAACTCCCAGATATCCACCTGACTTTGCCTCCTGAGTACTGGGATCAAAGGTGTGAGCCTCTGTGTCCAGCAGTAA
Source organism: Ondatra zibethicus (assembly GCA_004026605.1). Classification (NCBI taxonomy): domain Eukaryota; kingdom Metazoa; phylum Chordata; class Mammalia; order Rodentia; family Cricetidae; genus Ondatra; species Ondatra zibethicus. The sequence continues at coordinate 189,136 of PVIU01001605.1, read as the reverse complement.
TTTCTGGTCATGTGAAGCATAATAGGTTGTGTGAAGATTGCTGACATAAAGTAGCTTCATAATCAGTTTTTCTTTCATATTTAATTCACCCATGTTAGAAAATACACTGGTGTTGATCTACACAGTGAGTTCCAGGCTAGTTGGGGTTACACAGTGAGGCCCTGTCTCAAAAACAAACAAACATATGCTGAAAGTTAAAAGTGTTGTGCACCCTCAGGTGCCTCCCCCACCAGGTAACCACTGATTTGAAAGTCCTCCAAGGATGCTTCCATTTGGATGCTCTCTATTTAAGTTTTATTTGTTTGCTTACTTATTTTTTTATATCCATCCATATATACACTTGTGGGCCTAGAGTGGAATCATAGCCCATATAATTCCTTTCTACTTTTTTAATTTATTCTTTTATTATGTATACAGTGTTATGCCTGTATGCCTGCCCGCACACCAAAAGAGGGCACCAGATCTCATTACAGATGGTTATGAGCCACCATGTGTGTGCTGGGAATTGAACTCAGGACCTCTGGATGAGCAGTCAGTGCTCTTAACCACTGAGCCATCTCCCCAGCTTCCTCCTTTATTTTATTTATTTTTTTATTTTTACTTTCCAGTAGTGGGGCTTGAACCCGGAGCCTTGTGTGTGCTGGGCAGGTGCTCTAGCTGCACTACACTCCTGCCTCCAACACTTAATTTATTCTCTACCTATCAATACACAGACCCACTGACTCTTTGTTTTCTGTAGTAGTAGGAATAGAACCCAGAGCCTCACACATCCTAAGCATGCACTCTGTCGTGAGCTGCAACCCTGGCCCTACTGAGTTGTTGTTTATTGCTTTATAGTAGTTGATAACGTAGACATCCTATTCCTGTAACCAACAGGAAATGAAAGGCCTCAAGGTCCTCTTCATGTTTCCCCACAAGGATAAGCGACTTTTAGGTACGTGCGATGGCATTTTTGTAAGATGATACTTTGCAGCAGAATTGTTAAAAAGCCTTTCTTGTTTAAGATTTTGATAGATGCTGTGAGTTTGTGTGCCAAAACAAACAAAACGACTGCCCCAACATGTACTTGTCCTGGTAGTGTCCAGGGCATCTCCCCGTGGGACTCCTAATGCTGTATATCACTAAACTTATTAAATCTCTGCAGTCCCATGAGTGAAAGTGAAACCTAACATTACCCTAGGCACGTGGCATGAGGCAGTGGCCTGCACTGTAATCTTAGTACCTAGGAGGAGGAGGCCGAGGACCAAGAGTTCAAGGTCAGCCTTGGCTGCATAATAAGTTCACCGTGTTCAACACAGTAGGCTCTTTCCTGGGCATCTGAAGGTTAAATTTGGAAGTAGGACTCATGCATTATTATTTTTCCCCGTGCCTTTCTTGAGAATCAAATCCTGCCCTTCCACTCAGCCTCGTCCCTGTGGAGCGGTAAGATGGGACTAAGTGATGAAGCTGGGAGGCAGACCTGCTTCCCTCTGTCCCCTGGTACCTGAGAAAGAGACTGCTCCGAAGAACACGTCTCCCTGTAAAGAGATGGCACATATATGCACACAGCAGAAGGGCTGCCGGCCTCAAGGGGTCCCAGCCTTAGGGAGCCTTAGGCAAACCCCTCAAATCTCCTGTGGTCTGGTCCTGTGGTCTCAACCCCATCCTTCGTGCTTGCTCTCCCATAATGCAAGCTTTGACCTCATTTGTTCCCACAGTTGCACCTGTCGAATGTGACCGATCTATTTTCTAGAGGGAGAAATCCACCCAGACCAACCAGGTCCACAGAGCTAGCTGCCCATTTCTAAGCTGTGAGACTTTGGGCTGTTTCTTCACCTTTAAAATGGGAAAAATATGCTGGGCAGTGTGATACACAACTTTAATTCTAGCATTTGGGAGGCAGAGGCAGGTGTATCTCTGTAAGTTTGAGGCCAGCCTAGTCTACAGACTGAGTTCCAGGAGAGCCAGGGCTGTTACACAGAGAAATCCTGTCTCAAAAAAACAAAACAAACAAACAAACAAACAAAACAAACAAAAAAGAAAAAAGAAAAGAAGAAAGAAAGAAAGAAAATACTCCTCAAGGCAGTGCCATGCATCCAATAAACCCTTTGAGTAGGTGATGCTAAGATTGATGAAGGCCTTTTATACTTATTTGTTTATTTATTTATTTAGTGAAGTTTAGTTTTTTGAATGAGGACCTCATGTAGTACAGGCTGGCCTCAGACTCTGTGTAACTGAGGGTGACACTGAACTCCTGAGTGCGTGGATGATGTGGTGTGCCGCCACGCCCAGCTCGGGGATGGTGGGGTGTGCCGCCACGCCCAGCTCAGGGATGGTGGGGTGTGCCGCCACGCCCAGCTCGGGGATGGTGGGGTGTGCCGCCATGCCCAGCTTAACTTAAGGAGTGCCATGCTGTCTCATAGGACAGTGTGAGAGAGGGCAAGCCTTGTCACCTTCCTGATGTCATCTGTTGCACTGAATGAGCTCAGCCCATAGAAAAGTCAGAGAGAAGGACTGACTTTGAAGGCTCCAGTATCCCAGGAGACCTGTAGGACCAGGACAGCTGGGATGGCCTCTGGGCCTCTACGGAAGGTTCGGATGGACCTGTGAAGACCTAGAGGCATCTCAACAATGCTCCTCATCTCTGTCAGACCCTGCCCTTCCTGCCTGATCCCCTCATGACAGATCTTCGTTTTTATCCATCCTATACCCTCCACCCCACACAAAAGCCCATTTAACCACTACCTTCTAAATATGGAATCATTTTGTTGTTTGTGTGTGTTGCAGACAAGGTCTCACTATGTAGCTCCAACTGTCCTGGAACTCACTATGTAGATCAGACTGGCCTCAAACTCACAGAGATCTGACTGCCTCTGCCTCCTGAGTGCTGGGATTAAAAGCATGCTTCACCATATCTGGTCCTAAATATCAGATCTTTTAAAACAAACATTTAAAAGGTTTTGTTTAGGATCTCTTTTGTTTCTGACACACCACTATATCCAGCTGCTTTTTGTTTGTTTGTTTTGAGACAGGGTTTCTCTGTGTAGGTTTGGTTGTCCTGGAACTCACTCGGTAGACCAGGCTGGTCTTGAACTCAGAAATCCACCTGCCTCTGCCTCCTGAGTGCTGGGATTAAAGGCATCCCAGCCTTTAATTAAAGCCCCCACTGCTTGGCTGATTCCAGCTGTTTTATGCGGATCTGGGGTTGAACTCAGGCCATCATGCTGGTGCTGTCTCCATGCGCCCCCATCTGTTGCTTTGTTTGGTTGGTACTAGGAATTGATTAAGGTCATTGCACGTGCCAACAATCTACACCCCTATACCTACAGCCCCTTAAATATGTTTTTTTTAATTTTATTGCACCCACATCATTGCATGTATGTGGAGGTAGAGGACAATTTGGGGGAGTTGGTTTTCTCCTTCTACCATGTGGGGCCTGGGGATTGTACTCAGATCATTAGGGTTAGCAGGATTGATAGCAGGTCCCTTTACCTGCTGAGTCATCTTGCTGGCCCCTGGCTTTTTGTTTGTTAGACAGGATCTCAACATGAAGTTCCAGTTGGGTTTAAACCTGTGATCCTCCTGCTTCAGCCTCCTAAGGACTGGTATTACAGGCACAGGCACCATGCCTGGCTCTAATTTGGCATTTTATGTATGTATGTAACTCAGCTGGTAGAGTGCTTGCTTAGCATGCAGGAGGCCATGGATGGGTTCAGTCCCTGGCACCGTATAATGTGCGTGTACATGTCTGTAATCCTAGCACTTAGGAGGTAGAAGTGAGAGAATCAGAAGTTCAAGATCATCCTTGGTTACACAGCAAGTTGAAGACCAGCGTGGGCGACATAAGACTCTGCCCCGCCCCCCACCCCAGAAGGGCCCATCTGGGGACATTCCTATTTCCTGGTTCACTGACTTCTCACAGCACCCAAGTATAACAACAGACGTTAGCATCGCCCATTTTCAGATGAAAAACTGTGAGTCCGAGAGGTACCTTCCTGGCCCAAGTCACACAGCCGGTTGAGGGACACATGGGGGATGGGGGCTCCTCTCCCAGTCAGTCCTATTTCCTAAGCCTGGTTTTCTCTCTCTCTCTCTCTCTCTCTCTCTCTCTCTCTGATACAGTCTCCCTTCCAGGTCCTGACTCACATATTGCTCCCGTGATTCCGTGCGAAGGTATTACTGCTCTTGTGCAGGCAAACTGTGTGGGGTGGCGGAGCTCTCTCTGCTTTTCAGATTAGGATATCAAGATGAAGGGAGAATCATCAGAATCACAGCCAGATTCCCTGACTTCCTCCGTGCCCAGCAGCCCCAGGGAGGACGCGGTTTTCTTCTGTTCTGTGACAAGGTTTCACTCTTCAGGCCCTGGCTGGCCTTGACTCTGTTCTCCATCCTCCTGCCTCAACAACCTGGATGCTGTCATTACAAGTGTGTGCTACCTGGTCTGGAACAGTATTGTTGAAGAAGAAGCAGCTTACTCAATACTACTTGTTAAAATGAGAGTCTCTGCTTGACCGGAGCTTCCTCGGGTGTTTGAAGCCCATCTCAGCCTCATCCATACACTTCATTTAGCGAAGGGTCTGGCTAGGTCCCTGGACTGGCTGCTTGTGTGTCAACTTGACACAAGCTAGAGTTATCAGAGAGGAAGGAGCCTCAGTTGAGGAAATGCCTCCATGAGATCCTGCTGTAAAGTATTTTCTCATTTAGTGATCAATGGGGGAGGGCCCAGCCCATGGTGGGTGGTGCCATCCCTGCCTCCTGGCCCTGAGTTCTTTAAGAAGGTCAGTTGAGCAAGCCATGGGAAGCAAGCCAGAAAGCAGTACCCCTCCATGGCCTCTACATCAGCTCCTGCTTCCAGAATCCTGCCTTGTCTGGGTTTCTGTCCTGACTTCCTTCAGTGTGAACAGCAATGCTGAAGTGTAAGCCGAATAAACCCTTTCCTCCCCAGCTTTGCTTTTTGGTCATGGTGTTTCGTCACAGCAATAAAAACCCTGACTAAGACAGTCCCTTCAGTAGAATCCTCACTCTCCTACCTGATCTTGGTCATCCTTGCTATCTGGTTTTTATTCCCTCCCTCATCTCCCTAGGGGTGTCATCCTGGCCTGTCTCCAGCAAGAATTCTGCTGTGTAGATTTGGCCAGCATCCTCCTCACCCTCTGTTTCCTCAGCCCCTCCCCTACTCTGCCCCTTGGTTATAACTCCACTTGTCCCCAATATATTTGGTATGAAGGTGTCTCTCCCTGCTGTAATAATCCCTTGCTATGGGGACTTGGTCTATGAAAACGGCCCTGATCCAAGTCTGCTTTGCTGTGTCTTAATGAATATTGTGGACATGTTTTCTCCGGCAAGGTGTGAGTGGAGACACTTGGGACAGCAAGCTTTGCCGTTTCCTTGGCTGATTTAAACTTTTAAAGATTTGTGCCATGGAATCTAACAGTCCTGGGAATATGGTTCAGTTGGGCCTAGCATACATGAGGCCCTGGGTTCAATCCCCTACATCACACAAAACCAGATAGGGTGGTCCTATAATCCCAAAACTCTAGAAGCAGAATCAAGGATGTTCAAGGCCATCCTTGCTCCTTAGGGGGTTTGAAGTCAGCCTGTACTATCGGGGTCCGAAACCCCAACATACATGCAACTACTTTTCCTGTCTCCAATCAATCAATCTATCAGTCATCAATCAATCTAACACTCCTGCAGTTACATAGGGAAAGATCTGAGTCAAGAGGCTTTTTTCTCCCCGCCTTCGCTTTCCTCGAAGGCACCAGTGTCATCACTGCTGGCCCCTGGGATCTTTATTCCTCAGGCGGGGCCATGGAACTCTTAATTAAATTCTCTTGTTAAAAGTGGAGGCAGAGGAAAACAAACAGCAATCTGCTCTGTGGGTGCCTCTTGCTGGCCAAGCCTCGTGCCTTGGCTAGAGGTGATAGCCATCTTTGTGGCTCCATGCCCCCCTCTCTGGGTTCCTGGAATTTCCTGTTGGCTCTGGCCAGCTCAGCCCACTCTGTCTGGCCCAGAGGAAATTGCCATGGGAGGGGGGGCTCTGGCTGGTTATCAGGAGTCTCTGTGCTGTTCCAGTCAGGAGTCTTTGAACTCTAGGCTGAAGAGGAGAGAAGTGGAGGCATGGGGGAGACAATTGCCAATGACAGCAAATCACAAGCATTTCCATTCTCCCTTGAGCACACTCTGGTAAACATAGAAGCCATGGAAAGCTGAAAAGGGCATGGGGCAGAGACTGGGAAGCCATGAGTGCATCCCAGATGAGTAACCAGGTCAGCTATCGATAACCATCAGGCAAACTGAGCGAATTATGTGCTAAGTGTTTTGACGAATCTCTGTGCATGGATGATCTCAGCTCATTCCCCCAACTTTCCCCTTCTTTTAGACAACCTGAGGTCCAGAGAGGGTAAGTGATCAACCCACAGTCACACAGCTAGGAAATGGGAAAGTTGAGAAGCAAACCAAGAAGTCTGACTCCGGGATCCAAAGCTTACTCTTCTGTTGCCTCCAGGTCTCAGTAAGCTATTGGGACTGTCAAACTTGAACTGCAAAGACTTGAACCTTCCAGCTTTGACAGTCTGTGATTTATTCCCTACATTGCCAGGCAGAGCTGGGAATACAAAGATTAGCAAGACTTCACTCTTGTCCTCAGGTTGTGAACTCCCCAGGAGTAGATAGCAGACCTCAATTCTCCTGGACGACCTGACACCAATTACCACAGCAATGTATACTGAAAAGGAAAAGCTATTTGGCTCAGCCAATTCCTGGGGGAGCAGATCTAACCAAAGTCCTAACTCTGGCCTTGTAAGAGAGGCTGTGTGTTTCCTGGGCTTTTCTCTTCATCCATGGGCCGGAACAGCCCTTAACAGGGTTCTGGAGAGGAAGGGGAGTGGTTGGCATGATGGGCTATGCCAAAGTATTCTGCTGTCCTCAGGGAAAAGCTATGTTAAGTCACTTTACCTGCTGGGGGCAGGGCAGGTCCTAAGCCCCAGAGCTGAGGGAAGGGAAGTCTGGCTCTAGACAGCTTTTCCCTGGGCTCTGGTTCCCATGCAGTCCCCATTCCTCCCTGGCAGGCATGTCCCTTCTGTCTAGACAGCTCCCTTCTGAAGACTCTGCAAAGCACAGCCTGTCTGGTAACAAAGCCTGCCCCAGACACACGCTCCCAACACCGGATTCACTCAGCATTCTTCAAAAAAGGGTAAGTCGGGCTGCCACCTCTAAAGTAGAGAGACATTATTGAATAGAAATAGTGCTTCCTCTCCCCCCATTTCAACCTCTCCTCCTCCCCCTCTCTTCTTGCCTTCCTCTCTTTCTCCCTTCCTCTCTTTCCTCCCTTCCTCCCTTCCCCTCATCTTCCCCTGCCTCCCCTCCTCTGGCTTCTCCCTTACATTCTCCTCCTCTCCTCTCCCCCCCCTCCTCTTTCTCCACCTCCTTCTTTTCTTTCTCCTCGTCCTTGAGGCAGGCCTAGCCTTGACCTCAGGATGTAGCAGAGAATGACCTTGAACTCCTGATCCTCCTGCCTCCCACTCCTGAGTGCTGGGATTATGGTCATGTACCACCATGAATGGTTTACGTGGTGCTGGGGAATCAAATCCAGGACTTGGTGTATGCTAGCCAAGTGCTCTATCAGCTGAGCTGTATTCCCAGCCCTCTTCTTCCCTTATTCATCTAGCCATCCGCAAGCAGCGTTGAATGAATGGTCATAGTGTGCCAGTGTAGGACTAGGCATTGGGTGTTCCAAGATGACTTAGGCTCAGCTCACCCTGCCAGGGACTCATCACATTGTGGAAGATGGACTGCCACGGCAGTAACAGGAGACATTGCTGAGACTCCCTGCTGGCAGGTACCGCAATCTTCACCACGGTCATGGTGCAGACAAACTCACCAAGGTTCCCAGAACTGGGAAGACGTATACAGAGTTGTCCAGCCCTAGAACACTAAAGTCAAGAGTCAAAGTCAGAGGGATCTTCACTTGCACACTTAACCACACTCTGGTGTGTGTGGACTTCCCAGGAGGGACCCACTTTCTTGTGCATGAGGAGTGTGAGGGCCACATGCAGAAAGGGTTTCTAAGCTGGGGCTGCAGGGTGAGGCTGGCCAGTACACTGAGGAGGTAGAAAAGAGTCTGTCAAGGAGGAGATTCTGCCGGCAGGAGTGGGAGGGAGAACACTCCAGATGCCAGGAAAACATGAGCCAGGTTGGCTGTGAAGGAGCAGTGGGTGCAGGAACAGAACAGGCTGAGAAGACCCGGGACGCCAGCTCAAGTGAAGATAAGCAAAGACCAGGCAAGGGCCACAGAGAGGGTTCCTGGGAGCAGAGGCCCAAAGAATGAATGCAGGAAGGGCACTTGCTCAGGGGTTCTGGGTATGGTGGAGCTGTAGAGTGGGTGACACAGGCTGGAGGGACAAGGACGGTTGGCTTACAGAGTCTTGAAGGCCAGATGATAGGGTTTTCCTCTCACTATTGAGCCTTGAAAACTGGGAAACGGTGCAAGCAAGGATTATGGCGTGACCGCACAGAGCTCACTGGCAGTCCTGGTGCCCTGAACTGTGAAACCCAGGTGGGCATTACCAGCAGGACCTTTGTAGTCCCCATCATTGCCATCACAATAAAAAGAAGGGACAAGAGAAAGTGAGAGAGGACCTTCAGGGAGGGGTGTGTGGGTTTCCTTCCATGGGGACAGAGATGGCACTTTGCACATTTGCTGATCCCTGAAGGACTACATAATCCTCTTCATAGACCTAGCCACTTCTATCAACCAGCTCTCCAATGTCACCTTCCTAGGCTGTTTTGTAAGCAGATGCTACTAGAAGGCATTTCCTCAGGTTTGCCCTTTTCGCCTGTCCTTTCATCATCTTCATCATCATTGTCATCATCATCATTATATTGAGGCAGAGTTTCATGGGGTCCAGACTGGCCTCAGATTCACTACATCTGTAACCAGTGACCTTTAACTTCTAATCCTCCTTCCTCCTCCTGAGTGCTGGAATTACAGGCATGTGCTACTACCATTGGGCTATTTGATGTTGGATGTTGAACTCAAGAGATTTGTGCATGCTAGGCAAGCGTTCTACCAATGGAGCTATGTTGCTCACATCTCTTTTGAGAGCAACTTTAGGGACTTTTCATAGAAGCCACACACTTAGGACATGTCTCTGTCTATTCTGCAGTGTGTATTTTCCCACTGCAAGACCTTGGGGGAAGGACCCCCGGCAGCTGCTATGCTGGGCTGTGTATCAGGACCCTTTGCTCGTCCGTAATGGCTCAACCAGGACGCTGGTAGCACAGCCTTTATTAAGAGCCACCTACATTTGGCATTGCTCGATCTTCCTATCCCCTATGTGGGAAAAGAGCCAAGGCCCTAAAGAGAGGAGAGAAGGCAGAGGTGTGGTTGCCGATGACTCCTGTCTATTCATGCCAGTGATTTATTTGCCTGAGATCTGCGCTAAGACAAAAAGAACCTCTGCATTATTAATGACCATTGATCACAGCCTTCCAAAAAAGAGATTGTAAGAGATGGAGGCTCCAAGCCAATCACAAATGATAGACCAGAGAGCAATGTGAGGGAAGGGGAGGGGAGGCCCAGGTGGGCAGAGGATTTGGTGCAAACAGAAGGACATAGAAGGACATGGAAAGCAAAATGTGAAATAGCTGCTGAGATCTCAGTGTGCTGCTGTGCCAGATGTCAAACAGCTGTGGGTGCTGGTGGGTGCACCTCCCTCCACACACGCACCAAGAAGACTGTTATCAGGAATGGACTGTTACCAGGAATGGAGGGTCAGGGTCACTTCATAATGCTCATAAGATCAATTTATCAAGAACGCATATCCAGTGTAGGGAAGGATGCTGATGGATACGGCTTGAGAATGTACAAACAATAAGGAGGCACAGTGGGCAAGGACACGGAAGGCCAGGTCCACTCAAGCGGTGTGGATCCTGGTCAGTATCCACTCGGAGTTCGGACTTCTGCAGGAGTTTTTATTGTTCCTGTCTCTGAACCCAACCCTCCCTCTCCTGGCTAAACACTGCACAGCCGAGCTGGCATTCAGATCTCATACCCTAATTCTGTGATCACCCTACTTGCCCAACAAGAAACTGACTATACCCATTCCACCTCTAGTGTGTGGCCGGGAGGCTTCCTACCTTCCCTCTATCCTGGGAGGCTACTTTCCTGGTGAGATTCCCCCACCCTGGGCGCCCCCTCACCCCCACAACTCCCTACTGCCTTTCTTGCTTTACTTCCCTCCTGAAATATCTGACATCTCATTAAGTGCATTACATCCGCCCCAGTAGAATGTGAGCCCCAAGAGGCGCGGGGGGGGGGGACGGGGGGAGGTGCGCAATGATTCTAACCCCAGTGCATAAGTCCATGCAGACATGAAGCAGATCAATAAATATTTGCTAATTAAAGGTAGGGGGCGGGAGACCCAGCTTGTGAAGAACTCGCAGAGAGGTATAGATGGAGTCTAGGCACCGTCCACTTTCCCCGGACAGTCTGTTCCTTCCTACAGGTGGGCCTCCTCTACCCGCGTCCCTGGCGTCCTCCCATAGTGGGGTTGGGGCAGGGGCTCTCCGGACGGGCCTCCCCTGCTGTGGGCGGGAGGCCGAGTGGGGAGAGAGCCCAGCGGGGGAGGAGCCCCAGAGCAGAGCGTGGAGCACCGGCGGGCGCAGGCAGGAGCGCGGAGCCTGAGCTGCAGGCTCGGAGGGCGGCGGCGCCCCGAGCTCAGAAGGGTCATGGACGAGGCCCAGCTACTGCCCGCGGGGATGCAGAGCGTTTGCAGGGTCGGCTGGTACATGCCAGTGGGGAGCCGGTAAGCGAGGGGGCCCCGGGGCAACCGGGCGTCGCAGCCTCGCGGGACTAAGCCTGGCCGGGCGGGTCGCAACGGAGCGGATCCCAACACCTGGCATCCCGCCTCTGTACGCTTCTGGGACGTGAGGGAAGCACAGGGACAGAAGGTCCCAAAGGACCATCGGGGCCAAAGGGAGCATGCTGGGTCGCTGTCCGGAGCCCCGGACCGAGGGTGGACCGAGGGAGCCCCCGAAGGTGGCCGCGAGACCCCGAGAGCACATCCTTAGTGTCCGGCGCTCTGGGGAGATCCTGCGGGGTGGGTGTTGCACCCCCCAGGCCAGTTCTGAGACGCCTTCCCCCAGGTGGCCCCGGTGGCGGCCGAGGGAAGCGGGGAGCCCTCTACCGGCCAGGTCTCGGGGTGACGCCGATTTGGAAAAAGATTTAAAGGAGGGTCCAGTTCGGAGCTGGGGTTTGGGAAGGGCCCTGACTTGCTAGTGACCTTGGCCGGGTCACTGCTTCTCTCAGCCTCAGTAAGCGCATCTATCAAATGGAGAAGACGCTTCTCTTTCACTGCGGGCTGGGGAGAATGATTGAGAGGCCGTGGATGTCTTTTTATACACGCTAAAGTTCTCTGCAAATCCTAGCTGCTCGAGTACATCAGAATTGCGAAGCTCTAGATTAGTTTTATTGCAGGTGATAGGAATGGGGAAGAAATCTTTACCCAAAGTCGCAGTACTTGTAAAATATGAGACTCAAACCCCTTGACTCGCTAGGTTTGGGGACGTTCAGGGATTAAGATCCTGATATTCTCAGACTGGCTGCGTTAGTAAACTAGCCCTGGCCATTTAGCTGTTGACCTCCTTGGGAACTGGTTCCCTCCTATAGGAAATGGGGATGACAAACGTCCACACTGCAGGTTTGCTTTGCAAAATCAAATGGATCATTGCCTAGGATAACATCTGACCCTGAGCAGGAGCTCCACCCTCCTTGCCCTGTTTTGTAGTATCAGACTTGGATCTCTTTGGAATCACTTCCTGGCAGTGGTTCTCAACCTGTGGGTCACAACCCACTGGGATTGCCTAAGACCACCAAAACCACAGATGTTTACATTACACTTCATAACAGTAGCAAAATTACAGTTGTGAAGTAGCAATGAAAACAGTTCTATGCTTGGGGAGGGGGGTCACCACAATCTGAGGAACCGTATTAAAGGGCCGCAGCATTAGGAAGGTCGAGAACCACTCACTTATAGTGTTTTCTAGTGGTGTACGTGTCTGTGCTTTCCTCTGGACCCAGTGACACTGGCCAGAGTGTCAGCCCTCCCTATAAGGCACCTCTTATGACAATAGCAAACCGGTCATGTGGACAGCTGGGCTGCTTGGCAGATGGTGAGCTTTGTCTAAGAGACCAGGACTCCATGGGAAGCTGGAGTCTAGGGCAGAAGGTGTAAGCAGCAGAGCCCCGGACCTCTCCTCTTCCCCATGTAATTACAAAGCCAGAAATACAAAGATGCCTCCTTGGGGTTTGCCAGCTGCCTGATGGCGAGTGGGGCTGCTGTGATCCCTTCTCTCCTGGCACGGATAACGGTTCTCTTTGGCAAGGGTAAAGTGAGCATGAACAGAAATATAGATCCTCAGAGACTGGCATCCCCAGCCCTGAGAGGATGCCCTCACTGTACATAATGGCTCCCATCAGGCCCAAGGTCAGCCAGCAGCAGCATCCAGGCAGCCAAATTTGCTTTAACTTTCTCTCTTTCCCTAGCAGTTAACACTGTTGGCCACACTTTCCCTCTGAAACAGGATTCTTGGGGCTCCCTTGACTTAACACTACTTTTCTTCTTCTTTGTTGTTGTTATTGGTTTTTTATTTTATTTTATTTTATTTTTGCTTTTGCAGGCTCATCTAGGGGAGACCCTCTCCCTGGGTGATCTCACCTTCCCTCAGGCTCTTGTTACCACCTCTATGCATGTGACTCATAGGTGAATGTCTCCAGCCTAGAGCTCTCTTGGGCTAGCAATCCATCCATTTATTGTCAGCCAGCCACTAGTCAGGCCCTGGGGATACAGCGATGAGCTAGGCAGAGCTGTGTGTTATGTGGGTAGTACGGGGGTGTGGAGTGGAGAGATGGCCAGTAAACAGATGAGTGGGGGCTGTCAGCCACTGTTAAGTCCCAAATGAGCACCGAGTGGCATGGGTGAGAGCTGATTTATGTGGGTAGAAGTGGTGGTACAGACTGGGGGTGGGAGGGAGGGCACAGGCAGGAGGCGAGGTCAAAGAGATGATGGGGTTCAGTGCAGATGGTGAGGGACTTGTAGATCACGGTGAGGGTTTGGGACTTTACCTGAATGATAAGGGGCCGTCAAGCATTATAGAATGCAGAAGCCAGGAATGGTGCCTCAGACCTGTTACTCCAGCACTCAGGAGGCAGAGGCAGTTGGATCTTGACTTTGAGGCCAGCCTGAGCTACATAAGACTCTGTCAAAAAAAAAAAAAAAAAAAAGCAAGTGATGATAGTATACGCCTTTAACCCCAGCACTCAGGAGACAAAGGCAGGTGGATCTCTGAGTTCGAGACCAACTTGGTCTACAGAATGAGTTCCAGGACAACTAGGGCTACCCTGTCTCCAAAAAAAAAAAAGAAAGAAAGAAAGGAAAAAAATAAGGGAGAAGGAAGACTGACATTTTTCTGTTGTTGTTGTTATTATTATCATCATCATCATCGTCATCATCATATGGGGGTGAGAATGGGGGTCAAACCCAGAGTCTGTGCATGCTAGGCCAGCACTCTAACCAGTCCCAGCCCCAACACTGCCGATTTCTTCTGGGTGCATTTAAGCCTAATAAAAAGTCTTATTCTAGCCGGGCAGTGGTGGCGCACACCTTTAATCCCAGCACTCAGGAGGCAGAGGCAGGCGGATCTCTGTGAGTTCGAGGCCAGCCTGGTTTACAAGAGCTAGTTCCAGGACAAGCTACAGAGAAACCCTATCTCGAAAAAACCAAAAACCAAAACCAACCAAACAAACAACAACAACAACAACAACAAAATCCAAAAAGAATTATTCTATATTGGTTGCAAGTGGTCTAGGCACTGGGGTGGGGAGGGACTAGGGACTAGGTTTATCTTCAAGGAGCTTCTAGCCACAGGCAGGAGGATGCACAAGCAAACTTGGAGTGGGGGAGAGGGATTAAAGGAGAGAGATTTGGAGGCTGGGATGTAGCTCAGTTGGTAAAATGCTTGCCTAGTGTGCACAGGGCTCTGGGTTTGATCCCCAGTGGTGCATACATCTGGGCATGATGGTGCACATCTGTAATCCCAGCACTCAGGAGGTCGAGGCAGGAGTTCACGATCATTCCTGACTACATAGCTGGTTGGAAGCCAGTCTGTGCTACATGCTACCCTGCTGAGTGTGGGTGACATTCCATGCCAGGTGACCAGGGAAGGGCTTCCTGGAGGAGGTGGCTTCTGCAGAGGAGATGATATCGTGCCTCCAGACAGACAGAGGAGCCCAGTCTAAGGCAAATGAATGTCCCAAATATGTGGAGAGAGGACACAGAACCTGCAAGGATATGAGATACCTTGGCTGTTAAGACTAAGGCTCTCCATTGTGCCATTGACTTGTGTGAGCCTCAGCTTCCTCTTTTTTTATGAGACAGCGGGTTAAATGCCAGGGAAAAACAGGAGGAAGAAGTCTCAGTTTGGGTGCCGGGCAGGGGCTCAGTTGCAGAGTGCTTACCTAGTATACATGAAACACCAGGTTCCGTCCGCATTCAGAAAAAAAATATCAAGAGGGCCTGACAAGATAGCTCTGTGGGCAAAGGCTATGGCTGCCAAGTCTGCTGACCTGAGCCAGATCCCCCGGAACCCCATGGTGGAAGAACAGTGACACCCACAAGCTGTCCTCTGACCAAAACGAACAAAACCCCATTTAATTAAAAAGTTGGTCCTAGTGGTGCATACCTATAAACACCTCACCCAGGAGGCAGGGGCATGAGGACGTCCAGTTCAAGGCCAATCCGGGCTATGTAGTGAGATCCTATCTCAAAAAACCAACGCCTAGGATGTGCCTCCATAGTAAAGTGGTTATCTTGCCTCCACAAGATAACCTGGGTTTGATCGGCAATATGGAGGACAGCCGATTCATAGTCTGGGTGAGAGGACTTGATTGAGTTTGGAACTCCTATAGGGCCTTCAGATAGAATCACCAAAAGGCATTTGGATTACGAGAGATGAAGGAACAGGTCTAAGAAGGGTAAAATTGTCCTATTCTTTCATCCATTCTTTGAGTAAATTTCTATTGATCACCTGTATCAACTCCAAAAAGCTCAGCTATAAATAAAGCTAAGTTCCTGCTCTATCTTGTGGGGAGACACGGAAGCTTCTGCATTGCAGAGTGGGACAGGCTCCCTGTGTAAGAGATGGGCTGTGCCTTGCAGAGTGGGACGGGCTCTGTGTTAGGGACTGGCTCAGAGTTAGGAACGGGCTCTGTGTTAGGAACAGGTTCTGTGTTAGGGACACGGACTGTGCGCTGCAGAGTGAGACAGGCTCTGTGTTACGGGCAGGCTGTGCACTGCGGAGTGGACAGGCTTTGTGTAAGAGATGGGCTGTGCGCTGCAGAGTGGGATGGGCTCAGAGTTAGGGACGGGCTCTGTGTTAGGGACACGGACTGTGTGCTGCAGAGTGAGACAGGCTCTGTGTCTGGGATGGGCTGGCACAGAGGAAAGAGGACGTTTTATAAAGGGGAGATAGAGCAGCTAGTCCTGAAGGTGGCGACGGGAAGGACAATGGGCTCCACCACACATGTGTCAGTCCCTTCCAGATTTCCGGTCTAGCCGGGACACAGGAAGTCAGCAAGTGAGGAGTGTTGGGGAGGCCAAATGTAATGCCTACATAAGAAACTTAGTACAACAGAGAGCAGGGGGTGATCAGTTCTACTCTGGGGTCCAGGGAAACTTCCAGAAAGCATTCTTTGGAGGAGAGGGAGATGGCTCAGTGTGTAGGAAGGACTGCTGTACAAGTCTGAAGACCTGAGTTCAAGTTCCCAGCACCCATGTCAAAAAGCTGGGCATGGCTGTGCACACCTGTAACCCCAGCATTTGGGAAGCAGAGACAGGTAGATCCTGGGAGCTCACCAGTCAGCCTGTCTAACCTAAATGGTGACCTCCAAAGACCTTGTCTTGGAGGAAATGAGGAAGAGCGTGTCCTCATTCGGCTGGTACACACACATGTGCACATACACCCGCTACACACATCACACGCGCACAATAAAGATTTTAAACAATAAACCAGAAAGCTTTCTGGGTAGTGGGAGTGTTCTATGGGAACATTCAATGAAGCAAAAACAATGAACTACTGTCTTCACAAGTACAGGCTTCAGCTGAGAGGCAGGGCTTCCGTGAGTCCAAATATGGTAGGGGATGAGGGGAAGGAGGTGGACCATGTGGTCTTTGCAAAGGTAAATGGCAGGAAGTAAAAAGATTTGTGTGGACTTTCTCCAGGCTTCAGTCCTGTGCTTCAAAGCCAGCAGAGTGGCATCTCAGCTTGACAGCATGTTGTCTGTCCCTGCTGCTTCCCCTGGCTTCTGGCACGTGTCCTGTCAACCTCTCCCGACTGCCATCCCATGTACTGAAAGTGGTTTTTCAGGGGTCACACTGAGCCTCCTAGATCAGTGCCAGATCTGTGTCGTCCACACCCTCAGGGGTTAATTGGATGGGAATGGGCTCAGCAAGGCTGAGTAACTTATCCAAGATCACAGAGCTCATAAATGGAGCTGGGAAGCAAACCGCCTGATTCCATGGGCTACCTCACTCCAAAGCCTGTGTTAACTCCTAATTGCTGCTGCCCTGTGCCTCCCAGCAGGAAATGCAGATGGTGGCTAGTGGGTTTGAATCCTTTAAACACCACAATTCCCTGTTTGGCTTCCAGGAAATCTATCTCTGCTGTTAGTATCTCATTTGCCCATGTTGGAGAAGGCAACGTCTCTTCAGACCCAAAGAGAAGAATAGACTCACTCCATGAGCTCAGATGCTTTCTAGAGATCCAGAGGTACAGCATCTGGGGAGAGGAGACAAGACAGGCTAAGCTCCAGACCAAGGGGTGCAGTTCAAAAGGTCTGTAAGGCTGGCCAGTCTGTCTGCTGTTAGAGTTGCCCCTGCTGGAGGAAGGGGGCTTGAAAACATCAGAAGCACTTGGCATGAGCCAGGGCAGGGGGGCCCTTGAGTACTTCCACCCTGCATCTCAGGTTCCCTCTGCAAGTGAGAGTCTGGGTGCCGGGAGACTGGGTCTGTACCTGTAACGCACTGTGTGACTTGCTGGAGAACTCACCCGTTCTGAGCCTGCCCTCTTGTCAGCGCCACAGGGAACTGGACTGGGTGATTCCCAAAAGCCCACTCCGACACCTAGGTCTTTTGCAAATGCCAGGGCTGACGTATCTGTGTTGTGTCCACCCCTCCCACGACCCCCAACTCTCCCTCTCCTGCGCACACTTTTCAGTGTGAACTGTGCAGCCCGGTCCCAGCCTCTCACCTGCAGCAAAGCCAGGCAGGCTGTAGGCCCACTCCAAGCACAGCCAAGTGTGAGGCAGGCTTGGGCTCCACTTCCCCTTTTCCTCTGGGCTGTGCCAAGAGCTGAAGGAAGATGTTAACCATTTACAATATAGGCCTGGTGGGAGAAGGCCCTGCCAGGAGAGGCCAGCAGGAATAAAGCTCCCTTCCTTTCTCATTCCC
>PVIU01001605.1:76878-171550 GCA_004026605.1 Ondatra zibethicus | reverse complement strand
GGTACCTCAGTACTGAGTCCTCTAGAGTTCCTGGCTGGGACTCTCAACTAGCTGTGCCATGCATGCGTGGACTTGAGCTGTTCATTTCCCCACTCTGTTTCTTCATCTGTAAATGGTATACTGATCTGCCTCAAGGGCAGTATTAGGGGCGGACAGAGGGAGTTTAAGACCTCTTTCCCACACGCATAGGAATTCACCTAACCACCAGTGACAAAGGCTCTTGCTTTTAAGCAATGCTGTGGCTTGTTCACAGTGGCCTCTGGCTGTTGAGGGCTTGTAACATCCCAGTCCAAAACCAAGAAAAGAAACACTTGAGCGGTGCCTCACTAACTGGTTCAAAGGCCCTGAAAACAGGTCTCTCCTGTATGTGACATTTTATCGATCTTCAACCATCAGCGATGACGTTATCTTGATGTCACCCTAGCTGGGCCACACTGTAGAAACACTTGAGGAATTTTTTAGAAACTACAGCGTCTGGGCTCTCCCCCAGGGGGTGAGGCCTAAATAATTGTGGGTTTTGGTTTGGTTTTTGTTTGTTTGTTTTGTTTCAGCCCCCCCCATGCTGAAATTTGAACCCTAGACTTCTCAAAAGCAAGCATTCTACTACTGAATTACATCCCCATCACCCTTTTCCTTTTTTGTTTTGAAACAGTGTCTCTCTCACTCAGTTGCCCAAGCTGACTTTAAACTCACTATGTCATCCAAACATTTTTTGTTTTGTTTTGTTTTGTTTGTTTGTTTTTTGAGACAGGGTTTCTTCATATAGCCCTGGCTCTCCTGGAACTCACTCACCCTGGCTGGCCTCGAACTCAGAGATCTGCCTGTCTCTGCCACTCCCCCAACCCCCTAGTACTGGGAATAAAGGCTTGCATCACGCCACCACTGCGCTAGCCCTTGAACTTTTTTGATCTCCCTGCCTCAGCCGCCTGAGTAGTTGTCAGGCCCAGCCATTTCTGTTTTACAAAGGCTCCCTAGGTGCTTCTAATGCTCCCCAAGGGAGTCTTTAATTTGGCCCAACACTCTTTTTGAAGTTTAAGAAACAGAGTCAAAGAAGGAAGTGACTTACAGTTACATAGAGTTAGTGGCAGAGCCAAGCTAAAGCCCCTATAGGACCCCTGCCTCTGCCCGGCCCTGTTCTTCAGGCCATTCCCCGTCTGGTCATTGTCTTAACAAAAACATTTAAAGGTTAATTTTTATTGTGTTTGTGTGTGGATATGTGTTTGTGAATGCAGGTGCCCAAGGAGGTGCAGAGGCATTGGGTGCCCTGGAACTGGAGTTATGGGCATTGGTGAGTTGTCTGTCATAGATGCTGGGAACCCCAACTTGGGTCCTCTGCAAGAACAGCGAAGGCTTTTAGCCACTGAGCTGCCTCTCTAGGCGCTTCCCTCCTCTGCCAACATAAACATGTATTTGTCTCTTTTCAGAGTCATAGGTGGAACAAGACCAGGTCCCTGTCCTCCAGGAACTCCCATGGAGTTAGAGATGGTGGTGGGCCCTCAGGGGAGGGGCACCTGGGCTGCCTAAGGCGGGCAGGCTAGGACAGGCAGGTTAGGAAGGACATCACACACACACACACACACACACACACAAAGACATCACAGTGATGTCTCAGCCTAGTGAGACAACAAGAGGGCAGAAGAAATGACACTTTCCAAGCATAGGAGGACACAGGGTCAGAGCAGGAGATAGCCCTCCCATGAAAACAGGCAGCTAGCCCAGTGGTGGTGGCGCACACCTTTAATCCCAGCACTCAGGAAGCAGAGGCAGGCAGATCCTGTGAGTTCGAGGCCAGTCTGGTCTGCAAGTGCTACAAACAAACAAAAAATTAGGCAGCTATGCCTTGCTGGAGTACGAGGATGGCAGCAAACTGCATCAGAAGGTGTTAGAGGTGGAAGGGACTCCTCACGGCGGGTCTCTTAAACTAAGCGGTGAGAGTGCCATGGAAGCCCCAGGGGGAGTGATGTAGCCAGGTATTTAGTTGAAAAGAAGATTCTGGAGAGGCAGGTGATCTCTGTGAGTCCAGGGACTACCTGGTTTAGAGACCCGGTCCCAAGATAGCCTTGTGTGACCCTGGGCCAACCTGGGCTAAGCAAGCACTCTTCCGACTGAACTACATTCACAGCCCCAGCAGGCAGATCCTTGGCCCAGCACTTCCATGCCTCTCTGCCCAGCAACATGAGCAGAGGTTGGGGCTGAAACTCAGAAGTAGAGCACTTGCCTATTTGAGACCTTGTCTCAAAAATTTTTTTTCTAAGTTATGTGACTATAATGCCCCCCCGAGCCCATTCATCTTTTTGTGATTATGCAAGATATATAATATAATGCCTAAGTGATGAGAAGGAGCCAGGTGAATGGCGTAGCCAGCAGGGTCGTGTTAAGCTCCAGCCACATGAGGGACACCTGAACACAAGCGCTATGAGAGCCGAACAGTCAGTCTGCAGGGGAGACAGCTCCTGGGTGAGCTCACACACATGTGCAGCGGTGCAGCATGGCCAGGCCAGCGAAGAATGACTCACCTCTGGGCCAGTCTAAACAGGACTGTGCAAGATTTTTATCATACTGCTCAGAACGGGCCATAACTTACAACCTAGGAATTGTTTGGTTCTGAGGCTTTTCCATGTCATCCTTTTCCACCAGAGTTGACTCTGGGTAATGAAAGCATAGAAAGCAGCGGTAGCTTGGGGGCCACGGTAGCTACGACCGATGAAGCCTTTGTTGGACACCTGGTGCTTTCCACCCACGTAGTCCAGCCACACGCAGCAGCTAGCTGGGCGGCGCTGGGGCCTCCGTTGTCTTCATTTGAAGAAACAGCATAGAAATTCAGCTGATGCGCCTGATTCTGCCTGCGACCTATAGGACTGGTACCTTGGGCGCTCTTTCGGCCAGTATTGGCATCTAACCGATACTCCCCAGTTTCAGGAGATTAAAAGCAAACAGTCGCCAAGCCCAAGTACATGGCCTGGTGAATTTTCACAGCTGCTGAAACAAAACATGTGTTGCCCCCAGAGGCTCCCTCCCCTTTTAAGATCCACTTTCTAAACCCAGCCATGGTGTCTCTCTGTCATGACAGCACTTGACCGTCTGAGGCAGGAGGATCAACACAGGGTAGTTCGAGACTAGCCTTGGCTCCACAGCAAGGCAACGTCTCAACACAAAACACTGGAAGTTGCACTGGATCCTGTCCTTACCGAGGGGATCATTTTGTAGGCTGTGAACTTTATAAAGTCTCATTACAGCTGGTATCTGGCTGCTTCTGGACCTCATGTGGTTGGAAGAGCGTCTGGGGTCATTCTCTGACGTACCATATGCTGTGTGAACATGTCACAGTTATTTGTCACTTCCACTACTGTCTATTTAGGTAGATTCCATTTAGAGTTGTTACAAAGAGCGAGTTCCTGCGAGCAACTATTGCATTCATCCTGCATCTTTTGGTGGACATTCATGCATGCTTTTTATTTCTCGGTGCTGGGGATCCACCCCGGGACCTGCTGTACACCAGGCAAGTGCTCTATTTCTGAGTTTCAGCCCCAACCTCTGCTCATGTTGCTGGGCAGAGAGGCATGGAAGTGCTGGGCCAAGGATCTGCCTGCTGGGGCTGTGAATGTAGTTCAGTAGGAATAGTGCTTGCTTAGCCCAGGTTGGCCCAGGGTTACACAAATAGAACACATGGCTACAGAGTGAGTTTGAGGCCCTCCTGGGATACAAGACACTGATGAAAGAACAAAAGAAAGAAAGAGAGAGAGAGAGGGAAGGAGGCAGAGGGAGGGAGGGAGGGGGGAGGAGGGAGGAAGGAAGGAAGGAAGGAAGGGGGAAAGGAAAGAAAAGAATGTGACTATTCCTTTTATGTTTTCCAGATTTTTATTTTATTTTATTTTATTTTATTTTTTTGAGATGGGCTCTCTCTACAGAGCCTGGCTATCTTAGAACTCACTCTATACAGCAGGTTGACCTCAAACTCACAGAAATCTGACTGCCTCTGCCTCCTGAGTGTTAAGACTAAAGATCAGCATGCCCAACCATTTTCCAGATTTTTATTCTTTAATTGTGTGTGTGTGTGTGTGTGTGTGTGTGTGTGTGTGTGTGTGTGTCCACATGCATGAGTGCAGTTGTCGGAGAAGGCCAGAGTTGTGAGCTGCCTGATGTGGGTGCTGGGTTCCAAAATGGAGTCCTCTGCAAGAGCAGCAAATGCTCTTAACTGTTGAGCCATCTCTCCAGCCCCATTTTCCAGAATTTATAATTTAAGAGATTGAACCTCGAAACTGATGTATTTGTACCACAAAATACTGATTAAAATTTAAAACTAGTATTTTCACACACACACACACACATGCACAGCCACAGCCATGAGAAGATTTTCCTGTCTCAATCACATATATTACATTTAACCTTGACTCCATCTCTAGGAAGCATGTGTGATACCTTGATTTTCCCGTAGAGAAGGGCTCTGACTGTTGGAGGTCCCACACAGGATGGGTAGCGGAATCAGATAACAGCTGTGGAGGCCTTTTGTAAAATGGTAAGTGCTCAGATTCGTGGAGAGCTATTTCCCTGTCCAGGGCTCGCTCATCTGTACAACAGAGAAAGCAGACATGAATTCCTCTGTGGGGGATTTGTTCTACTGCAACAAATCTTTGATCAGAAAGCCCTAGATTTTCCCCCTTGCCTCTAAAAGGCCGGGACTGGCTGCTACAGCTCCACCAGAGCCACACTTCCGCTCTGTTTCTGGCAGGTTTTATGACTCAGCTAAAGACCCTTCAAAAAGGAAAAGGGATTGACGGTACCTAGGAGCCTCAGGCAGGAAGCTTAGGTTAAGGGTTGGGGGAGGACCCCTGCTATGTGCTGGTCCCTTGGCCAAGGGTGTCCTGATTTTGCTGCAACCGTAGGAAGATTCTGGGAGAAAAGTGGTGGTGTTCTAGTTGGCAGATGAGGAGGGGCCCAGGAGGTAAAGGGACTTGCTTCAGATTCCACCCTGAGGATTGGTTGGGGGAGGACCTGAAAGTCTGTCTTGTGTGACTTTCCAGGGCCTGCTAGGACCGTTTGAATCGGCTCAGCTGGGAGAAGACTGAGCTGGTACAAGTGAAGGTCCTGGTGAAGGTCACTCAGGGCTTACTACTTTTCTTCCCAGGCAATTCTCTCTCTCTCTCTCTCTCTCTCTCTCTCTCTCTCTCTCTCTCATTCAGCTTCTTTCTCTGTTGCCTCTACTCTCTTCAGACTTTTGTTTACAAATATATTATTTCCTACAAAGTAGGATGTATGTGTGTATGTATGTGTGTATATATATATGTGTGTGTGTGTGTGTGTAAATACATATACATATGTGTGCAGATTAAAGAATAAAGAGGGCTCAGGTGCAGGTCAATTGGTAGATGCTTGCCTACCATACACAAAGCCCTGGCAACACAGTGATATTTTGTCTCAACACACACACCACAAATAAAATGAAAAGAAAAAGAGGGCACTATAGACCTCTGTGTTGGGGGTGTGCAGGACTCCCCTTTGAGGGTCAGTTTATTTGTTTCTGGTTGTTTGCTCTTACAGGTGGGGGCACCAACATCATTCGTGTTCCCATCAGCTTGTGAACATAGAAGTCTGTCTATCCATCTAGCAAGCATGTACAGAAATGGGAGCATAGGTCCCTGGGTGGTCATCACATCGTTCGTGTCTTTTTTTTTAATATTTATTTATTTATTTATTTATTTATTTATTTATTTATTTATTTATTATATATACAATATGCTGTCTGTGTGTATGTCTGCAGGCCAGAAGAGGGCACCAGACCTCATTACAGATGGTTGTGAGCCACCGTGTGGTTGCTGGGAATTGAACTCAGGACCTTTGGAAGAGCAGGCAATGCTCTTAACCTCTGAGCCATCTCTCCAGCCCCTCGTTCATGTCTTGAGACGATACAAATGCTTTGTCTATGGAGCACTTCCAACTTTTGCTTTATTTTCAGGTTGGGATACTTCATATGTTCTCACTTGCTCACACACTAGCTTGATCAGATTAAAAACTGTTCCCTCAAGTCAGGAGGTAGTGGCGAACACCTTTAATCCCACCACTTGGGAGGCAGAGGCAGGCAGATCTCTGAGTTCGAGGCCAGCCTGGTCTACAGAGTGAGTTCCAGAAAAGCCAGGACTGTTACACAGAGAAACCCTGTCTCAAAAAAAAAGTTCTTTTTTGTTCCCTCAACTACTGGGTGAAAACAGCATCTAAAGGTCATGCTTATTTGTGTTTCTATGTTGTTGTTTGAGCTGTGAAGGAGAAAGGCAGTTGTCTGTAGATCTGTGGTCCGTGCCTCCAAAGATGAAAGGATTAGGGAGATAAGTCTCCTAGTGTGGGTCAGGAAGAAGAAAAAAGGAAAAGCTGAAGGCTCTCGGATGATGTCACTTCCTTGAAAAGTTCCAGTGCAAACCCCCAGCCAAAGCCACCTCCTTTGTCCCTGTCCCACTTCCCAAGGTATCACTTAGGGCTTGCCTACCTACCAGCCCATGACTCTTCCCGCAGGGAGTCTCTGGACCGTCTGGAGCCACCTGAGTGTATGGGGCAGTCACGCCAGCCTGCTGTGGGACATGACAGTAGCAAGTCCACCTTGGCTCTCTGCAGGCAAGAAAATTCCTAAGGATCCAGTCTGACTTTGCATCTTCTGTGTGAGCCATAGGAAGGGAAAGAAGCCATAGGCTTGGAATGGAGCCCAGGGCAGGAGGCAGCAGGAAAATTGTTTTGTCACCTATTACCCCTGGGGCCATACCTGTGCCTTGAGGCTTTTCTTCCTGGATTGCAAAATGGAAGACGAGTAGAGATTTGGAGAGCTCTGGAGCCAGTCCATCTACTTCCAGCTCAGTGACACCACCTCTCTGAACACCCATTGGCCAGTTTGTAAGCTGGGAGATAGATTGCCCAGTGGACAGGTTGGGTGACTCAGACCCTGGACTGGCTCAGTGCCTGTAACATAACAAGAATGCCAATAATAATAATAATAATAATAATAAACAGGCTGGGCATGCGTTTAGCCCAGCACCAGGGAGGCAGAGGCTGGCTCATCTCTGTGAGTCCAGCTCAACTTGGTTTATATTATGAATTCTAGGCTAGCCAGGGCTACATAGTGAGACCCTGCCTCCAAATAATAGTAATGATAACAGTAATAATAAAAATGTCTTTCAAATTTGGGGATATATTTTGGAGTTTAGAGTTTAAGGTTGTTTGGGAGGATGGTTATTTTCCCCTTCCTTCCTTTCTTTCTTGAGACAGGGTCTCATATAACCTAGGCTGACCTCAAACTTGCAATAAATATAACTGAGGCTGGCCTTGAACACCTAATCTTTCTACTGCCACCTGCAAACTACTGGGATTATAGGCATGTGCCATCATACCTGGCTGCTCTTTGTTATTGTTGTTCTTTTGTTTTTTGAGACAGGATCTCACTATGTAGCTTTAGATGGCCTGGGACTCACTATGTAGACCAGGCACATGTCAGAACACACATAAAACCAGGTGTAGTAGCTCCTATCGTGATATGGGAGATGAAAAGAGGCAAGTCCTCTGAAGCTCGTGGACAAGCTAGTCTGCCTAGCTTGAGATGAGATACTGTCTCAAGCAAGGTGGACGTTGAGGAAGACACCTGAGGTTGTCCTCAGACCTTCTCACACACTGTGGTACAGGTGTGCCTGAATTCTCACACACATGCGTACATACATGGATACACATCATACACACGCGCGCTCTCACACGCACACACCAAGCTGGGCATGGTGGCGCACACCTGTAATTCTAGTACTCAGGAGGTGGAGTTATGAAGATCTGAAGGTCAGAGTTTCCTACACAGTGAGACTCTGACTCGCAACAAAAGTAGAGACAAATCAGGAAAAAGAAAAGAGAAAGGATTCCTATAAGGTTGAACATATCCCACGCTACATGGCTCCCCCTTATCCCCACAACATTTAGGGCTGTCTGTTGGTTCTCATGCCTGTAGGCTTCTGCTAGGATTATGCCAGAGATGGGCTTTGTGTTGATGGTCCTCAGCCATGCCTGACCCTCATCATCCTAGGCCTGATGACCTTCCCAAACCAACCATTTGCTCAACATCAGAAATACATAAGCCCAGAGTCCAGAAGCACATGGAAGAGACATGAAACGGTTTTCATGGTTTGTGTGTGGGAGTGGGGGTGGGTGAGGTCAGAGGTACACTGGGACACACTTGTCAGGAGGCAGAGGCAGGATGGTTTCAGATTCTAGTCCATCCCGGGTAACATAGTAAGACCCTGTCTCAAAAACAACAGCTAGGAAAGGGTCAGACCTGAGAATGCAATGGAGATGGTAGCGTGCTTGTCTAGCATACACAAAGTCCTTGGGTCCTTCCCAAGCATCACAGAAACTGGATGTGACTGAAATCCTAGCACTCTGGAGGTGGATGCAGGAGGATCAGAAGTTAAAGGTCATCCTCAGCTACATAACGAGATCAAGGCCAACCTCAGATACATGAGACCTTATTATCTCAAAAACTAAGAGAGCTGGAGAGCTGGCTCACCTTTAAGAGCACTTGCTGCTCTTGTAGAGGACCTGAGTTTGGTTCCCAGCACCAACATATTGGCTCACAACTGCCCTTAACTCCAGCTTCTTGGGATCTGATGCCCTCTCTGGCCTCTGAGGGCACTGCATACACACACATACATAAAAAAATAAACCAACTTACCCATGGGGCCAAACATCCAGTTTCCATTTATAAAGTTGAATTCTTTTTCTGGAGTGAATTTTTATCATGAAAAAATGCTCAAGGATCTAAAATTTAGCAGTTAACTTTTTTTAAAGCAAATATTTAAATCATTTATTGTGATTTTCGTTACAGACATGCATCTACACACTATAAAAAATACTGATACTTGCTACCACTGGGAATTATGTGTAGACATTCCAACTGAAGGATATATTACTGTCATTAAAGGAAAAGTCCAGAATTTTGAGTACGTAAGTGCTTATAGCTATAAAATTTTGTTCCCACTATTAGTAGGAACTGGGATTGGTATGTAAATGAAAAAAAGATAGTTTGTTTTCTTTTTTTTTAGAAAATAAAAAAATAGATAAACTGAAAAAAATTGTTCTCTTGGATTTTTATTACACAAATCCTAATAGATAACATACATATTACTACAGATTACTATAGATAAAGCCATCATTAAACTTATTAAATTAGTTATGTATTTTGAACTACTTGCTGAAGACAAATTTTAGCATTGAAAAGCCAGCAGAGAGTTGGCCTGGGGACTCTTACCCTTTCTGTCTGTAATGTTGGCATGGTTATTTAAGATAGCATTCTGCGCTTTTCCCTCAGCAAGACGATTTGTGCTGATGTGATCTGTGGCTTATAGCAGGTCTGAGGTGCTGTCCCTGTCCCTGTCTTTTTCTTTTTCTTTTTGGTTTTTCGAGGCAGGGTTTCTCGGTGTCCTGGAATTTGCTCTGTAGATCTGGCTGTCCTCAAACTCACAGAGATCCACCTGCCTCTGCCTCTTGAGCGCTGGGATGAAAGGCGTGCGCCACCACTAGCTGGCAGGTGCTGCCCAGTTCAGGAGCTGTTCCTTGCACTGGTACCCAGATGCCTGCTTATCATTTTATAGTTGATAAGCCACCCATCTGAATGAACTGATCTACTTCATTTGTTACATGGCCTGCAAACAGAAGCCAGATTCCAGGTCGGAACTTGTAGTCAAATCTCATGAATGTCATTAAATAGAGGCAGAGAGTTAAAGTCATCCACCCGCTGATAATCTCTGGAGACTTCATCATGTAATTGATAGCAGCAGTTGGGGAGACCCCAGTTGGCAACTGGGTCCCAGGAGTTCATACTCATGAGATACTTCCGGAAGTTCTTGCTCCAGGCATAGTCTACCACTTTGCATAGCAGCGTTCCAGCCATGGCCTCATGATTCTCAGTGAAGCTGCTATTCAGACGATACTAGTTTCTTCGACCTCTGTGCTCTCACCGTGGGCCTGCCTCAGGAAACCCAGATACCTGCTGTAGTGATATTTCATTTGTATTTTAATTAATAAAGCTTACCTGAAGATCAGAGAGTAAAACAGCACCACTGGTCAACATTACAGACCAGGCAGTGGTGACACACAGCTTTAATCTCAGTAGCCACACTAGTTTGCCACAGAATCTGAGCGGTGGTTGTGCACACCTTTAATTCCAGCACTAGAGAGGAATATAAGACAAGAGGAAGCCGGGCGGTGGTGGTGCATGCCTTTAATCCCAGCACTCGGGAGGCAGAGGCAGGCAGATCTCTGTGAGTTTGAGGCCAGTCTGGTCTACAAGAGCTAGTTCCAGGACAGGCTCCAAAGCTACAGAAAATACTGTCTCAAAAAAAACAAAACAAAAAAAAAAGAAAGGAAGAAAGAAAAAAGACAAGAGGAGACAGCTCTCACGCACAGTCTTATTCTGAGATTCCTGGAAACAGGATCATCATTTCAGATTGAGGAAGAGGTAAGAGCCAGTGGCCGGTTGTTTTGCTTTTCTGACATTCGGGCAAGCTTTATTTATTAAAATACAAATGAAATATCACTACAACCAGTAATTGACTTCTTTACTTACTGTTTTGTTGTAGGTTTTTTTTTCTAAAGATTTATTTATTTATTATGTGTACAGCATTCCTTCCATGTGTGCCTGCATGCCAGAAGGGGGCACGCAGGTCTCATTATAGATGGCTGTGAGCCACCATGTGGTTGCTGGGAATTGAACTCAGGACCTCTGGAAGAGCAGTCAGTGCTCTTAACCACTGAGCCATCACTCCAGCCCTGTTGTAGGTTTTTTTGATGTTATTGTTTTGTTTTGTCTCTGAGACAGGTTCTGACTATGTAGCCCTTGTTGACCTGGAACTTGCTGTTATCAGACTGACCTCTAACTCACAAAAATCCACCTGTCTCCACCTCCTGAGTGCTGGGATTAAAGGCATGTGCCACTATTTGTGGCTAGTTGTAGGGGTTTTTTTTGTTTGTTTGTTTTAAGAATCATTCAGGGGTCTGGAGAGATGGCTCAGATGTTAAGAGCACTGACTGCTCTTCCAGAGGTCCTGAGTTCAATTCCCAGCAACCACATGGTGGCTCACAGCCATCTATAATGAGATCTGGTGCCCTCTTCTGGCACACAAGCATACATGGAAGGAATACATAATAAATACATAATAAATAAAAAAGAAGAAAAAGAAAAAAAATCATTCAGGAACCAGGCATGATGGTGGGTGTCTGTAATCCCACAATTTAGAAAGTAGAGGCAAGAGGATCAGAAGTTCAAAGTCATCCTAGGCAACAGCGTGAATTTAAAGCCTCCTTGGGCTATATGAGACCACGTCTCAAAAAAGCATCACTGTCCCCTTCCTCCCTCCCCCACAAAAACCATTTGTGCTGATTCTAGGAAATTTGAGTGGAAGTAAGTCACCCTCCACGCTCAGGCCATGTGTGGTGACAACACGGTGTTCTCTCTGGAAGCCTTTCTTTCCCCCAGGCCTAGTTGGGTTTTGTTTAGCTTCCATTGCTGCATAAATAGAATGACGCTTTCTGATTCACTTTATAGCGCTGACTTCATGGTCTTGGAACAAAACTGTGATACTTCCAACAGCTAGGACACTCTGTCCCCCTGGGAATTGTGTGGGTGGGGCACACCACTGCTGTGTTCTCCATCTTGAGAAAGTCAAGTCCACGGCACCGGGAACGACGTAAATTAGTCCGTCCCCTTTCATCTTAACACTTCAGTTTTCAGAATTCTCTTTCTAGAATCTAATTCTCCTTTTTTTCTCTCTCTCTCTCAAACGTCAGAGTGTCTGAACGCGTCTCCATCTCCGTGAACCAGCAGTGACCCATTTGTTTTGCCTTCTCCTAGCTCATGCATTCTTTGAGTCTTGGTAACGGGAATGTTTGTCTGATCGGACTCAAAGCCGTCAGCAGGATAGAACCAACGCTGAGCACTCATGATGTTGTCGGGAGGATCCTGGGAAAAGGGAGCTGTTGATGGCACTGAATCAGTCACTACGCCTTGTCTTCAGTTTTTAAAGCTCTCTGAAAGTGACCTAATATCCAGAATCTTCTCTAAGTATGAATGAGGAAATGTCGATGTTTTGTTAAGTATGTCGAGGTCTTATGTTTTGAACAGAGCTAGAATACCAAAGGCAAGAACCCCAGCACTCTGCCCATCCTCCTGTGAGACCCTGGTAACTGTCTAACAAATCTGTCTTGTGTTCCCTGGGCTAGAGCATCTGCTGAGAAAAGTTCCAGAACCCCAAGATGTCTTGGCGTTCGTCTGCTTCCAGAAGCAGCTAGCGGTGGTCTTGGTGTTCTTTCCTGGCCATGTCTTGAAGCCTTTCTGCTTTGCTCTGTTCTGATGTATGGCCTTTACAACTATACAGCTGAAGGATGACCTTGCTCTTTGGGTGGGACGACGGTGAAGGAGGCAGCCGTGTATATACAAGTCTGTGGGAACAGAGAAACACTGAGCATGTCTCTGCCAAACCAGTCCATAGAAGGCCTTCCCCAGGAGGCCTTCAACAGATCCCTGAATGCTACAGGGGCTTGGGACCCCCAGGTCCTGCAGGCGCTCAAAGTCTCCCTTGTGGTGGTCCTTTCCGTCATCACGCTGGCCACTGTTCTCTCCAATGCCTTTGTTCTTACCACCATCTTACTCACCAAGAAGCTCCACACCCCGGCCAATTATCTCATTGGCTCCTTGGCCACCACCGACCTCTTGGTCTCTATCTTGGTCATGCCCATCAGCATAGCCTATACCACCACCCGCACCTGGAACTTCGGCCAAATCCTGTGTGACATCTGGGTGTCTTCTGACATCACATGCTGCACGGCCTCCATCCTGCATCTCTGTGTCATTGCTCTGGACAGGTACTGGGCCATCACGGACGCCCTGGAGTACAGCAAACGCCGGACAGCAGGCCACGCAGCAGCCATGATCGCGGCAGTCTGGGCCATCTCCATCTGTATCTCCATCCCTCCACTCTTCTGGCGGCAGGCCACAGCTCAGGAGATGTCCGACTGCCTGGTGAACACGTCTCAGATCTCTTACACCATCTATTCCACCTGTGGGGCCTTCTACATCCCATCCGTCCTGCTCATTATCCTGTATGGCCGCATATACGTGGCCGCCCGAAGCCGTATCCTGAACCCGCCCTCCCTCTATGGGAAGCGCTTCACCACAGCACAGCTCATCACCGGCTCTGCAGGTTCTTCACTCTGTTCGCTCAACCCCAGCCTCCACGAGAGCCACTCACATACTGCCGGCTCCCCTCTCTTTTTCAACCAGGTGAAAATCAAGCTTGCAGATAGCATCCTGGAACGCAAGAGGATCTCCGCGGCTCGAGAAAGGAAAGCCACTAAGACCTTGGGCATCATTCTGGGGGCTTTTATCATCTGCTGGTTGCCTTTCTTCGTGGTGTCTCTGGTCCTCCCCATCTGCAGGGACTCCTGTTGGATCCACCCAGCCCTCTTTGACTTCTTCACTTGGCTAGGTTATTTAAACTCCCTCATCAATCCCATCATCTACACTGTGTTCAATGAAGACTTTCGACAAGCATTTCAAAGAGTTGTCCATTTCCGGAAGGCCCCCTAGTCGGATTTGGGGGTGACGCTTGTTTATCTGTTATGTCCTGTAACCCGACTAAGGTTGCCTTTTAAAATTATTGTTGTTTGTCTGAGACTTGGGCCGCTGTGTGCTGTCTTGGGTTCTTGGATTAATCAATAGACTTGTTCTGTATTCAACTGCCAGCATCTTCTAGACTTCTGAGTCACTTAAAGCTAGGGCATTGTGTGAAAGGGGACAGAACTGAAGATGTCCCTTAACATAATATTCTCATGGTTCTCTGGATTGGAAGAAATATAAGCTACAGGACTGAGGTGAGGAACTGTCTTATTCTCTACCAGGCTCAGAAGGAAGGCCTTTTGATCTACCTGGGATTTTTATGTGGGGCTGTGGAGAGTGGGTGAGATTAATGACTTGAATTAGAGAGAATTTGGAATCAGAATGGTGGGGTCACCATCTCCTATAGCTCCTTGATTAGAAAATAACACCAGATTACTTCCACTGGGTCCTGGTTGTCCATAAAGAAAGTGGTACCAGTGACACAGAGTGACATGGAAAGAAATTCAGAAGGTGGCATCAGGGGAGAGGGATACTTGGGAGCAGAACAACCACCCTGCATCCTTCATCCTTCCTTCTATCTCTATCATGTACTGTTTGGAAGTTAAAGCCCATCATCATGTCACTCAAGAAGAATGACAAGTATTAGACCCACCAAGCTTAGTGGGTCACCCTGTTCTGCCCAGTCTGATTTTTTTTCTGAATTATTTTTTTACAACTCATTGTCATCAGAGTTCCTAAGATATTGAGTCTTATCAAATAAAAAGCATGAGACACAGTGAGCAGTGACGCCTTTATAAAATTGTTTTGTACATGTGTGTGCATATGATGTGTGTGTAAAGCTGTGGCAGCCAGAGTGCACTCAGGTCCTTGTCTTAAGCCTTGTTTGAGGCCGGATGTCCCTTGTTTCTGCCTCTGCCTTGCATATTCCGCGCTCCGAGCTCCAGGGATAGCCTTCTGTCTCCACCTCCTGTCTCATGGCAGAGTGTGAGGATTACAGATAGGCATGACTGCATCCGGCTTTTTACACGGGGTCCAGGGATGGAACTTGAGTTGTCAAACTTGGAGGGCCAAACAGACACTCTGAGCCACCTCCCCAGCCTTCCAGGAATAGTAAAATCTTTGCATGTTTTTTGCCCAGATGCCTAGACTTTCTACTTATCTCAGTTTACACACCCACTGAGCACCCACCTCACGCCAGGCCCTGTGCCCAACTTCTTAGCATTTGTTATGACAGTGAGCCTTGTGACTCTGGATGCCAGGATAACGTGACAATTAAAAATGGAGAAACTGGACCCAGGGCAAGATGGCTCAGTGGGTAAAGATACTTACCATCAAGCCTGGTGACCAGAGTGTGATTCCCAGGGCCACATGGTAGAGAGAACTGTCTCCTGCAAGCTGTCCTCTGACATCTGCACAAGCACACAGGCAAGCACACATGCACACACTTGTATATTCACAAAAAATAAACTTCAAAAATGTTAGGAAAAAGCAAAAATACCCTCAAGACCTGGGGCTGGGGTCTTGGAGCGCAGCTCTGTGATAGAGTACTTGCATGTTTGAATTCTTGGGTTTGAATCCCAGCACTAAACAAAAGCAAACAAACAACAACAAAAATGAATCTGAGGCTTCAGTTCAAATCCAAGTGCTGTCAGTTCCTAGCTGTCTATTCTAAATCCTTCTTCATTTCTCTTTCCTCACATGTAAAATGGAGACGATACTGTGTCATAAATTAACACAGCCCTTGACATGAAAAGGGCCTATCAATTTGGAAAGCCAGGAATTGATCTACTCAAGCACAGGCAGCATAAAATAATAATAATATAATAATAGTGACAGCTCCTCTAAAGTACCCTCATGTGGTCTGTGTCCCTTTCAGGTGGATCTCTGTGAGTTCGAGGCCAACCTCGTCTATAAGAGCTACTTTCAGGACAGGCTCCAAAGCTACAGAAACCTTGTCTCGAAATACTGAGAGAGAGAGAGAGAGAGAGAGAGAGAGAGAGAGAGAGAGAGAGAGAGAGATCCTCATAAAGATGAGCCCTGGTGGGAGGACAAGGGACAGGAGCTGCCACAAGGTCTCTGGGGAGAAGAAGCAGAGCAGAGGAAGGTGGGGGGCAGGTGAGACAGCAGGAGCAGAGCTTCTGGAATGTTCCACAAGGCCTCACAATGAGAGGAGTGAGAGCCAGAATGTGGGATGCCGGGAGAGGAAGGAGAAGGCTGAAAGGAGAGGAGGGTCATCCAGCAGGGGAGGCTGTGCTGTGTGTGGTGCAGTTCAGTTCCAGGACCTCCTGCTCAGAATCACTCCCCAACTTGCTGACCCTGGATCCCTGATCTCAGATCCACTGAATCAGAGCCTCTGACAACAGGGCCTGGAATTTATTTTGAGACAAGGGTCCACTGTGTTGTTCTGGTTGACTTTGAGATCCTTCTGCTTCAGCCTCCCAGTAGCTGAACTATGGGTACAAACCACTACACCCTGGATCCTAGGTTACTGGCCAAAGCCTGCCTTCTAAGTAAACCCCACTTTCTGTACTGGGAGATTCCTGTGTGTCCACGCTTTGGGAATGGTGCAGTTAGTGTCTTGAGGCTGTGCGGCCTCTCTCTAAGGCAGGGACCCTCAGTGTGCTCACTGCTCTTCTTAACCTAGTAGGCTCTATCCTTGTTCCCTTCCTTCTCTTCTTCCCTCCCTCCCTCCCTCCTTCCCTCCCTCCCTCTCCCTTCTTCTGTCCCTCCCTCCCTCCCTCTCTCTCCCTTCTTCCCTCCCTCCCTCCCTCTCTCTCCCTTCTTCCCTCCCTCCCTCCCTCTCTCCTTCCTTTCTTCCTTCCCTCTTCCCTTTTGTGTTTGTGGTATGTGCGTGTGTACAAATGTGTGCACAAGTGCCTATGCTCATGCATACAAATGCAGAGGCCACAGAAGGACATCAGGTGTCTTCCTCTGATACCCTCCATCTTATTCCCTAACACGGGGTCTCTTACTGAACATCACTACTTTATCTAGGCTGGCTGGCCAGTAACCTGCCTGTCTCAGCCCCCCAATGCTTGGATTAAAACCACGTATGGCCATGTCTGAGTTTTGTGTGGGTGTTGAGGATTTGAACTTGGGATTTATTTATTGTTTATTTTTATTTTATGTACATTGGTGTCTTGCCTGCAGGTATGTCTGTATGAGGGCATCAGATCCCCTGGAACAGGAATTAAACTTGGGTTTTTATGCTTGTACAGTAAGCACTTTTTTGCTGGGCGGTGGTGGCGCACACCTTTAATCCCAGCACTCGGGAGGCAGAGGCAGGCAGATCTCTGTGAGTTCGAGCCCAGCCTGGTCTACAAGAGCTAGTTCCCAGGACAGGCTCCAAAGCTACAGAGAAACCCTGTCTTGAAAAACCAGAAAAAAAAAAGTAAGCACTTTTTACCCCTAGAGCCATGTCCCCAACTCCCCTTACTGGCCTCACACTCAGAGATCCGCCTGTCTCTGCCTCCTGAGTGCTGGGATTAAAGGCGTGAGCCACCACCGCCCAGCTTGGTATATTTCTTATTATTGCCAGACTGTGTGGCTACATCACATTCTGTTCATCAGTTGAGGGGCATTTGAATTACTTCCACTTTTCAACTATTGCAAATGAGGTTGGGAATATCCAAGTCCAAGTTTTGGTGTGGACATAGGTTTCAAGCCTTGGGAGTTGACCAGTCAGAGGACAGCTGTGTTTGGCCTCCTGCAGAACCGGTTTTCCTTCCCAGTGGCAGTACATAAGCATTCCAGTCTGGCCACATGCTGTGGCTCCTGTTATTGTCTGTCTTTTTTTATTGGCGCCATTCTAGTGGGAGTGACGTGGTGTTTCCTTGCAATGCGGCTAAGCTTTGTAAAGGGCCCAGAGAGTGAATATTTCCAGCTCTCTGAGTCACTCTATCTCTGCCACTGAGGCATGAACACAGCCTGGATGGCATGTAAATAAACATCCTCCATTGTTTACTAACAGGGGCAGGCAGCTCAAGGCCCAGAGTTTGCAGATTCTACTTAAAAAGAGTGGCCGCCCTATTTGCCTGGCCCGTCTCTGCCCCTTCTTTGGGCATTGCTACTATCAGCTTTAAAAATTGTCATTATTATTGTGTGTATATGTATGGTGTGTGTGTGTGTGCTTGTGTGTGTGTGCGTGTGTGTGTATGTACATGGTATGTGTGTGTGTGCATGGTGGGTGTGTGCATGTGTGTGTATGTGTATAATACGTGTGTGCTATAGTGTGCATATGAAAAGTCAGTGGACATTTTCTTAGAGCTGGCTTTGTTTCTCCACCTTTATGTGGGCTTCAGGAATTGAACTCAGATGCCCAAGGCTTCTGCCTTTACCAGGCTACCTTTTATCTTACCAACTTCTGTTATTGACTTTAAAAAAAAAAAGTATTACTTTTCTCTGTGTGTATGAGTGTTTGCCTGCATGAATGTATGGGCACCATGTGTGTGCAGTGCCTATGGAGGTCAGAAGAGGCAGCTGAGCCCTGGAACTGGGAGTACAGACAGTTGGGAGCCACCATGTGGATGCTGGGAACTGAACCCAGGGTTTGGAAGAGCAGCAAGTATTCTTAAACTTGGAGCCAACTCCTCAGGCCCCATTATTAGACTTTTGAAAGGGGGGTCTCCTCCCTACATAGCTCAGGCTGGACTTGAACTTGAGACCCTCCTGCCTCAGTCTTCCCAATGCTGGGATTACAAACCTAGGCTGCCACGCCCAACTGGTATTATGTTTTTATTACGCTTGTTTCCAGTGACTACACTTAAGCAAGTAGTCCTTGCTTGTTGACTGTCCCTCCTCTTAAGTGTCAGTTGGAAGGTGGTAGAACCTGTGATCACCAGCATGCCACAGGTCTGGCATACAGTAGGTGTTCAATACAATACATGCACGTTTGAAGGAGTGAGCAGCTGATACATGGAATCCTGTTCCCGCATGCCTTCTGCTCAATGTCTTGTCTTTAAATTTTTGAGAGATGGCGACTGCTCCCCGATTAGGAACCTCACCCAGTATGAGGACCGGTGCCAGGCAGAACTGGATCAGATGGAAGCCATGCTGAGAAGAAATGCCTGGTAAGCATGCCAGATTTACCAAGGAGCCTCCAAGGGGTCAAGTTAGATCTGGTGACTTAGCTTGTCTTAGTACAAGCCCCCCGCCATTCCCCCCCCACCCCCATCCTCTAGACAATCCCTTCCTCCCACTCCAGCAATTACTGCACTGTGAAAGTTAAAGGGTCAGCCACCCCAGGAGACGTGTGCTGGGCTTTTTTTTTTTAATTAAATAATTTTTTATTTTATGTATATTGGTATTTTGTGTGTATGTGTGTGTATGTGCATAGTATGTGTGTGTGTGTGTGTGTGGTATTTTTGCCTGTGTGTGGGTGTCAGATCCCCTGGGGCAGTTACAGACAGTTGTGAGCTGTCATGTGGGTGCTGGGAATTGAACTTGGGTCCTCTAGAAGAACAGCCAATGTTCTTAGTCGCTGAGCCATCTCCTGACCTTTAGCTTTTTAAACAAGGTCTCCTCTATCCCAGGCTAGCTGGCCCTTGTCATTATCTGAAGGCTGCCCACGTTCTGCCCACAGCTGCACTTGTTAGGCCATGGGAAGGACACACTGAAAATAAACTTGTCTAGCACAGGCCTGCGGTTTTGAGAGGCTAAGGTAGAAGAATCCATAGTCTGAGCAGCCAACCGACATTACATACCAATTCTAGACCTAGCCATGGATATGTGTTGAGACCTTGTCTCAAAAATTAATTAGTTAAGATAAGATAAACCAAGCCAGGTGTGATGGTGCCCCCCTTTAGCCCCAACACTTGGGAGGCAGAGGCAAGAAGATCTCTGTGAGTTTAAAGCCAGCTTAATCTACAAAGAGAGTTCCAGGACAGCCAGGGCTACACAGGGAAAAAAAAAAAAAGTTCTGTCTCGAAAAAATTCAAAAATAAAATAAAATAAAGCAAAACACTTGTGGAATTGGAAGTGTTTTTTGGGAGGTTGAGGTAGGAGGATTTCGAGGCCAGCCTGAACTATGCAATGAGACTCTGCCACAGAAGATGAAGTTAAGCTAACGTGAGGTGGGGTTAACAGCTCAGTCAATGGAGCGATTGCTTTCTGTCCAAGAAACTATGGGTTCGATCCCCAGCACGAGGTAAACCAAGCGGAGCAACACACCAGTCATCTTAGCACTAGGGAAGTAGAGGCAGGAAAACCAGAAGTTTAAGGTCATCCTGGGCTACACAGTGAGTTCGAGGCCAGCCTGGGGTACATGAGAGCCTATCTATAATTAACTAATTAATTAATTAGTAGAACCTAACTGCCAGGATATGGTTCGGTGGGTAGGTGCTTACCTAGCATGCATAAGGCCCTGGGTGCAATCTCCATTAATACAAACAAAAACCCAACCAACCAACCGGTTTCTTATGACCATAGAGACAGCCAGTGCCAAGGACCTTTCTCCTTCCAATCCTCTTTCCTCCCACCTCCCATCCTGGACATGCTTTTCATTCTTTCACACTTAGTCACAGACACACACCCAGTGTGACAGAGAAGACTCTGGGGGAGGGCAGGGCCTCAACCAGCAGAAGACACTGCTGAGCCCTGGCAGAGGTTTACGGTGCCAGTACTGTACCTTGCTCACAGAAACCCATGCTTATTTTTTAAAAGCAACACTGTCCCTGTGGGCATGGAATGACAGAAATTAAGAGGACCTTCTGAGTCTAGGCCATCCAAGAGGACATAGTTAGACCCTATCTCACAAAACTAAAATACAAAATAAAACAAAAAAAATGTATACAGCAAATAAATAACTGCTTTCCCCAATCCTTCCCCACAATAACCTTCATTTATTATTTAAAAGTATTTATTAGGTTTGTTTTTGTTTTTGAGACAGGGCCTCATATAGCTCAGGCTAGCTTTGAACTTTGGCCTCTACTTCCCAAGTGCAGGAACTTCAGGTGTGTACCCCCCCCATTCCTGGCTTTATTTATTTATTTTTTTCCAATTGATTTTATTTTTAAAAATACATCTTTCCAGCCAGGCAGTGGTGGCACATGCCTTTAATTCCAGCACTTGGGAGGTAGAGGCAGGCAGATCTCTGTGAGTTTGAGGCTAGCCTGGTTTATGAGAGCTAGTTCCAGGACAGTTAGGGTTGTTACATGGAGAAACTGTGTCTCAAAAAACCAAAATAAATAAATAAATAAAAATTAAAAATATATCTTTAGCTGGGCGGTGGGGGTGCATGCTTTTAATCCTAGCACTTGGGAGGCAGAGGCAGGTGGATCTCTGTGAGTTCAGGGCCAGCTTGGTCTACAAGAGCTAGTTCCAGAATAGGTTCCAAAGCTACAGAGAAACTGGTCTTGAAAAACAAACAAACAAAAAAAGACAAAAACAAAACAAAACAAAATACATCTTTTGGTTGGGCAATAGTAGCATAAGCCTTTAATTCCAGCACTCAGGAGGCAGAGGTGGAAACAGACAGATCTCTCTGTGTTCGAGACCAGCCTGGTCTACAGAGTGAATTCCAGGACAGCCAGGGCTACACAGAGAAACCCTGTCTCAAACTAAAACCAAACCCAAACCAAACCAAACCAAACAAACAAACCAAATAGGTTGGAGAATTGCCTCAGCAGTTAAGAGTACTGGCCATTTTTCCTGAGGACCCAGGTTCACTTCCCAGTATCCACACGGCAGCTCACAACTGTCTGTATCTCCAATTCTGACACCCTCACACAGACAGATGTGCACGTAAACCACCAAAATACTACATAAACTAAAAGAAAAATTTAAAAATACATCTTTATTTAATTTTTTTTTTCCTTTTAAAAAGGCCTGATCCCTGTATGCTACCCAGGCGGGCTGGCTTTGAACTCCTGGATTCAAATGATCCTCCTGCCTCAAGCTTCTGAGTACCTGGGACTGCAAGGACACAACTTTACATCCTGGCCTCCCAGGCCAGTTTGTTTGTTTGTTATTTATTCATTTTTTTCCAGAGCTGGAAGCATAACCCAGAGCTTCATACATGCTAGGCAAATTATTTCCCGCTGGGCTACATTCTCAGCCGTCCCTTCCCCACAGTCTAATTGGCAACAGACTTCTGGCCTCCAGGGTATGAATCCTGGAGGTTGTGCAAATATGTGAGCTCTGTGGACACAGGTGACCTCAGCCCCTCTGTTTTCAAGGTCAGGCCCCTTCCACCACACATCCATCACCCTGTGATCCCCATCAGACTCTGAGCCCTGCAGGAAAACTTATCCAACTTTGTCCTCTTAGCACCTGGCATTCAGCCAGGCAGCGAGTGGTTAATGATAATAGCTAGCATTTATTGAGCTCTGACTGTGTGCCCAGGTATGCTTTAAGCGCATTATGAACGTTAACCACTTAGCCCAGTGACTGTTGTTAAACTTCAGATTAAGTGCTAAAGTCCCAAGAAACAAAATCTTTTTCCCCGTGTCACAGTGCCAGAATTGAAGCCAGTCTACACTCTGAACCCTCAAGGATGTGGCAGGGCCCTAATGGAACATGACCGTGTGTGCTGTTGTAAAGCTGGGGAGATGGCTCAACTGGTAAAGTGTGTGAGGTGCATGCATGAGGATCTGAGTGCTTGTAATCCCAGCACTAGGGAGGCAGACAGGCAGATCCCTGAGGCTCAGAACCAGTCAGCTAACCTAATCCAAGTAAAAGTGAGAGACTTCGCCTCATTGTGTGGATGGCATCCTGAGTAACAACACCCAAGGTTAACCTCTGTCCTTCACACACAGACACATGTATGTTCCCATGAACACCTGGACACACAGACACACACAGAGACACAGAGACATACACACAAACACAGAGACACACACATACATAGACACACAGACATATAAACACAGGCCAGATCACACACACACACACAGACACAAAGTAACACATGTATAGACATATACACACATAGACACACAGACACACAAACACACACATAGACACACACAGACACAAAGATACACAGACACACAAGCACACATAGACACACAGACACATTCACACACACACACACACACACACACAGCAGTGGGAACATACAAGTCTGGTAACCAGGGTCTCCAGTTCCTTGTTTTTTTGACTCAGTTCATTCCTTGGTATCACATGAGTGACAATACTATTCACCTCGGGGTGGCTGGCACTT
This sequence comes from Ondatra zibethicus, assembly GCA_004026605.1. Classification (NCBI taxonomy): domain Eukaryota; kingdom Metazoa; phylum Chordata; class Mammalia; order Rodentia; family Cricetidae; genus Ondatra; species Ondatra zibethicus. The sequence goes on along the minus strand of PVIU01001605.1, from coordinate 148,760 downwards.
GGTACCGTGCCTGACCCTGGGGAAATCATTGAATGAGACTACCACTTACTCATTTGGAACTAATTAAGTGGCAGGCCAAACACACACAGTTGACCATTCGGACTACAGAACAAGGTCTGGCCCTTGGCTTCCTGTTGGCAACCTGTGATTTTTTTTTTTTTATGATTGGCTATTTTCTGTTCCCATAAGGCCCCCAGGTCCCTCACAGAGCTCAGAGTCCATCTGGGGATCAAAGTGCATGAAACAGATTAGAAAGGCAGACACCTGTCCTTCACCCAGCCTGTGCTGTGCCCTACCCCTTCATGCCCTCAGGTGCCCTTACAGCCACCTTCCTGCCACCAGCGTCAGAGCTGGGAGGGATGGAGAGAGGGGACAGTGCCTTCTCTCCAGTCCCTGACAAGCACCTGATGCAAGTAGTCCTCCACCGAAGGGCTTTGGAATGATGCATTATTTGCTCTGGTAATCCCATATTTTGCTTTCTTTTTTTTTTTTTTAAATATTTATTTATTTATTTATTATGTATACAATATTCTGTCTGTGTGTATGCCTGCAGGCCAGAAGAGGGCACCAGACCCCATTACAGATGGTTGTGGGCCACCATGTGGTTGCTGGGAATTGAACTCAGGACCTTTGGAAGAGCAGGCAATGCTCTTAACCTCTGAGCCATCTCTCCAGCCCCCATATTTTGCTTTCTAAGGCCGAAGCAGGGATCCCAGACCTAGAGAAAGAGGATTTTAAAGATCACGTGGGACACCCTCAGTCAGGTCACCCATGTCACAGCAGCAGCAGCTCATGCACATGGGTTGCTTTACCTCGATGACCCCCAGTAACTTGGTGAAGAGCACAGCATTGTCATCCCCATTTTGCAGATAGGTAGACTGGGGCTTACATTCATAGCCAGGTGAGGTGACCTAAGAACAGCATCACTAGCTCCCAGTTTATCCCACTCCTTGAAACACTCGAATTTTCATTTTGCTTTTTGAGACAGGATCTCTTTCCTATGGAGTCCTGCCTCTCCTGGAACTCACTCTGTAGACCAGGCTGACCTCAAACTCACAGAGATCCTTCTACCTCTGCCTCCCGAGTGCTGGGGTTAAAGGCGTGCGCCACCACACCCTGCTTCTCTGAACCACACTTGGACAGTTCATTTACTTGACACCTTGGTGTGCCCACCAAGTACCCTTGAACAGACTTAGGGACTGGGTGTTCACCCCAACTATACCCCTAACCCAGCTCTAGCCAAGCACTAGCAGTGGTTTTTCACTAGTAGTCTTCAAAGACCTTACATTGTTTCCTTCCTTTCTTCCTTCCTTCCTTCCTTCCTTTCCTCCTTTCTTTCTTTCTTTCTTTCTTTCTTTTCTTTCTGTCTTCTCGAGACAGGGTTTCTCTATGTAGCCCTGATTGTCTTTGAGTCCTTGAGTTATCCCTGTAGACCAGGCTGCCCTCAAACTCAGAGATCCACCTGCCTCTACCCCCTTTGAATGCTGGGATTAAAGGTGTGCACCACCATAGCCTGGCTGTATCATTTCTCCTTAGCAACAGTCACCATGTTCTATCACCATACTGTACCATGTGCTTAACAAGACGGGCTTAAAGTAGAGAAGGAGCTGGGCAAGGGGACAAACCTAGTTCTAAGGGCAGGCTGGGATCAAATGCTTTGATTTTTTTATTTGTTTGTCCTTGGAACTTGCTATGTAGATGAAACTGGCCTCAAACTCATGGATATCTGCCTATCTTTGCCTCCTGAGTGCTGGATTAAAGATATGTGCTACCACATTGGGCTTTGATTTTAATTTGCTTTTAAATTTTTTTTAAATGTAGATGGGTGTTTTGCCTGTATGTACAGTGACTAAGGAGGCCAGAAGACGAATCAAATTCCCTGGGACTGGGGACACCGATGGTGGTGAGCTGCCATGTAGGCTCTGGGAATCCAACCCTGGTCCTCTGAAGAAGCAGCCAGTGCTCTTAACCACTGAGTTCTAGACAGAGTAACTTTAGATCTGGGCCTTGGCTGTGTCGGAGCTGGAAGAACCCATTCTCTCCTTGTCCTTTTTTCTGAAAGAGGAACATAATCCCGAGAGGGGCTGTTACAGATCTGAGATCCCATCATAGGCTAGGATCCAACAGGGAACATCTTGCCCTCATGGAATTTGAGAATGGCATTGGCCTCCTCCGAAATCCGGGTCCAGTTCATATCTGTCCACCAGGTGGCGCAGAGGCATCAGGGAAAAGCGCAGAGGAAAGGGTGGGCAACCGCCTTCCGCGGGCACAAGTTTTCTCCAACAAGCAGGTGCAAGCCTCTGCTGTTCTGGAACAGCACTAAGGTCCCTGTACACATTGCAGGCACTCACAGAGGTGAATTCGGCCTGACCACGGAGGTAGCAGAAGATGATGGTCAAAGCTGGGAGATAGACTCCAGCAGACGCGGTAGGAAATCTTCGTCGCTGGGAATCTTCTTGGCATCTGACTCAGAGGTCTCTCCTGGTGCAAGATGAAGTCCTCATTTCCCCATTTCCCTGGCTGTGCGCAGAGCTGGAGGTTGGTTGTTGGTGCTTTTCTTAGGTGGGTGGTGGCCACCACTAGTGACGTTCTACCAGATGGCACAAGTCGCTGCCATCACTCTAGGGGCCGTTAACGGGTCTGGCAGCTCCGCAGCTCAGCTTAGGCCCTGCAGTTCGGTCAGACTTCCGTTGTCTCACATCACACAGGGAAAACTTCGAATGGGTGGGGGAGTCGGAGCGGGAGGGGAACAGACTGGGGGAGGCCTAGAAGAAAGGGAGGTTTGGATGAGAAGTAGGTTGGACCTTGGAGACTCAAGCAGCTATCTGCTCTGAACTTTATCCAGGGAGGAACAGGGAGATTATTCAGAGAAAGGATGGTGTGGTAAGATCGGAGCTGAGAGCCCTGTGTAAGAAGGGAGGGGAGGAGTCTGGAGACAGAGAGGCCGACTAAGAAGCTGAGCAAATAAAGAGCTGCAGTCTGGGCTCTGGGCGGCGTGATGACAGCTGGGGTTGATTTTCCATAAAGCCACCAACACCTTCCCATGGGCGCCTAGGCACCTTAGTGAAACTGTTTGTCTTGCTTAGGTGACAGTCCTCACAGGGTAAGGGGCTTCCCTGGGCCGAAGAGGTTGTTTCTTCACCTGGTATATTCTAAGAGGTCCTTGTTATCAGTGGACATCTAGGGAGAGGGACTGACTAAGAGAAAAACCAAATCATGGGGGTGGTGGGTAGGTTGGAGAGGCAGGGCAGTCTGCTAGGACACACACCTGTGGTAAGCCTCTCTTTCAGGTGCCAACCCTGCTAATTATTGGCCGTGTTACCACAGCCAAGTCACTTTGGCAATCTAAACCTCAGCTCCTGCATCTGTGAAATGTGGTTATAGGACAATGGGGATTGCTCAGCCAGTACCTAGTGACCTGGGTTGGACCCTCAGAACCCACACAAAAGTGGGGAGAACTGGCCTGGTGGTGGTGGCGCACGCCTTTAATCCCAGTACTTGGGAAGCAGAGGCAGGTGGAGCTCTGTGAGTTCAAGGTCAGCCTGGTTTACAGAGCGAGTTCCAGGACAACTAGAAACTGTCACACAGAGAAACTCTGTCTCAAAAAACAAAACAAAACGAAACAAAAAAGTGGCGAGAACCAAGTCCACAAGGTTATTCCCTAAGTTCCACACGTGTGCAGCATCCCCCAACATACACAAACAATAACAATAGATAAAACATGAAAAATCAAATGTGGTTATGGACAGGATCAACCTTTCAGACTGTCTTAGGGGCTGAAATAGGCAGTGTGTGTAGGGCTCAGTGCAGTTCTGGGGTGGGGGACCCAGGAAAGGGGACTTTCAGGTTGTCCATCACTCTGAGAGACTGTGGCTTCTGTAGGTGGGCACTCAGCTCTCTGGCCTGGAAGTACCTTTTCAAGCCAGGGTGGGTTTCAAACCAGATCAGCCCCAGGCTGACACCACATGGAATTAGGCCAAGAGAATTCTAGCCAGAGGCAAAGAAACAATGCTGGCCAGTCCAGGGCCTCCATCTGGAGAAGGTGCTCTGGATGTTCCCTTGTTTAAATATTCAAAAGGATTCTCCTGGGCCAGGTCTAAGCAGAGAACCTCTGTTCTATTTTGTTGTTCGTGTTCCTGTTTGGTGCTTGTGCTGTGGAGGTGGCCTCTAACCCCAATGACTGCGATAAATGTCTCACATATATCCCTGCTTTCTCTGACTTTTTTCCCTTTGTTTTTGTATGTGAGTAAGTTGTGTGTGCCTGTGTGCAAGTGTGTGTCTGCGCACATGTCTATACTTGCACAGAGGGCTGACAGAGCGTCCCAGTCAGTTTCCTCTGCCTTATTTCTTTGAGACAAGATCGCTCACTGGACCTGGAGCTAGGCTGGCAAACAGAAAACCCCAGCCATTTTTTAAAAATACGAGTGCTGGGTTCTGAACTCAGGTTCTCATGCCAACCCACCAAGGGCTTTTAACCGCATCTCTCCACCCCCTACATTATTATTATTACTATTATTTCCTTTTTTCTGGCACACTGGAAAATTGGGCCTGAGGCCTCACACATGTTAGGGAAGTACTTTCCCACCGAGTAACATGTGGCCCTTTATGTATATACACTCTTTCAGGTGTTCTTATGGCCGCTATGTGAGATAGGTAGGTAGGTCCTACTTATTATTCACCTATTGTATGGGTGGGGAAACCAAGGCTGGAACAAGCCAACACATATGTATAAGCATCTACATTTGCTTGGCCTATGGATAGGTCAGTGCACTTAGAGCTCATGGTTCCCCCAGCACCTAGAATTATCCAGTAAACAGAACTGGGCCACAAGCCACTAAGGGACACACTCAACACAAGGTACAGCAGTCAGCTTGGCAGTACCAACCACTGTATTTGTGTGACATCTGTCAGGAAGAATTTAGTTCAGAGAAACGTGAGCTTCTCTCAAATCGCTGGCCTGGATTCTTCCAGGCAAATCAAAGCAAAGCTTTTTTAGGGAGGGAGAGGAGGTCCTGGAAATGGAACCCAGTGCCTCACACACATGCGTCACATGCATGTGTCAGACGCATGTTACCAACCGGGTAGTGAATTCATACACAATTTACCTCATGCGAGGCCTGCTGTAGGAGCCCCCACACCGTTTGCTTGGCTTGTTTAATCTTCCCAAATGCCCCTAGAGAACAGAGAAGTTCTGGAATGGCTTAGGGTCATGTGACTAGTAAGTAGAAGAGTTGGGTTTCAAAATAACATAGCTTAATGATGGGGAACTTGTCTGGCTCTAAATTCAATTTTCAGCACCACGGGTGGGGGTAAGTTAGTTAATTAATGTAACATTGTCTCCAGGGTCTGTGCACTTAATCACGTTTACTACTTCCTATACAATTTGAAGCACATCCTGTTTCCTTCTTTGCTTTGACTGCCAGGAAACTCAGAGCCTGGGTTTGGGTTATACCACAGTCTCTGTCCTTAGAAAACTTTCCATCACCTTGCTGCTCTAGTCAGATTTTCATGCTTCTTCCTTCCTTCTCCTCTGGCTTTCTGCCCAGCCTTTCATTACTCCTTGATTTCTACTCTTTAATTATTGATCAAATGGTCTTTAGGCTGCAGCGGAAACCACCTCCAAACCCTTTTTGGAATCAGTAGGGCATAAGACATTTATGAGATGAATAGAGACCTTCTGACTGGCTGAGGCAGCCGGTCACAGTCTGCAGGATGAGTGTCTCTGAACAGCTTCCAGTGGCTAGAACAGTGAAACCATGTTAACTCTGAGTTCATGAAATCACGCCAGAGACACAGAGCAGCCCCGACATCTTGGTGCCTAACTAAAAGGAAGTTTTTTCCAGTGGCTCAGTGGGTAAAGCGCTTGTCACATGCCTGAGGGTGGGAGTTTGGATCCTCCCCAAGCCCATCCCACCTAGACTCCCAGGGATGGAAGTGGAGATGGGAGCTCTGGAGCAAGCCAGAGAGCTGCAGTAGCAAAACCAGTGAGCTCTAGGTTCAGTGGGGGACCCTGCCTCAGAACTGAAGGTGGAGAGTGACGGAGAAAGATACATGACATCAGTCTTGGGGCTCTATACAAACACCCACAAATGCCCTTCCCCTCACCTGTGTCTGTACACATGTGAACACATCACACACAAATACACACACATACAAAGAAAAGGTAGAGAAAAATGAAGGTCTTCCAACGTATTCCCTGGCCAGTGTAGGGATAGAGTAAAACTCAGGCCGACTCAGGCTCTGCCACGTTCAATATGTGGCTTCCAAGGTCACCCTGGTGTTGGCATCCAAATGGCAGACGGGAGCGCACATGCATACTTCTTAACCACGTTGGCCTGGATGTGGTGCCACGTCATCCTTGCCACTGTCCCATTGGTAGAAAGGAGTCACACAGTAATTGCAAGAAGGGCTGGAAAAATGTAGTCTGGGCTGCTTTTCTCTGAAACAGCTCGAAGCATGGAAGGGAGGCATCTGTACTGAATAGCTGACACACGTCCAGTTCATGTCTATATGGATGCAGACTGGCCACAAAAAGGAAACTGGGCTTGCCTTGCCTGCAAAGAACCATGGGTAAAAGGGAGCATTTAGGGCTGAGTAGAAGGCTCAGGAGGTAAAAGTTTGCGTCACTGTAATCTTGGTACTGGGGAAATGAGTCTTTGGAACTCATTGGCCAGCCAGCCTATCTGATTCAGTGAGCACTAGGGTCCATGAAAGAGCCTGTCTAGAAGGAATGAGGGGGAAGGGGAGAGCTTGGAGAGTTGGTCAAGTGGTTGAGCTCTGGCTGCTCCTGAGGAGGACCTGGGTTCAGTTCCCAGTACCCACATGGCAGTTCACAAAAATCTGTAATTAAAGCTCCAGGGGATCTGATGCCCTCTCCTGACTTCCAAAGACACCTGCACTCAGGTATACACACACACACACACACACAGACAGGACTTAAAAAAACAAAATGAATCTTAAGAAAAAAATAATGTGGAGAGCAATTGAGGATGTTGACCTCCAGCCTCCATAGCGTTGTACATTGTAGCCTCTCTGACACACACATATGCACGCAGCATTTACATTTTTTAAAAATTGTGTTTGTTATTTTGAGTGAGGTAACCCAGACACAGAAAGACAATTATCACATGTACTCACTCATAGGTGGTTTTTAAACATAAAGCAAAGAAAGCCAGCCTACAAACCACAATCCCAGAGATCTTAGACTAAGAGAGACTTACATAGATCTAATCTACATGGGAAGTAGAAAGTATAAAAAGACAAGATCTCCTGAGTAAATTGGGAGCATGGGGACCTTGGGTGAGGGTTGAAGGAGGGAGGGGAGAGGCAGGGAGGGGAGCAGAGAAAATGTAGAGCTCAATAAATATCAATAAAAAATAGTTAAACTGAAAAAAAATCTAAAATATTAAAAAATTAAAAAGATAAAATAGATATAAAAAAATTGTGTTTGTTGTGTGTACATACATATGGAGGCCAAAAGTCAATAACCCTTCTCAGTCACTCACCACCTGTACTTTTAGAGATAGAGTCTCTCAAGGAGACTGAAGCTCATTGGTTTAGCTAATCGGATCAGCCAATGAGCCCCAGGAATCTGTTTGTCTCTACCTTATAGTGATAGCCTGATAGGCTTGGGTAGTCACACCCAGGTTTTTGTTGTCGTTGTTGTTTGTGGGTTTTTTGTTTGTTTTTTTGTTTTTTATTTATTTATTTTTTTTTGAGACGGGTTTTCTCTGTGTAGCCCTGGGTGTCCTGGAACTATAGCCAGGCTGACCTCGAACTCAAGGCATATGCTACCAAGCCCAGCCACACCCACTTTTTTTTTTTTTGTGGGTACTAAGGTGAGAAAGTCAGGTCCTTTTGATTTCGTGGCAGACATTTTAAGGACGAGCCATCTACTGACTTTACATTTGCCATTTAAACCAGTCTTTTGGCCACAAGGAAAGGAAATATGGAGAACGCCATGATCAGAAAAAGTCCGAGCGGTTGAATTTTCACTAGTTCTTAAGGTTGTGGAAAGAGTCAGACTGATTCCCCAAGTTTTAGCTTGGGTGCCAGGGTCCAGAATCTTCTTCAAGTTAACTGCTTTGTGCCGAGTTAGTAAGAAATGTAAGGTCCTAGCTTTCTGGGTTACTGAACTAGAGCGAGGAGGCAGTGTAATGAATGGAATGGCCTGAGGTCTGGAAACGGGAGCCTGAAGTCAAATTCCTAGCCAGCCGGGTGATGAAGGGCCCACGTGACCTCTGGTTGTCCGATTCCTGGCCCAGTGGGTAAAGTCTATTGTGATAAACAGGACGACTTGAGGTAGAGTGCATCCTCTAAGTTGTTCTCGGATCTTCACGCGCAACCTGGAGCTTGCCCTTCGTTTATCAGCCTCGGTGTTCTCATCCGAAGGATGGAGTTAACAGGCTGACATCAGGGGGTTGGAATCTGGCCGCACTGTGGGGCCCTGCCTCCTTGGGATAAGTGTGTGGCCTCCCGCCCCGGTGCAAGGACTGTCACCGCACACCACCCCCCTCCCCGCGCGTTCCCGGCAGAGGAGGACCCGGAGTTCACAAGGACGCGGCTTCCTGGCCGCGTTCCGGGGAAGGAGCTTTGCGCCGCGGGTCCCATCCCCCGGTCGTCCGGCTCAGGAAACGCAGAGAAAGCCAGGAACCCGGCCTGCCAGGCTCCGGGGCCCTCCGCCCCGGCCTTCGGCTGCAGGAAGCTGGCTGGCGGGAACGCCCTGCCCGTGGGTGGGAAAAGCCGGAGCTGCTGCAGCGCGGCGTCCCAGGCTGCAGCGAGCTGTCACTGCCGCTGCGCGCCCTTGCCGCAGCCCCAGCCCTGCGCTAGTGCGGCAGCCGCGTGGCCGGGATCCTGCAGGCGCCACTGCGCCTGCCGGGGCGCAGGGAGGGAGGGCTCCGGCCCAGTGCTCTCGCGGAGGGGGCGACATGCTGAGGGTGTGTAGGTGAGTGGTCCATAACACCGCTAGGAAATTGCTGGACCTGCTGGCGATAGACTCCGGGTGTCTTTTCGAGTCTTAACTTTGTTCTTGGCGCCCAGAGGTTTAGTTTCTTGATGGCGGAGCCCTCAAAAACAGTTCTGGACCTGGAGGCTACCGTGATGGGCAGACCACGATCCCTTTTCACTAATTACAAGGAAGGAAAAAAATGGAGGACATAAAAGGGCGGTGCTTTCTAGTATAGCACGGTCATTGGAATCAGTCATTCTCCAGCTTATGTCCCAGCTTTCCCCCTTACCAGCTGTGTGATCTCAAGTAGGTTCCTTAACTTCTCTGCGCTTCCAACCCATGTCCTCTTAAAGGAGTCTTCCAGCTCTCCAAGACTCCATTGCGTCCCTACTTGGTGTCCCTCTATCCCTCATAGCATATGGCCTGATTCCTTGTGTGATACTTAGTGCTAATATCATTAAACAATTGTATTCGTTGCCCTGTCTCTCCACCTCAGAAGTCCCAAAGTGCAGGAAGATAGGGACCTTTGCTAAAGGTCAGACTGGGTAGCACTGACACATGTTAAACACTCAGCCATTTGTTGTGAAATAAATAAAGAGCGAAGGAATGGAGAGATGCGTGCCAGATGCTGCATTAAGGGTAGAAAAGCACCAGGGATGAATCAGCATCGTTCCTGTCTTCAAGGAGGTCCCAGACTGGGTGGGGAGGGGAATGAAACGGGTCTGTGCAAGGAAGATGGTCCTAAGTATGTGCTAACAGGGGTTAAACAGCCCTGGCGATAAACGCTGCCAATGGAGGAGGGCAGTGGGAGAGCCAGAGATGAGTGACACCCAGTCCCTAGAGGGCTGGGATAATGGATTTCTTTTCCACTTCGTACAGAGTACTTAATTTGCATAAAGTGTCGTTGTATGTTTTTATCCTAAGGAGGTGGGGGAATTGGTGAAGAATTTAGTGACTTTTTCAAGGTCTCCTCCCCGTTTAGGGGCAGAGAGTTGTGCTGAGGATGGATTCCAAACCTTGTGTGCACTAGCCATCTACCATCGAGCTACGTCCTCAACCTCAAGGACCCAGCCATTGGTTTAGTTCCACTCTTGGTTTCGGTCCAAGTAATTTTATGTGTGATTTTAGACAACTAACTCTGCCTCTCTGACTTGCTCTACCTCTAAGCCTTGCTTTCCTAAACAGAGCAATAAAGGCTCCCTATAGCCTTGTGATATGATAGTTGGGCCAGAGCCCTCATCACTCATGGTGATTCTTAGTTTATGTGAAAAGGGTCCATAAGGTGCTTGTAGGTAGAACAATGAGTGAAATGGGTGTAGCAGTGGGGGCCCTGGGATGTGAGGACATAAACCCACGGATTTGGAGGCTGGCAGGCAGATGGAGGTGATTTTATTCCTCCCCACTCTCACTTTCCATGATTCCTGTGAGACTTTGCTCCCGGCTCCATTCATTATTGCGTTATAATTTACTGTTTGTGAATCAACAAAGGTGAGCCAACTCCAGCTTGGATAACATTCTTTTTATATATGCTTTTATTGCCTTATTTTCTGATGACAGAGGAATACGTGCTGCTTGTAAAAAAAAATTAAATGGCAGGAAGATATCACTGAGGGAAAACGAAAGTGCAAGTTTAGGCACACCAGACACAAGAGCTGACAGCTTGCTTTTCTTTGGGAGGGGGGAAGGGACACCCCACAGTGTAAGGGCTAATTCTTACGTGTCAGTGTGTCTGGGGTACTGGAGGCCCAGATCTTTCCTAGGTGTGCCTTTGAGGGTGTTTCCAGAAGGGACTAATATTTGAATTGATGGATTGAAGTTGGTAAGCGGTAAGCTGAGGATTTGTGCCCTTCCCTAGCCATGCACCCCCCCCAACACTTGTATGTCCGTCATGCATCAAATCCCAGGCAAGCCTGGCAAAGGCTCAGTATGTGTTCTGCCGTTAGAGGTGTAGCCCCAGCTCCTAAAATTCAAATCTTAGTTTTTCTCTGGGTTGAAGCTTTTATTGTGAATGAATGAATATATGGTTGCTGGGATCTTGGGTCTTGGGCAAAGAATTCCATCTTTAGAAATGTTTACTGAAACCCCACAGAAAATGAGATGAGGTTTGCAGAACTTTTTATTTCTTGTTTTAGGAAAGGGGTCTTTTGTACCTAGGCTGGCTTTGAGTTTATCCTTCTGCCTCTGCCTCTGGAGTGCTGAAATTATAGGCGTGTGTGGTACCACACCCAGCCACCTTTGAGACTTTCTGTGGCACTATATACACCTGGCACAGATCCCCTCTCCAGATGTGTCTTGCTGCTGTCTTTTCACCCTCTTTCTTCCCCCTTGGCATTTAGTTGGGTCTTTTTTGGAAAGTTCCTATATGCACACAGGAAAAGCAAAAGAATGAAAACAAGGGTGAAAGTCCTTCTAGTGTTTTCTTCTTGCCTCGGGATTCTTCCCTATATGTAGACTAAGCACATACTATAAAGCGCAGGCCTCACGTACACCTGCGATTCTGTGACTTGTGATTTGTAGTTGAGAACACTCAGCAGACAACTACCCCTCCTAGTTGTGGAAACCCACCCTGTTCATTCTACTAAGGGTTCCTCGAGGGCAGGACTGTTGTTGAGTCTTTCCAGCCCAGAGGGCCAGTACATGGGAGATTTATTGGAAGGACTTGGTGAAATAGTAGCAGCAGGCTAGGGATGTAGCTCAATAGTAGAGCCCTTGCCTAGCATGCATGAAGCCCTGGGTTCTGTTCCCAATAACATTCATGCGCGCTTGAGCGCCACGCGCGCACACACAACCAACCACCATTTTCAGGCAGGACTGAGCACTGAACTTTTGAGTTCTTCCACACACTATTTCATTCAATCTGTAACAGCCATGGCAGGAGGTAGGTACTATTATTATTTTCATTTTGCAGATGAGAAACTGGAGTGCGGAGATTTGCAAGTCTGAGGTTTTATAACCTTTAATTGGTAGCGTTATAATTTGACTCCTGAACTGTCTCATTCCAAAGCTTTTGCCTTGAATGAGCTAGTGATTGATAGGGTCATGCACACTCCAGAGACCTCCAGACCCTCCCCTGTTTATGCTTGGTTCTCCTTTCTGAATGAATATGAGCAGTGTCTTAAGTCAGTGTTAGCAGACAGAGGGACACAGGAAAGGCCCTCTCTGTGTCTGAAACAATTCTGTGCTCATGCTTACTTTTTATGGGAAGTAGCAGTTTTGAATCTCCTACTTCTAAAAATAAACCACAATTTTTAGGGGCCCTTGGGGATTAGCCCAGGCATTTCAGGACAGTTATTTGCCTATCTGCAACACAGGAAATTAATCAGAAGTCCAAAGCCCTTCCCCTCTTCCCACAGACTGGTGTTTTGGAAATGCCTGGGGCCTTGCCATGGTTCTGTTGGAAGACCAGAGGGCAGCCAAGGGCAGCCTAATACATATCCATCTCTCTGTGAGTAGGCATAGAGCAGAAACAGGTCACTCTGCTGCAAAAACCTGCAGAGAGAACTTGCCGCTGTCAACTGGGAGACGTGCCAAGACTGATGCCCTGGGGCTTGCAGAATCCACCTGGGGTCTGGTGATTGGGGAACTGGTTCCTGTTCTAATGGCCACTTTCAGTAAACCTCTTCCTTATGTCAAACCCTTGAGGTCTTCCCCTGTGAAATGATCGGATGGATTTTTTTCTCTTCTCTTCTCTTCTCTTCTCTTCTCTTCTCTTCCCTTCTCTTTTTATCTCCTCTCTCTCTCTCTCTCTCTCTCTCTCTCTCTCTCTCTCTCTCTCCTCTCTCTCTCTCTCTCTCTCTGTCTCTCTTTTCTTTTTTGAGACAGGGTCTTAACAATGTCATATGGCCCAGTCTGGCCTTGAACTCCTGGGATTACCGGCCTGTGGCCTGTACCACACATCTGGTGACTGGGTGAATCATCACAAGGATGTGATGTTAAAAGCTGGAAATATCACTAACAGTGGTCATTTTGAAAATAAGAATCATAACCATGCTGTGCCTGGTGTTTTCTATGTAATATCACATTTATTTTGCTTGCTGATTTCCTGAAACAGCATCTCGCTGTGTGGCCCAGGTGAGACACAAACAGTCCTTCCCAAGTGTTGACATTACAGGCATGTATCACTCTGCTCGACTTACCACATTTAATTGATGAATTAAGCTTTTGGTGCTAGGAACTGAACCCAGGACTTTGTGCTAGCTAGGTAAGTGCTCTACCACTGAGCTAGTTTGCCAAATCCAGATTAAACAAACAACACCAGGACATTGTAATTATTCTCATTTCACGGATGAAGGGACTGAGGCTTTAGTAAACTCCTATGAGCTGGGAAATGGGTTTGTGGCATCACAACCTGAGTTCCACAAACATGCCTGGGTTCTCATGGCCAGAAATAACTAAGAAACAAATAGGAAATTTTATTTATTTATTTTTATTTAAAGACAGGGTGTTTTGTAGCCCAGAATGACATCAAACTCACTATGTTGCTGAGAATGACCTTAATTTTAATTTAAAAACTTTATTATTTTCAATCCCAGCACTCTGGGGCAGAGGTGGACAGATATCTGAGTTCCAGGCTAGCCTGGTCTACAGATCAAGTTCCAGGACAGTCATGGCTACACAGAGAAATCCTGGATCAAAAATCCCCAAAACAACACAAAAAATTATTTATTAAATTTTTTATGTGAATGAATGTTTTGCTTACATGTATGTATGTGTACCATGTATGTAAGTGCCTGGTGTCTGCAAAGACCAGGAAAGGGCATTAGATCCCCTGGAACTGGAGTTACAGATTATTGTGAGCTGCCATGTGGGTGCTGGGAACTGAACCTGGGTCCTCTGCAAAATGCTCTAACCACTGGGAAATCTCTCCAGTCCTGAACTTTAATTTTCTTGGACAGGTTTTCACTATGTAGCTCTGGCTGTCCTGGAACTCACTATCTAGATCAAGCTGGCCTCAAACTCACAGAGATCCACCTGCCTCTGCTTCCCAAGTGCTGGGATTAAAGGCATTGGCCACTATGCCCAGCTTTGAATTTGAATTTCTGCTTTTTCTGTCTCTACTTCCTGAGTGCTGGAATGACAGGTGTGTGTTACCACATCGGCCTATGTGATGATTCAAGCCAGAGCATTGGGCATTCTAGACAAACACTCTACCCACGGAGTTCTAGCCCCAGCCCCAAAGGGTAGTCCAGGCTGGCCTCAGACTTGTGACCTTCCTATTACATCTGCGTCAGCGTTTGTCTATCAGTGTGCATTGGCCATGACGGGCATCATTTTTTTTTAAAGGCACGTTCTCTTAGTCTTAGCCCAGCTTGTCTCAAACTAGTAATGCACCTGCTTCCTGAGTGTTGGGACTGTAGGCATGCGCCACCACCACACCCGGCTGGAGGTCAACAGGATACAAGTTATGATGTGTCCGTGGTCCTGTGAGAGCTCAAGCCAATACCATCAGGCTTTTGCCTGGAGGAAACCAGGAGGACGTGCACCTGAGACGAGGTGACAAGAGCATGGGCAAAACGGCCAGATGTGGGAAAGCGGTGGGTGTGCCCGAGGGAAGTTTTGGTGAACCTTAGAGAGTGTGTGTATGAAGGTAGGAAGCAAGCATACCAGGCCACGGATTTGGCCTTTGTTCCATAGGCAATAAAGAGCTTACACAAGAGGCGTCTCCAGAGACCAACCATACTGCCGCAGTCAGAGCGGAAGCAGCCTCTAGTCCATCTGTGTCCCGGCTTGTGCAGGCTGCTGGGTGCCAGCGCGTGGGAGGGCGTCCACAGAGAGAACGTCTCTGACTGTGGGCCTGTACTCTGCTGGCTGTGGGTCCTGGGCTACCTTCAAAGTCCTTTGACCCTTCTCTGGGCCCTAGTTCTTTGCACTTGGAAGGCTTTGGTGGGACTTTTTGAGACCATCTGGCCACTGCAGATTCCCATTTGAAAGAAGGTGAAAGTAGGGACTATAGATAGGAAAGGACTTTCCTGGCAGCTCATGAGGAATGAATGTGGAGTTAGTGGGACTAGAACTCATGACCTCTGAGCCACGCCCAGTTCCTTCTCCACACTCCCTAAGTAGAAGTGGTGTTTGCAGTGGGCTAATCGCTTTGTATGGATGGTCTCACGGCACCCTCCGAACACTCTGAGAGGGTCCCTTTTGAATTCAGTCTTGCCTTCCAAGTCAGGTTTCCCTCGGAGCCCAGCACCTACCGAGGAAGGCAAGGAAAACTTGGCTGGATTCAAACCCTGTGGGTTTGGAAGTGGGAGGGCCCAAAGAAAGAACTAGGGGCGTGGCCTAGAATCCGCCCCGCCCCCGAATCGCTGACGCCACACCAGGCCCCGCCCCTCATTGTCAGTCTCGGGGAGCCTGAGCAGGCGCCGGCCGCTGGGAGCGTAGCGCCGGATATTTCGGCGGCGGGAGCGCGGGCCGGAGCTGCAGAGGTGAGGCGGCGGCGGGAGCGCGGCCAGGCGGGTGACCTGAGGGCTCGGCTTGTGTGGCGGGGTGTGTGTGTGTGTGTGTGTGTGTGTGTGTGTGCTCGGCCAGGGTGTCCCGGGGGCGGCGGGGAGTGCGCTCGGCTTGTGGAAGCGGAGCCGGGAAGGGGAGGTCTCCGGTGGGCCAGCCCGGGAGAGTGTGGCCGGAGTTGGAGGGAGAGAGAGAGAGAGACTCCGGAGGTTTTTTTTCCCCCCTCTCCCGAGGAGGGGGAGGGACGTTTCTGAGGAGACTGAGGAGACGCCGGGTGAGGGCGAGCGCGGCCGCGGCGGCCCGGGGAGGCGTCGGGGTCCTCGCCGGGCTCGGCGGGGCGGCGGGCGGGGAGGAAGGAAGTGAGCGGACAGGAAGGGCCGCGGCCGGTGTGCGGGACGCGGCGGGCGCGCGGGGGACGCGGCGAGAGAGGCCCGCGGCGGCCCCGGGAAGTCCGCAGCTGTTGGCCGGGGCTGCGGCCCGCGCGGCTCCCGCCGGCGGGGCGCGCTGCTCCGTCTCGCTCGCGGCCAGACCGCCGCGGCCCGGGAAGGAATTCGAGGCATTCGCTTTGTTTAAGTTGCCAGTCGGCAGTCCCGGGGACTAATTAATGGTGGAATCTGCAGGGGCACTCGGGCAGCCGCCGGCCCCCTCCCGCCGCCGCGGTGAACTTTTCCGCAGCGCGCGGCCCGCCGGGGAAGGGAGCCATGGCTTCCCGAAGCGCAGGAATGAAGTGCGGTTTCGGGAGCCGCTTTTGGCCTGCGGCTGGCGAGGCGACGAGCGAGGGGAAAGCCGGCGTCCTGGGCACGGCGGGACTGGGGGGTTCCGCAGCCCGGAGCCCGGTGGGGACCTTTCCGAGGTGCCTGCGGTTTCGGCTAATTACCTCGCCGGAGCCTCCGCGGCCCGAGAGAGACCCATCTTGCTTCGGAGCATCTGTTTCTTCATCGCGTCAGCCCCTTTCCTAACACTGCAGAGCTTGTTGTGGCTTGTTTCGGAAATGCCGAGGCGGGTGCTCACACTTCGGGGTGGGAGAGGGGAAGAGAGCAGGCACCCCCCCATCCCCCTTCACACACCTCAAAAAAAAATCTCCGCAGTGTTCTTTATCGGGAAGCTTGCAGATTCTCCGTCGCCCCGTCTTCACTGACTTGAATGACCTTGGGGGAAAGGATTGGGCTTCTGAGCGCCTCGTGGTGGCTTTTCTGTTCATCGAGGAGCAAATACTCTCTGGACCTCCCTCCCGAGCCGGGGGATATTTTTGAGAAGTGGGGTTTATCCAGGATATTTCGTCTTACCAACTGCTGTGGTTCTGGTTTAAGGATCTGGACTAGTGACAGAGCCGGGAAGAATTCAGATCACCTAGAAGATTTAGCAACCCTAGATGAGGGGAGGGTATTTCCTTTTGGAAAATCTGCAGTGTGTTCCAGATTGCCTTCTGTCACTGTGTGTGCAGTTTTGGTGGCATTTGTGTGGTTAAAGTCTATAACCCCCATAGAAAATTCTTCCCTTGTTAGAAATAATTGTTTTGCACAGACTTTCCCCTTGGGGCAGATTAAGGTTTTGCTCAATTTACTCGGAAGAATTTTCCAGGTTTCTAAAATTAAATCACTTTTCTAAACATAGCAACTAAAGTTTGAAAAACTAGAAATAGTGGGATGGGTAAGGGATGAATTGGACTGTGAAGGCAGGAAGTATAGGTTCACAGCTGACCATCCATTAATAACATGGATTTTAAAAAGATTTATTTGTTTTTAATTGTGTGCATGTGCATGGGAATGCTCACATGAGTTCAAGTGCTCTCTAAGGCCAGATCCCCCTGGAGTTAGAGTTATAGGCAGTTATGGTTCTGAACTGCCTGACATATGTGCTGGAAGCTGAACTTTGGTCTACTGGAATAGCAAGAAAGGCTCTTAAACGTTTTGCCCTCTCTCCTTTATCTCCTATAACTCCTATAACATGGATTGTTAATTGGCCTTCCTGATTTTTTTTTAAGCCTGAAGAACAAGAAAGGTAAAAAAAATAATGTTGAGTTGCTATTCAGTAATCTTGCTAGACAGAGAGTATATTATGTAGACTCCACAAGTCAGTGAAGTGCTAGTTGAGCAAACTGAAGGTCAGTACGTACAAGTGACTATTCCAAGCCCATGCATATAACCAGTAAGAAGTGGCTCTGGAATTTGAAACCATATTTGCTCCACATTTACTTCCAATTATATGCTGTCTTGGGAAACAAAAAAACTTGATTTCTAGATCTTTGAGTCAGCCCATTGGGTCACACACAGTTGGACCCTAGAGTAATGTCAGTATGCGCTGGAGGTGTGATAATATTTTGGTACAAGCCAGGTGGTGATGGCGCATGCCTTTAATCCCAGCACTCGGTGGGCAGAGACAGGTGATCTCTGTGAGTTTGAGGCCAGCCTGGTCTACAAGAGCTAGTTCCAGGACAGGCTCCAAAAGCTACAGAGAAATCCTGTCTTGAAAAACCAAAAAAAGAAAAGAAAATTTGGTACAAAGACTACATAAAAATATGTACTGTATACAGTAGGTGCTTTGCTTATGTTGGAAACATTTGTATTAAAACAATGGTTGGACTAAGTTAGTCATACATTTCATCTCTATAATGGAAGCTGGTAGAAAGGTGGTAATGATCCTGTAGTAGAGGCCACCGTTGAGGGTGACATTCAGGATCCAGAAATTGAAACATTTTCATGTAACAGTTTTGGGACAGTATCAACTAAGTAAAGTATGCTACTTGTAGAACTCAGATAATCCAACCTGAAGAATTTGTTATAAATTTTGGTGCACATATTAGACACTCCATAAATTTATTTGCTGAATGAATGAATGTATATGTTATTGATATATAATTTGTATGTGATAAAATTGGCCAGTGTTAGGTATATAGTTTGAGCTTTGGCAAAGGTACAGTGTTGTATAGTTGTGAAGTCATTACTATTTTTACTAAACTTTTCTTTAAGGAATTGATAACAGATTGACTCTGAGGAAGATTAGGAGGTTTCTGTGCTTAGATTTTATGCTGGGAGATCAGAATGAATGCTAGGGAGTCCGTATGCCAACTTGATAGGAAGTAAGGAAATTTTACATAGTTAATAGTGCACATAAGAGAGGAAGTGATGACTACATTTGAGAGGAAGTAGATTTTAGTTACTTCTAGGCAAAAGGATTTCTTTTCGCTAAAATTAATATTTCAAGTTTTATTAAGAGTAAAACTTTTTGTTTTCCTTTGAAATGTAGCTTGTATACATAAGTGCTTAAAGTGTTATAATTAGCATAACACGTCCACAGATACTTGAGTGTTCCCTTCCCACCTGTAGCCAGTTTATCCTTCTTGCTGATCTTTGATTTATTTTAGCCAGCATCATACAAAAAGGAGGATACATTGGGTAGAAACTGTGGCTTGCTAGGAAGATATCTGGTGATTTTTTTTTTTCTTACACTTTCTTGAGTCACTGAATTTGACTCAAATTGCTTTTAGCTCAAGTTTCTCTGTATTAGGAAATGCTGAAGCCTTCCTTGCAGAGCTTCTAGAATTTAGAAGAAGCCACATTTCTACTTCACCCCCCATTTTATTTATGTTGTACAATTTTCCATGCCCATCTGTGAATTTCTCTGAGAATAGAAACTTCTCTTAGCGTCAGCCATTGGTCCTCCCTCCATATACTATTAGGAAATAATAATTAAATTAAAATACCCTCCAGACTACTCAACATTTTGGGTGACTGTAGGGAGAAAATTATAGTAGCTTACTTTATGGTTATGAAGTAGTTATTATCCTCATTTTATATATGAGGGAGCTGAGCTCAGAGCAGTTACTACCAGACCCTGTGAGGGGCAGACTGTATATTTGAGGTCAGGCAGGTTGAATCTTTTATTTCATTACACTTTGGTGTATTGGGGGCATCTTAAAAGAACAAACTTGAACATACCATGTCAAAATCGGAGCTGCAGTGAGTAGGCATGCTGCTGCTGCTTTCATCTATCCTCTTAGTTCCTGGAGACGCCATCTCAATGCCAAAGAATTAGTAGCTCATTTTTTTTTTTTTGCCCATTTCCCTTCCATACTTAGCATTTATTTTTTTTTAAGTATAGTATTTTGTATTTGTTTACTGTTTGGGCCACTTCTCCTCTTGTATGTGATCCAAAGTTATTGTCACTTTAGTTTGTTATTTAAGAACTTCATACTTGGTCTGTGCGCTTCTCTTTGTTTTTTTTTTTTTCCTGGACAGTCTTATTTATTTGAGTTTTGAGACATAGTCTCATATAGCCCAGGCCTCAGACTCCCTGTGTAGCTGAGGAAATACTTAATAGTGTGTGTGTGTGTTGGGTATGTCTGTGTGTGTGTTGCAGGGGATTGAATTCAGGGCCTTATATGTGTTAGGTAAATGCTCTGCCAATTTTTTCTTCTCTTTCTCTCTCGCTCTTGCTCGCTCACTCCGGCTAGCCTTGAACTTGCTGTGTATCCCAGATTTGCCTTGAACTCATGACTATCCTCCTGCTTCAGTTGCCTGAGTACTAGAATTATAGAACTATAATATGTATGTACCACCATGCCCTGGACAAGTCATGTTTTTAAATGTGTGTTATTAAAAACTTGCACAAAACTTTAAAAACCTACCATTCCTTTTCCTTTTTGGTTTTGTTTGTGGTACTAGGGATTGAACATGACCTCACCTTGTATTTTGAAACAGTGTTTAAATTGCCAGGCTTTAAACTTAAACTTACTCTGTCAACCAGGCTGACCTTGCACTCTTCTTTTTAAAGATTTGTTTATCTTTGTATGTTTGAGAAAGAAAATTTTGTGTAAGTGTGTGTGTGTGTCTGTGTCCATACAAATTGTACAGAGGCCAAAAGGAGGTGTTGGTCTCTTGGGGCTGGAGTTACAGGTGTGTGTGAAACCTTTTTAAGTTAGTGCTGGGATCTAAACTCTGGTCCTCATGATTATCCAGCTGCAGCTCTTTTTATCCTCTTAAATTATTATTACATGGACTTTATCCCCTGTCTTCTCTGGGAGAGTCACCCTGTTACTATGGCTTCTGGCTATCTTGGAATTTTCTTTGCTGGCATCAAACTCATAGATCCACCTGCTTTTGCCTCCCAAGTGCCTAAGCTTATGTTGAGTATCAGAGATACTTCTCATCACCCTGTCTTGCTAGTCCCTTCCCGTTATTCCCTATTATTGGCTTCTGTTGCTTTTTTTCATTGGACCTATTATGATTTATAATGATACACCTGCTTGCATGATTACTATCTGTTTTCCTCCTACACTCCATAGGAGCAAAGACGCCATTTGTTTTGTTCCCGAGTATATGCATCCCTAATACCTAGCACAGTGTGACATGTAGCAGGTATTTAATAAATATTTAAAGATTATATTCCAAAGTTAGCACCTTTGTGTCATCTTTTGTGTTTTTTTTTCTCTCACGCTGTTTTACTCTTTAGGTGTTTTTCATCCAATAAGAATCAGCTGTATCACCAGGCAATGGTGACACACGCCTTTAATCCTAGCACTCGGGAGGCAGGGGCAGGTGGATCTCTGAATTCGAGCCCAGCCTGGTCTACAGAGCGAGTTCCAGGATGGCCAGGACTAAGCTACACAGAGAAACCCTATCTGGGGGAGTGGGGTGAAGTTAATCAGCTGTTTCTTCTAATTGATGTTATCTTGACTTTGCTTTTGTAAATTTGTTGTCTCCTGTGCTGGTGAGATGGTTCAGCAGGTAAAGTGTTTACCACCAAGCCTAACAGCTGAGTTTGGTCTCTGAGACCCATGTGGTGGAAGGCGAAAAATGATTCTTACAAGTTGTCCTTTGACCGCCACATGTATGCTATAACATGTACACATATACATGTATGAACACACATACATATATACAAAGTAAATAAAAATGTAATAAAAGTAAAAAATACCTTTTCTGTATGGTATTATTATTGTTATTCCTTATGTTCTTGGTAAATCATATTGGCTTGTCTTAATCCTAATATCTTGTTGGATCAAAAGCTTCTTTCTCAGAAATACCCCCCATCTATCTGAATAGCCCTGACCTCGAAAACTCGTAGATGGGGCCTCGAACTCAGAGATCTGCCTGCCTCTGCCTCCCGAGTGCTGGAATTAAAGGCATGCGTCACCACTGCTCTCCCCCGCTCCCTTTTTAAAGATTGCATTTATTAACTGGGTAGTACACACCTTTAATTGCAATACTTGGGAGGCAGAGGCAGGTGCATCTTGGGAGTTCAAGGCCAGCCTGGTCTGCATAGTGAGTTCCAGGATGGCCAGAGTTACATAGTGATACTCTGTCTCAAAAAACAAAATAAAGGGGCCGGAGAGATGGCTCAGCGGTTAAGAGCATTGCCTGCTCTTCCAAAGGTCCTGAGTTCAATTCCCAGAAACCACATGGTGGCTCACAACCATCTGTAATGAGGTCTGGTGCCCTCTTCTGGCCTTCAGGCATACACACAGATAGAATACTATATACATAATAATAATAAAAAAAACATTACATATATTGTGTATGTGTGTGCATGCACCTGCATATCACAGTATATGTATGGAGACCAGAGAACAACTTGGGGGTATATTTATGTCCTTGGGTTCTGGGGATCAAACTCAGACTTAGTAGCAACTTCCTGTACTCATTTTGCTGTCCCTCTTTAAAAAAAAAAAAAATCCAAACCACTTTTTATGTGTGTCTCGTATGCTCGTATGATCGTGTGATGTGTGTATGTAGGAATGTCACAGTGCATGTGTAGAGGTCAAAGGGCAGCTTTGTGGAGGTGCAGAGTCAGCTCTCTCCTTCCACCTTTATGTGGATTTGGGGGTTCTAATTCAGGTCACCAGGTTTCGCAGCAGGCACCTTTACCCATGTAGTCATCTTGCTGGCCCTTTCAAAAAACTTACAGCTTATAATGCTTGTCATATTTTTGTCAGTTTATGCACACACACATACTTTTTAAAAATTTTTCTGAGACAGGGTTTTTCTGACTGCCTCTGCCTCCTGTGCTACCACTGCTAGTTTGTATCTTGTTAAAATTTTTATTTTTATTTTATTTTTTGTTTCTGTGTGCCAGTGTTGTAACATATGTTCAGGTGATCTTGGAGGTCGGAAGAGAGTATGGGATCCTTTGGAGCTGTAATTATAGGCAGTTTTGTGTTTCCTGTCGTGAGAATTGGTAGCCACACTTTGATCTTCTGGGAGAGCAGCTAACATTCGTAACTGCTGAGCCATTGTTTTAACTCCCATGCTAGCCTATATCTTAGTTGCCTGATTTAATAAGAAATTTGTGTTTAGAAGTTGTGTTATTTAATAGCCCTCTGATTATTTCATTGAGCACCATACATAGTAGGTTCTCAGTAGAGGGTGGTTTTGTGTGTGTACATTTGTCATGCGCGGCATAGGTATCTTCCTCTATAATCCACCTTAGTTTTGAGACAAGTTCTCTTACTGAAGATGGTGCTCAGTGATTGGCTAGACTGGTCAGCAGCTTTTGGGATCTGCTAGTCTCTTCTGCTTGGGCTGGGGTAACCTTCTCAACTTTTATGTGGGTGCTGAGGAACCCATACTCATACAGCAACAGCTTTACCCACCCCACTAAAACATCTCAGTAGCCCCTGCTTCATCTTTTTGTTCTTCTTAACCCAAGCTGGCCTCTAGTGTGCCCCTGCTTTCTAAATGCTGGGGTCACAGGCATGCTTTACTACATCCATCACTACATTTGCCTTCAGTAGAGTTTTTGGCAATTGAACATCATCAAAACTGCTTATGCGTAGGTAGCAATTTTAATATCTTAGGCTTATTAAAATGGATCCCTTTTTAAAACTAGAATACTACATAATATTTTCTTTAATCCAAAAGGTAGGAATGCGCCAAGTGCATCAGGTAATAGATTGTTCTTGTATGAAAGTTCGGAAGTTCAGTCATGGTGTCATAAGGCACAAGCTCCTTTGAAACCCATTACAGTCGGGCGGTGGTGGTGCACGCCTTTAATCCCAGCACTCGGGAGGCAGAGGCAGGTGGATCTCTGGGAGTTCGAAGCCAGCCTGGTCTACAAGAGCTAGTTCCAGGACAGGCTCCAAAGCTACAGAGAAATCCTGTCTCGAAAAATGAAAAAAGAAAAAAACAAAAACAAACAAACAAAAAAAGAAACCCATTACAGGTGAAGAACTAAGAGTTTCTACTGGGAAAGGTGCTTGGTCTGTGCTTATATAAGATGTTCTGATTGGATAACTAAAATGAGATTCCAGGTATTATCCTATTTGGATTATCATTATTATTTGATTTTTTGAGACAGGATTTCTCTGTGTAACTGCCCTGACTGTCCTGGAACTCTTTCTCTGTAGACCAGGCTGACCTCAAACTCACAGAGATCCACTTTCCTCTGCCTTCCAAGTGCTGGGGATTAAAGGCGTGTGCAACCACCGCTCGGCTTGTATTTTTTTTTTTTGATCAATATTTTATTGGTTCTGTTGATAATGAAAATTCTGAGCCCTTGGATGTTGTGATACATGCCTGTAATTTCAAAACTGGGATTAGAGTGGAGGCTGAAATGGGGATCATAGTTTAAAGACTAGCTTGGGCTATATGACAAGGCCATGTCTCAAACAAAAAACTAGGACTAGGAGACATCTCAATAGGTAAGGCACTTGTCACACAAGTGTGAAGTCCTGAGTTCAGATCTCCAGAACCGGTATAAAGCCTGTACAAGATAGGAGGCAGAGATAGGAGAGTCCCCAGATGCTCACCAGCAGATTCTGTATGAGCAAGTGATGAGACTGTGTTTCCAACAAGGTCTTACATCCAAGGTTGCCCTCTGACCTCCACATACATGCTGTGGCATGTGTATATCCATACATACACGAGAACTCATATACAGGTACAACAAAAAACAAAATAGGAGCTGGTAAAGCGCCTGCCATACAAACATAAGGATTTGAGGTTGGATCCCCAACACCAGTGTAAGAGCCCAGTATTTGTAGTTAACTCCAGCACAGGGGTGGTGGAGATCAGTGGATCCTTGAAGCTTATTGGCCAGCTGAATGCATGAGTTGCAAATTCAGTGAGAAACCCTGTTCAAAAATAATGAAGTAAACTGGACATGTGATATTAAGAATCATAGTAGCTGGGAGCCAGAGGCAAGCTAATCTCTGAGATCGAGGTCAGCTTGGTTTGTGTACTGAATTCCAGACCAGCTAAGAGCTACATAATCATAGAAAATCTCCAAAAAGAAAGAAAGTTGAGCAATCACAGAAAGACAGTGCTGGCTTCTGACCTCCACTTGCACAAACATTTGCACATGTCCACACAAACAAATACATATTCCCACCCCAACTCTCCCCAAAAAGAGAAAGAAAATCTTCAACCAGTCACATCTGTTTAAAGCGAGGGGAATGGAGAGATGGTTCACTGTTTGAGAGCACTGGCTGCTCTTCCAGAGGACCCGGGTTCAATTTCCAGCACTCGGCAGCTCACAACCGTCTGTAATTCTATTTCTAGGGAGCCTGGCACCATCACACAGACATAAATGCAGGCAAAACACCAATGCAAATAAAAGTAAATCTTAAAGCTATAGACTGTAGGTAACTTTATTGCCAGTTATTCTTCCTTTCTGTATGAAAGGCGTATTAATGTGTGTATTCTTTGAGTCTGAGTGCACATTAATCTAGTAGACATTTTATAATTGAGTGATAAATAGAAATCTGTTTTAAGACAGCCTGGTGACATAGGACTGTAGTCCCAACAGGAGGCTAAGGCAGGTGGTTTGTGAGTTAGAGGCCAGACTGGGCTATGTAGGGAGACCCTTTCTCAAAAAAATATCAAAAAGAAACATTATAGTCTACTGATGGTTAAATATTTTTTTTTTATTTTTGAGACAGGGTTGTAACCCTGGCTGTACTGGAACTTGCTCTATAGACCAGTCTGACCTCGAACTCAAGAGGATTTGCCTGCCTTTGCCTCCTGAGTGCTGAGATTAAAGGCTATTAATTTTTGTGCTTTCTGCCATAGCTGTATTAGTGTAGCATGAAATATTCTTAATATAATTCGATAAGATTGGACATTTTTAAAGTCTTTTCTGTAGGAACTTGACTGATGATTAGGCTAACACTTTTGAGGTTAGATTCTAAGTCAATTGAAAGTAACCATACAGCACTCGGGAGGCAGAGGCAGGCGGATCTCTGTGAGTTCGAGACCAGCCTGGTCTACCAGGACAGGCTCCAAAGCCACAGAGAAACCCTGTCTTGAAAAACCAAAAAAAAAAAAGAAAGTAACCATAAAAATTTTAAGAGACTGGGTGCAGCTCAGTCAGTAGTAGGGTGCTTGCTTAGCATGCTGGGGGCCTGTGCCTGGTCAGATTTCTCAAGAGCACACAACATACACATACTGTTCTGGCTAGTTTTATGTCAGCTTGACACATGCTATAGTTAGCTGAGGGAAGGGAATCTTAACTGAGAAATTCCTCCATAAGATCAGGCTGTAGGTCAGTCTGTAGAGCAGTTTCTTAGTGATTTAATGGGGAGGGCCCAGCCTGTTGTAGGTGCAGCACCTCTGAGCTGGTGGTCCTGGCTTCTATAAGAAAGCAGGCTGAGCAAGCCCTGAGGAAGGAGCAAGTCAGTAAGCAGCACTCTTTGATGGCACGTGCCTCTAGGTTCCCACAAGGTTTAAATTCCTGTCTTAGTTTCCCTCAGTGAACACTATGATTTAGGGTATAGAAGAGAAATAAACCCTTTCCTTCTCAAGTTACCTTTGGTCATGGTGTTTCATCACAGCAGAGGTAACCCTAACTAAGACACAACACACAAACACACACACATGATATGGTGCTGGGGAGTGGAGTGTGTGCCTATCATGACTGAGCTTCAGTCCCCAATATGAAAAGAAATATTTAAAAAAATAGATGGGAAGTAGTGAAACAGTTAAAGGATCAGGGAGAGAGACTGAGGAGATGCTAAAAAGCCAAGGATAAAATTTTAGTTCATAGATAAAAATTGATGGAGTGAAGTTAGTGATCTTGTGAGGTGACAGGAATAATCTGGAAATGTGCAGTTTGTGTTCAGGGAGGAGAGAAGATGAAGACATTGAACTGACTTCACTTCTGGTTTTGGTTAGTGTCACATCAGATTTTAAAAGCCAGGATTTACATATATCTGTTCAATTTATATTACTGGCTTTGTGTTCAACCCAGGGATAGTTAATATAGGACAAACAAAAGACAAAAGAAGTGCCACACATGGCTGTTAAAATTCTAAGTGGGGAGACAGTGTGTAGTTTTGAAACAGTTCCTTAACTGTATTGAGCTGTGTATAAACCCGAAATGAGGTATATAGACTAGTGGCTCAAAAACCAGCCTCATTTCAAGAGTTCTTTTTTTCCAAATAAGGACATGAAGATGAGAAGCATCTAATATCACTATAAAAGATGGAACATTAAAAGCAGATAAGAGAAAAGGGTATCTTAGAGGAAA
The DNA here is from genome assembly GCA_004026605.1 of Ondatra zibethicus. NCBI lineage: Eukaryota > Metazoa > Chordata > Mammalia > Rodentia > Cricetidae > Ondatra > Ondatra zibethicus. Next base: position 121,903 of record PVIU01001605.1, on the reverse strand, counting down.
ACAGTTTTAAATACTGCATAATTCCCCTTATGGAAAATGTACATTTGAGTCCTTTTGCAGTCCATTGAGTGTCCAGTGAAGCCTGTGTGCTGCCGATTTGTCTGGAAGCAAGTCTGTGGTTTACTCAGTGTCGTCTGAGAACTTCATGAAGGCAGTTAGACCAAGTTCTACATGATGGATATGAGTTGGCAGGAAGGAAGAGGATGCTTTTCAGACTAGGGCAGTGCAATCCAAAGATACTGAGATTGCGGTAAACGTGTCTGATTGTGGGCCTGAGAAGACCTGTTTGATATAGTTATGGACTGTGAGGAGGTAAGATTAATAACCATGAACACCATCAGTAGTCATATTGAGGAATTTAGGCTTGATTTTGTCAACTTTTGGGAGCCATTGAAAGTTTATAAATTAGGCAGTGATATGATCTACTTGGAATTATGACTGTTATTAGGTGTTAAGTGGAGTTAGTAGGACTTTCTTTTTATTTATTTATTTATTTAACTTTATTTTATGTGCATTGGTGTGAAGGTGTCAGATCTCCCAGATCTGGATTTTCAGACAGTTGTGAGCTGCCATGTGGGTGCTGGGAATTGAACCTGGGTCCTCTGGAAGAGCAGTCAATGCTCTTAACTGCTGAGCCATCTCTCCAGCCCCCAATAGGATTTTTTAAATTTGTTTCTTTTGAAAAAACAAATCACATTGTTTTTATTTTATGTGTATGGGTGCTTTGCCTGCATGCATGTCTATGCATCACATATGTACCTTGTAGTAAGAAAAGGGCATAGGATCTCCTGGAATTAGAGTGAAAGATGGTTGTGAGCCATCATATAGGTGCTGGGAACCAAACCTGGAGTAGCCAGTGGTCATTTGGAGCCACCTCTCCAGTCCCTTGTTTTTTTTTTTTTTTTTTTTAAAGAATGGAATGTAAGAGAGCAAGGTGGGGAGGGGGCAGGGCACAGGAGGAATTAGAGGAAGGAAAGGGAATAGTGGAAATGATGTAATTTTAAGTGTGAATACTACTGAGACATGAGCTTAGGGGTTGAGTGGAAAAATAAGGGGATATATTGGAGGACTCAATGGGTAAGAAGTGTGCGCCCATGTGAAGAAAAGAATCGAGTGTGCCCATGGGCATCTGTAACCCCAGCACAGAGGGCAGAAGACGCGAAGCTTAGCAGAAAAACAGAAAGCTCCAGGGTCAGTGAGAGACAGTGTATGAAGAAATTAAGGCAGCAGGTGACAGAGCAGGACACCCAACGTGTGCTGGCCTCCGTATGTCACTGACTTGCTCATAAACGTATACATGTGTGCTTATGAGTGAGAACACATAAACACGGGTATATTGGAGATATTTTGTAGAGATAGGACTAAATGACATAAATAAAAAGGGAAAGAAAGATCTGAGGTTGGTAAAACTAAGAATTAATTGTGATTGTTAACTTCATTTGCCAGGGTTCTCACTCTGTGTCTGCCTCCCTTTCCTCAGGGCTGGTATTGTAGGTAGAGCCACCACACCTGGATTCTTGTGCTTTCCCCTCCTTAACACCACTTAAGAATGTTTAGGTTCTTTAAAATTGCCCTGGGGATTAATCTGGAAACATTTTATTCTTGTGATATTAGAGATTGAACTTTGGGTTCATGAATACTCCACCACTGAGCTATATTCCCAGCTTAACAAAAATATTTATTTTATTTTTAAATTTTATGTGTCTGTGTGTCAGTGTGTACACGTGAAGGAATATAACCTTGGAGATCAGAAGAAGGCATTGAATCCCTGGAGCTGGAGTTGGAGCCATCTGTTGTGGGTGTTGGGACCCAAACGCAGGTTCTCTGTAAGAGCAGTATGTGCTCTTAATGAGTTCTCTCTCCAGCCCTGCCCCCTTTAATTTTTTTTTAATTTTAAATATTTTGTCTATGTGTATGTCTATGTCAATATTGTGTGTGAGTGGAGGTCAGAGGACAACCTATGGGGTTGGTTCCTCCTGCCTCAGCTTCCTTTGTGCTAGGATTATAGGAATAATCCACATGCTTAAGACACTTTTTTTTATTTTGAAACTTTGTCTTACTAAGCTGACTGGGCTGTCTTTGGGCTCTCTGTAGCTGGGCAAGGTCTTGAACCTGTGAATCCTCCTGCCTCGGCCTCTCAACTAGCTAATATTACAAAAGGACTATGGCTACCAGGTCTGGGCAGCTTTGTTTATTTTTTAGATACATGTTTTTGATAATACATTTCTTTTTTTAAAATACATTTTTTATTGATATTTATTGAGCTCTACATTTTTCTCTGCTCCCCTCCCTGCCTCTCACCTCCCCTCTCCCCTTTTCCCCCAAGGTCCCCATGCTCTCAATTTACTCAGGAGATCTTGTCTTTTTATACTTTCTACTTCCCATGTAGATTATATCTATGTAAGTCTCTCTTAGTGTCCGCATTGTTGTCTAAGTTCTCTGGGATTATGGTTTGTAGGCTGGCTTTCTTTGCTTTATGTTTAAAAACCACCTATGGGTGAGTACATGTGATAATTGTCTTTCTGTGTTTGGGTTACCTCACTCAAAATAATGTTTTCTAGCTCCATCCATTTTCCTGCAAAATTCAAGCTGTCGTTATTTTTTTCTGCTATGTAGTACTCCATTGTATAAATGTACCACATTTTCCTTATCCGTTCTTCGGTCGAGGGGCATTTAGGTTGTTTCCAGGTTCTGGCTATGACAAACAAAGCTGCTATGAACATAGTTAAGCACATGTCCTTGTGGCACGATTGAGCATCCTTTGGATATATAGCCAAAAGTGGTATTACTGGGTCTTGAGGAAGGTTGTTTCCTAATTTTCTGAGAAATCGCCACACTGACATCCAAAGGGGTTGTACCAGCTTGCATTCCCACCAGCAGTGCAGAAGTGTTCCCTTTTCCCCACAACCTCTCCAGCATAAGTTGTCATCAGTGTTTTTGATCTTGGCCATTCTTACAGGTGTAAGATAGAATCTCAGAGTTGTTTTGATTTGTATTTGTCTGATGACTAAGAATGTTGAACATTTCCTTAAGTGTCTTTCAGCCATTTTAGATTCTTCTGTTGAGAGTTCTCTGTTTAGGTCTGTACTCCATTTTTTTTTATTGGATTATGTGATCTTTTGGTGTCCAATTTCTTGAGTTCTTTGTATATTTTGGAGATGAGACCTCTGTCTGATGTGGGGTTTGTGAAGATCTTTTCCCATTCTGTAGGCTGTCATTTTGTCTTGTTGACGGTGTCCTTTGCTTTACAGAAGCTTTTCAGTTTCAGGAGGTCCCATTTATTGTTTCTCTCAGTGTCTGTGCTGCTGGGATTATATTTAGGAAAATACATTTCTTATTTTATTTTTTTTTTTTTTCGTGACGGGGTTTCTCTGTGTAGCCCTTGCTGTCCTGGGACTCACTCTGTAGATCAGACTGGCCTTGGATTCAGAGTCTGCCTCTGCCTGTGCTGGGATTGAAGATTTGTACCACTACCACTTGGCTTAAAAGTACATTTCAAATTTCTAAATTCTGTGTTTAGTTATGGAACTTATACCTCAATCATTGTTAGATTGTCAAATAGAGAAGAGTTTTGTGGATGCATTTTTTTAAAAAATAATTTTTCTCTCATGTATTACATCCCAGCTGCAGTTTCCCTTCCCTCCTCTTCTCCCAGTCCCTCCCTTTCAAATCCCCTCTTTCCCAGAGCCACTCTTTGTCCTTTCCCTTCAGAGAAAAGGCAGACCTCCAGGGATGTCAAGCAAACTGACATACCAAGTTATAATAAAACTAGGCACATAGTAAGGTTGGACGAGGCAACTCAGTAAGAGGAAAAGGGTCCCAAAGCAGGCAAAAGATTCAGAGACAGCCCCTGCTTCCACTCTTAGTAGTTCCGCAGGAACCCCAAGCTACACAACCATAACATATATGCAAAGAAGGTAGGTCATATCCTCCCTGATTGTTGGCTCAGTCTCTGTGAGTCCCTATGAGCCCTGCTTAGTTGATTCTGTGGCTATTTTCTTATGGTATCTTGGCCCCTCTGACTCTTACAATTCTTCCTCTCCTTCTACAGGATTCCCTGCGCTCAGCCTAATGTTTGGCTGTGGGTCTCTGGGGATGCATTTCTTATTTTAGAATTTTTTTAATATAAATTTTACTTATGTATATAGATGTTTTGCCTGAATGTATGTCTGTGCACTATATACATACTCAGTACCCATGGAAGCCAGAAGAGGGTGTCAGATTCTCTGTAACTGAAGCTATAGACTGCTGTGAGCTTCCATGTAGGTGCTGGGAATCAAGCACAGGTCCTCTGGAAAGAACAGCAAGCATGGTTAATGGCTGAGCTCTCTTTCAGACCTGGGTGGGTTGGTCTCTCCTCTTTGTTCATTTCCCAGAATTTGTCCTGTGTCTGTTAGCAGCAGTATAGCAATAAAACTTGGGTTCAGCTTGATTACTTAGTTTATGATTTATTAAATCAGTCTCCACTTTTGCCACTGCAGTATGTTATATAGCTACCATTTCTTTAGAACCTACTGTGTGATGGCTACTCAGCATATTTAAGACTTGTATCTTAAAACTGCCTCATTACATAGGCCCATTGTTCCTGTTTTACAGATGAGAAAAGTGAAGCTGGTAGAGGTTTAAGAAATGCCTGTAAGCTGGTTGTGGTGGAGCATGCTGGTAAGATTTACTGAAGGAGGCGGAGGCAAGAGGATTAGGAGTTCGAGGCCAGCCTAGGCTACATATTTTAAGCCAGGTGGTGGTGACACACGCCTTTAATCCCAGCACTTGGTAGGCAGAAGCAGGCGGATCTCTGTGAAGGTGAGGCCATCCTGGTCTACAAGAGCTAGTTCCAGGAAAAGCTTCAAAACTACAGAGAAACCCTGTCTCCAAAAATAAAAATAAAATAAAATAAAAAATATGCCTGTGGAGGAAGTGTTAGAGTTTGGTGTTGAGATCACTCTATTTCAAAGCCCATATTCTTTTTACCAATTTTGGATTAGGCATATATAAAAAGGAAAGAGTGGATCAGCTGAGATAACTGATTAGGCAGTGTTTCAAATTGGTAGCATTCTATCCAAATACTAGCTAGCATTGTTTGTGATTCTCAACCTGTGGGTCACAATCTCTTTGGGACTCTAATGTTCCATTCACAGGGGTCACCCAAGACCGTCTCCATATCAGATACTATGATTCATAATAGTAGTAAAATTACAGTTATGAAGTAGCAATGAAAGTAATTTTATAGTTGGCTAATTACAACACAAAGAACTGTATTAAGGGGTCGCAGCATTAGGAAGGTTGAGGACCACTTCTGTATGTGTATGAAAGGGAGGATTACAAAGATATAATCTGCAACTCTAATTTCTAGTCATATGGCTTTCGTTTATCTTTTGGATAATGTTCCTTCTGTCTTTTTGTGGGACTTTGAACAAATCTTGATTAAAAACAAATGTCTAGTTCAACAAACAAACAAACGGACATAAACAAACTGTTGATAGTTCAGCAAATTCCTACTCTTGGCAAATTAAAGACTGTTTCAGAGTTCAGTTTCTGGGAAAGTGGTTTTTGAAGATCATTCTCCTTGGAAACACTGGGCTGTGTCGTGCTGAAGACGTAATGTTTGTGGTGTCCAAAATTTGCTGGTTATGTCTTTCCGTTCAAGCTGTACTCTGCAGTTACACGGTTCTTCCAACTTACCTATCTTCATTTTTATAATTGAAAATTACTCACAAATTCTGTTTACTGAAATTGGCTTAATGTTAGAAAGCTCAGTCCCACTTCTTTACACTTCATTCTTTATTATTTTAAAGTGAATGTATGTGGTATGTGCATGTGTGTGATATGTAGGTATGTACATGAGTACAGGTGTCCAGAGAAGGCGGAAGAGTCAGAATCCACTGGCGTAGGAGTTACAGGTGGTTGCCAACCACTTGGTGTGTTGGTAATTGAACTCAGGTCCACCAGCTGATGCTTTTAACTGTTGAGCCATGTCTCCAGCCTCAAATCCCAGATTCTTGATCTTTGTTTCCAACATTTCCTATGTATTCTCACTCACATGCAAAGTGAGTCTTTTTCTGGATGAATAAGCCTCTTCTTTCTGAGTGCTGGGATCAAAGGCGAACCTACCATACCTGGCTGAGTAAATGATTTCTAAGAAGATAACATCTTGTAGATGTCTTCTTGAGCTGAATATAGTGACTTGCATGGTTACTGTACTAATCAAATCAGAAATGTGAATTTGACTGGGGCTATGAGCTCAGTGGTCAAACCCTTCTCTAGCATATGTTAGGAATTAAATTGGGTCCCCAGCACCCCAAAAATAAATAATAAAATTAAAACCAATCCGTAGCCCCATGAGCATCACTACGATGAACAAATATGTGATGGAGAGATGGGAGAGAAAGAGAATCGTAGAAGTTCGTGTGCTGGAGAGAGGTGGAATTGGAGATATGATGGCAGTGAGGAACAGGCCAATATGAGGATCCTACACGGCCACCTGAGGCCATGGTGATGTCCTGCCCGGGCTGCTGCCAAAGGCCATGTCTGGCTCCATGGTCCTACTGTGGCCAGGGTCTGTGTTGATGTTATGGCCTGTGTTACCACCAAAGGCCATGTGGATGTTCATGGTCTGGGCTGCGACCTGAATCCATGTTGATGGCCAAGTGTTGTGCTGAGCTGGCCCTGCCCTCCTGCCCGCAGCAGCTGCAGGGCTGAGCTTAGGAGAGCTGGCTCCACCTCTCTAGGGAGGGCGGCAGCTCTGGTGAGGACCTGGGCTGACCAACTCAGGCCCAGATTCAGGGCCTTGAGTTGCCTCTTACCCCCAGCACCTACCCCATCTGTGAGCTGCTGGAGTGTGTGATGGAGCCAGTCCTGTGAAGCCATAGCCACAACAGCAGGATATCCTAGAGGAGTTTTGGTGAGAGTCCAGTATTGATGGTGTAGCAGAAGCCAGAGGCTTTGAACCAAACCAATGACTCATTGCAATGAACATTTGCAAGTAAAGCTGTGTGTCCGCGAAGGACTATGTGGTAGAGAGGCAGGCAAGATGAAGGATTGTTACAAGTACAGAATGGTACAAGTACAGCGGAACTGGAGACATGACAGCTGTGGTTGATATGAGAGAAGAGGAGCAGGTCTGAGACATTTCCTTATTTTAAAATACAAATTTAAAATTTTTATTTTCTTTTGGGTGTTACAGGGTGGAGGGTGGATATCGAAGGACTCGAAAATAAGTGGGATTGGGGTGCATGATGTGAAATTCCCAAAGAATCAATAAAAAATTATGTACAAAATAAAATCTGGGCTGGAGAGATAGCTCAGAGGTTAAGAGCACTGACTGCTTCTTCCAGAGGTTCTGAGTTCAGTTCCCAGCAACCACATGATGGCTCACAACTATCTACAGTGAGATCTAGTGCCCTCTTCTGGCATGCAAAAATACATACAGCCAGAACACTGTATACATACTAAATAAATAAATCTTAAAAAAATTAAAAACTGAGTTCTAAGGTAGTGGTTCTCAACCTTCCTAATGCTGTGGCCCTTTAATACAGTTCCTCATGTGGTGACCCCCAACTATAAACTTATTTCATTGCTACTTCATAACTGTCATTTTGCTGTTGTTATGAATTGTAATATAAATGTCTGATATGCAGGATATCTGATATGTGACCCCAAAAAGGTTGCAACACACAGGTTGAGAACCATTGTTCTAAGAGATGAGTTTGCAGTAGTATTTTTACATGTAAGAAATATAAGAAAGGGGCCGGAGAGATGATTTAGTGTTTAAGGGCACTTACTGATCTTGGAATAATCTAGCCTCAGTTCCCAGCATCTGTATGACAACTCATAGCTGTCTATAACTCTAGTTCCTGGGGATCTAACTCCCTCTTCTGGCCTCTTTGAGAACCAGGCATGCACATGATATACAGATATTCATGTAGACAAACACTTATATGTAAGTAATCTAAAGTAAATCTTAAAAAGTTAAAAAGATATAAAAAAGCTGTGAGTGGAAGATGCATATATAAACAGCAGTATTTGTATATATTGTAATATCACTAGAAAATATATAGTTTTTAGCATATAAGCAGGCAGTCGGTATTTAAGGGGGTGGTGTGTAGCTCAGTGATGATTTGTGTAACCTTTAGTCCAACACCGACTAAAATAAGCAAGCAAACAAAATTGAAAAATAGTACCAGGGACTAGAGATGCTAATATTTGAAACCCAGTGCACATATACCTATTCAGGATGACTTGATTGCTTTTTAGATGTTTGTTTACATGGCAAGTGGGTAAGAGGGCCAAGAGTAAAACAACAATTAGTAGAGGTATTTGCTTAGCACTTACCGTGTGCTAGCCACTGTGCTGAGTTTGTCATGAACTTAGTTCTTAAATCTCTGTGATATAGGTATTATCTCTATTTTATATATGAGGACACTGAAACACAGTCAAGTAACTTGAACATATTGTTACTAAATGACATACTGTGTGTCTGGCTTTCTGTGACTCCAGAGCCTCAAGCTATGTAATTTATCTGTCTCATTTTCATTTGAGACTGAAAAAAAAAAATGACACTCTAGTGTAGTGGGGATAAAGTTGAATCCAGCTGGGCGTGGTGGCTTATCCCTGTAAACCAGTACTTGGGAAGCTGATACAGGAGGATAGCAGTGAGTTTGAAGTCAGTCTAAACTACATTTTGAATTCTAGATCAGCCTGGGCTGCAGAATGAGACCTTGTATCTTAGAAAATAAATTATAGAATTCAAGTATTGGCTGTATGTTTAATTAGGTTATTGAGTCCTAATCCATGTGCCATTCTAACATGGTTTATAGTACATGTGTATTAATTTAGTAGCAAATGTATTGACCTGATGGGTTGAGTTTGAATTCCAGCTCTGCCAAACAATGTTTGTGTAAACTTGGGAAAAGTACTCTATTTCTCTTAGCCTTAGTTTACTTACTAGGAAAAGGAGGACACCAGTATCTATTTCATAGGCTTAGTGTGAGGAATTAGCAAGTTTATGCAAAGGGTTTAGAATGTCACGTAGTAAATATTGGTTATTAAATTGTTTTGAGCTTTCACAGTACTATAGTATTTCCTTCAAATGACGTTCCTGTGAAAGAGATAGGGTCTGGAGTCTATTTAGTCCTATTTTTCAAAAAATAAATTCAAGAAGGAACTTATCTAAGTACAGAAGAACAAAATGAAAAGGACTAAAATTTAAATGATTCTTAAATCCTAATCTGAAAGTCGGGTGGGGGAGGTTTGCAATGAGTTCTTAGTAGATAGCTCTCTTGTATAAGTGAGAGTAATCTGTTACTGCCCCCTCCCCCTTTCAAGCTGGCAGAGGATGACCTTGAACTTCTGATCCTCTGCCTCTACCTTTTAAGTACACAGTACAGTGTGTGCCACTATGCTCTGTGTATGTGCTGTGGAGAATGGAACCCAGGGCTCTATGCATGCGAGGTCAGCACTCTACCAGCAGAGCTACGTCCCCAGTTTAAACTTGTGCTATTTTGAGTCAGAGGAAAGATCATTCCTAGATATTCCTACTATTTGATTCTTTCTCTACTTTCTTAGTAGGTGTGGGGAGGATGTTGCTGTGTCATTCAGATATTCTATTTTAGCACTCTGAGAAATAGCATTTGAAAGATTGTTGAATTTTCTGAGAACTGGGAAAACAGCTTACCTGGAGAAAAAGGTAATGAATGGGAGACGTGAGCTACCTACCACTAGTATCCTGTTGTGTTTTGTTTCCTGGCTTTAAGTTTTGAACTGAATTCTACTCTTCTGTGCTTTGTTAGTTTTCTGCTTCGTAAGGTTACACAAATACAAATATGAGCTACACACCATCCCCTTAAATTCTGATTGCCTGCTTATATGGTCAGAGCTCTATTTTCCCTCTCAGTGTGACTTTGCTGCAGTATGCACTGCATGATCTCTGCAGGGCTGTAACTGGATTTGGTTGGACTTGCCCTTTCTTTTCCATTGAGACTTTTTCCATTATGTCTCTTCCACACTCTAGACTATAGAATTGGGGGCCTATGACCTTTGTAAAGAATTCAGCTATAAGGTTTGTCCAGCTGTAGCTTTCTCTTGTGTTCTGTACAATGAATGTCTTCAGGAGATGTATGTGTTTATAGTAGTCTATGTGAGAGGCTACTCCTGAATCATTCACTGGCTTTTCAGGGTATGTAAGAATCAAAGCACATTGGATTAGATTGATAATGATTGAGGGCAGGTGAAAGATGGAAGAGAGAGCTTTAGTGCTGAGAGTCCTGGATTTAATCTCAGATCTGATTTTTAATGCTAAATTCTAAGGATAATTTAGCTTTCTTGAACCTATGTTTTTGATCTGTAAATTAGAGCTCTAACCTTACATAGTTCTTATGGTTGTTGGCAGAATTCAATGTGATAATAAGTTTACGATCTCCATCAGCATGCACAGAAGTAGTCATGTGAGTTGATACTGAGTTTTAGTAACCTTTCTGATGTTGAATTCCATGTTATAATTAGGGTATTTGTATTTATTTCATGTATATTATAAAAATTAAATGAGGATAGATAGACAAGTAGATTGTTTGGCACATGGATTTTTATCTACCACTGTTGTGGGAATTCATTCTGCCATTAGTTTTGGGGTACCTGCCTTAGGGCATGGCTTCTGTCTGTGATCTCTTATAAGGAAGAGGAGGGGTCTTGCTTATACCTTTGCTTGGTAGTTGGAGACCCAAGGCGGGGGAGAGTCAGTGCAGTATCAGAGGCGGAGGCTTCAGCCTTATTCTGTGTCCTGAGTTTGCCCTTTTATTGCACCTCTTAATAAATTGGTTCTTTATACCTTTGTGAGTTCATGCATCGCACCACGGCATTTTTTTATGGTAAAATAATAAACTTAGCACCTAGCTGAAACAATAGAAATAGTATAGATAGAAGTTTTTGGAAGAAACAAAATGCTACCCAAGTGTCTTGTTTAAAGTTGCTGTTTCTGTGATGAAACACCATAACCAAAAGTAACTTGAGGATGAAAGGGTTTTGTTTTGTTTTGTTTTCTGCTTATATATCCTGAATCACAGTCCACAGAGGGAAGTCAAGGCAGGAACTCAAACTGGGCAGGAACCTGGAGGTAGGAGTTGATCCAGATGCCATGGAGGGGTGCTGCTTACTGGCTTGCTCCTGATGATTTTCTCAGCCTGCTTTCTTATAGAATCCAGGATCACCAGCTCAGGGATGGCCATACCTACAATGGACTGGGCATTCCCCCCATCAAATCTCTAAGAAAATGCCCTACAAACTTTTGCTATCCTGGTCTCGTAGGGTCGTTTTCTTAATTGAAACTACCTCCTCTCAGATGACTCCAGTTTGTGTCAAGTTGACACAAAGCTAGCCAGCATTCCCAAGTCATACCATTGCCAGCAATTAGTCAGTACTACTTCAGCAATCTGTTTGGGCTACTGTAGTTTTCCTGAAGTAAGTACTTGAATTTCCAGTTATATTTTGCTTACTTCTCATCATTTCTTTAGTTTTATCTCAAGTCTAGTCCCTATGAACCTCTATGTGTGTATACGTGTGTGTGTGGCTAGAGTGTATTTGTGTGCTTGTTGGTGTGTATGTGTGTGCTTTTTTGTGTGTATGCTTGAGAGCATATGTGGATGTGCAAGTGCTGTGACTCATGTTTGAAGGTCAGAGGACAACCTTTGGGTGTAAATCTGCCTTTCCATCTTGTTTGGAACAGAATCTCTTTCTTTTTGAGTAAGCCAGGCCAGTTGGCCCCAATGTTCAAAGATTCTCCTGGTAGGTGCACTCTGGGATTATAGCTGCTTGCACTGCTGCCTCTGCCTTTTATTTGGGTTCTGGGGATCTGAACTCTGATCATCAGACTTGCATGACAAGTGCTTTTTTCAGTGAGCCATTTACGTAGTCTTCTCAGCTTTTAAAAATAGGTTTGAGCCAGGTTGTGGTGGTGCAGGCCTTTAATCCCAGCATTTGAGAGGCAGAGGCAGACAGAGCCAGGCAGATCTCTGTGAGTTCAAGGCCAGCCTGGCCTACAGAATGAGTTCCAGGACAGGCTTCAAAGCTACACAGAGAAACCCTGTCTCAAAAAAAAAAAGCTAGGTTCCATTTATTCTAAAAAATCAGCTTAAGTTTCATCATGAAAGTTTTATATAAAACCTTGTAAAAGTTGTTTGTTACATTTTTAAATGTCATATCACACATGCATGGCACTAGTCCATAGACTGACATACTGTACTTTTTCTCTCATTATCTTCCTGGTGGTAACCTTTTTTTAAGATTTATTATGTATACAACATTCTGCCTGCACGCCAGAAGAGGGCGCCAGATCTCATTACAGATGGTTGTGAGCCACCATGTGGTTGCTGGGAATTGAACTCAGGACCTCTGGAAGAGCAGCTAGTACTCTTAACCACTGAGCCATCTCTCCAGGCGCCCCCCCCCCCCGCCCCGGTGGTAACCTCTGTCTCCCCACAACATTTCGCTTAGATGATATCTGCGTGTAACCCGTACTGGTCTGTAATAAATTTCTTCTGTGCTTGTCATCTCTTTTCTTTGTACTTAACACGTTGTGTTGTACTTAACACGTGTTGTACTTAGCTGCTTAATTGTGTCTTTATAATAGACCATAAGGGTCAGAGGAGCAGAGTGTTTACCTCTGTGTTCCAACTTTGCAGTGCAGGCTGGCTACTCAATACATTGAGACTTTGATGCTTTCACTTTGTGTTGATACTTTTATTTTTTCAACCTTAGAATTAATGAGTAGGAACTATACCTTGGAGTTTGTGTGTATGTATAAAGAGAAAGAACAGAGCTAGGTAGTATGGCCTGTGCTTGTAGTTCCAGCTGCTCAAGAGGCTGAATTGTTAAGAGTATCACTTGGGTATAGTAGTTGGAGACCAGCCTGGGCAACAGAGAAAGACTCAATAATAATAACTAACTCTTATCTATATGTATGGTTTGTAACACAATTCCCACACCATAAAATTCATCATTTTAAAGGTCCAGTTCAGTAATCTGTCTTCTCTTTTTTCCTTTCCTTCCCTTTCTTCCTCTCCTCTTTTCTTTTCTTTTCTTTTTTTTTTTTTTTTTGACAGCATCTCTGTGTAGTCCCTAGCTATCTTGGAATTTAGGGTCTTTCTGTCTCTGCTTTTCAAGTGCTGGGATTAAAGATGTGTGCCACCTGTGCCACTATGACTGTCCTTTTTTTTTTTTGAGACAGGATCTCAGGTTTCACTATGTGGTTCTGGCAGTGCTGGCTATGTAGACCAGGCTGGCCTCTAACTCACAGAGACTCACCTGAGTTCTGGGATTAAAGGTATTTGTCACTGTGCCCAGCTCTTTCCTTATCCCTCGTGCTCCACTTTTTTCTTCTCTGCTCCTCTAGTCCCCTTGTGCTAGGGATCAAATCCAGGGCCTCATGCTAGGCAAGTGTTTTGTGATTGAACTACATCCAATTTTTTTCTTTTTGAGATATGATCTTGTTAGGTTACCTAAGCTGGCCACAGACTTACTCTATAGCCCAAGCAGGACCTGAACTTGAAATCTTCCTGCCTGAACCTCCTCAGTAGCTAGAGCAGACCTGATGCAGTGATCTTTTAAAATATATTCTCTGAGTTGTGCACCTATTATTGCTATCTAATTTCAAAACATCTCTATCACCTCAGACAGGTGTCCAGTAGCAGTCGCTCTCTGTTCTTCTCTGTGTCTCAGTCTTAAACTATAGATCACTTTCTATCTCTATGGATTTGCCTGTACTGGACATTTCACATAAATATCTGCTTTTTCCCTTCTTTTTAATTCAGACTTGATAATGTTTTATCTTTTTCACTTGGTATAGTGTTTTAGTTTTGGGGGTGTTTTTATTTTTATTTTTTGTGATAGGATTTTATATAGCCTAAGCTGGTCTTTTGTTGTTGTTTCAGTTTGGTTTTTGTTTTGTTTTGGTTTGTTTTTTTTGATACAAAGGGTTTCTCTGTAGCTTTGGAGCCTGTCCTGGAACTCACTCTGCAAACCAGGCTGGCCTTGAACTCACAGAGTTCTGCCTCCCTAGTGCTGGGATTAAAGGCATGCGCCACCACTGCCCAGCCCAAGCTGGTATAAATACTTGATTTATAGCTGAGAATGACCTTGAAGTCCTGATCCTCTTTGCTTTCACGTTATAGTACTAGGGTTACAGGATGGACCACTAAACTTGACCACTGTAGTGTTTTAATTTTTTTATTGCAATATGTATTAGTACTTATTTTTAGAGCTAAATGTATTTTATTGTATAATAATGCCTTGAGGGGGGCAGGACAGAATCCTGCTATGTAGCAGTATAGCCTTAATTGGCCTGAAATTATGTGATTATGCCAACCTGAAATTTGTTTCCTACCTACTTCCCTTTTCCAGAGTTCTGGGATTAAAGGCTTTCCTGGTGAAAATTTGTCTATTAGGAACTTCCCATCTCTGGGGTACACATCTAGAGTAGAGATACCGGGTCAAATAGTCACTGTTTTGTTTTAAGGAACTGCTGACAGCCTTCTCAGTGTTTGTGTCATTTTCAGTTTGCACTCCTAGTAGTACAGGGGTCTGTTTTTCCATAATGCTGTAATGCCTGTCTTTTTTTTTTTTTAATAGCCACAGGAGTGGGGTTAAAGTGGTTTTGATTTACTTAGTGATTAATGAGATTGAGCTTTTCCTCCTTTTTTTTAAGATTTATTTTTATTTTATATATGAGTGCTCTATAAACTTTATGCCAGAAGAGGGCATCAGATCTTGTTATAGATGGTTGTGAGTCACCATGTGGTTGCTGGGAATTGAACTCAGGAATCTCTGAAAAAACAGCCAGTGCTCTTAACTGCTGAGCCATCTCTCCAGCTCTCCCTCCCCCCTTTTTTAAAGGCAAAGTCTTCCTATTTAGCTCACTCAGGCTGGTCTCAGACAACCTTCAGGGTGCTGTAAGTAGAGTGGGCTCCCACTAACAGCCCCCAGTTTTATATTTTGAAGTTTCCTAAAGTGAAGCAGTTGAGTAAATAGTATTATGAGGCTCCATAAGCCTTTCATATATATCAGTAGTTCTCTTGGATTTGTGGGATTCCTAAAGTACTGTAAAGGAAAGTCAAAAGTATTTTATTAATGTCAAGACATTAACATTTGTACTAGTGTCACAAAAACTAATGACAAATAACTCTGCTTAGCCCACACCAAAAGAACAGTGTTTGTGTTGATGATAGTTATGCTCATGATACATATGTTGTAAAATAAGAATTCTAGTTTCACTTTCAAATATCCTTGATAAAACACTGAAACTATCAGTTTCATTAGCATCTTGATCGTTGGGTACATAATAGTTCTTTTGTTTGTTTGTTTGGGATTGGGGAGGTTTTGAGATAGGGTTTCTCTGTGTAGCTCTGGCTGTCCTGAAACTCACTATGTAGACCTGGCCTCAAACTTACAGAGATCCGCCTGCCTCTGCCTCCCAAGTGCTAGGACAAAAGGTGTGCACCACCTTTTAAAGTGTATACCCAGGTGAGTACATATACTGTTTTATTTTGTGATGGGAAGTTCATGTGAAGCCTTTCTGCCTGTATTCAGTGAATATCAAGAAAAACACTGCTGCAGTTGCTTGAATTACAAGTCAAAGTAACATTTTTCTTTTCAGGAAATACCAGCTTTATTTGAAAGGATAATTGGTAGTTAAACTGATGTTCAGACCTAGGCCTTTGGCTAGCATCATCTTAAAAATGAATGAAATATAACTTGTTAATGTAAAGGAAACATATTTATTATTAAGGATACAATTCGAGCTTCCAAGGAAAAATTAGAATTATAAGTAGCTTTTGTTTCTGGGAGCTTGACAGCATATCTAACTTAGACTTGTCTTTAAATGACATTGGCAATATTAACAGTTTTTTGACCCGAGCAGTGATGCCTCACACCTTTGATTTCCAGCACTCAGAAGGCAGAGGCAGACGGAACTCTGTGAGTTCGAGGCCAGCCTGGTCCATAAAGCGAGTTCCAGGATAGCTAAGACTTAAACAGAGAAATCCTGTCTCCAAAAACCAAAACAAAACGAAAAACCCATTGTTTTTTGATACTGAAAATTGAATGCCATCTGTAATGAGGTCTGGTGCCCTCTTCTGGCCTTCAGGGATATACACAGACAGAATATTGTATACATAATAAATAAATAAATATTTAAAAAAAAAGAGTCCAGGTCAGTTGTCCCATAAACTGGATTTAGCTTATTGTTTTCTCACATTTAGATAACAGGGAAACTTTGGGTGAGGAAATTATGATGTGGCTATGCGTTTTTCTTTTTCTTTTTCCCTTTTTGGTTTTTTGAAGCAGGGTTTTTCTGTAACAGCTCTGACTGTCCTGGAGCTCTCTTTGTAGACCAGGCTGGCCTCAAACTCACAGAGATCCGCCTGCCTCTGCCTCCCTAGTGCTGGGATTAAAGGCGTGCGCCACCATGCGTTTTTTGTCATATAAGGGCAGGCTGTGTCAGTCTGTTTGATCTCTGCTTTGTAAAGGTACCCACTCCCTTTTGTAAGAAATCTGGAATGACTTGGAGACAATGTGAATATTCTATTCCTAACCAAATGCCTTTATTGTCCTTTGATAGTCTTTGGCCAAATGAGTTATTACTTTGGTAGCTCTAATTAAAGTTGTTAATGCACGCTTAAGTAACAACAGCAGTAGTAACTCAGTTGTACTTTCAAATCTTTATGCATTTACAAAATCTCTTTCAGATAACGTCATCACTGCAGTTCTGTGGTTTAGGTTTCCTGCTCAGGAAGAATGAACTTGGTCCTGTTAGTTGTTTTGGCCTTGAGAAGGTTTTCCTATTCCTTACTCCTTTTCTCAATATTTCTTATGTTTTAATGTTTTCTGAGTCCTCTTAGTATTCTCTGAATCAGTTATAGTCTAGTTATATATTAAACCTGTATTGAAAGTCACCCTCACTGGGAAAATTTAAACATTTTGTTGTTGTTCTGAACAACTTTAGATGTGTAACCTCTAGTATGAAGGCCATCTACTACAACTACTATATTAACGCACCTAGAAAAAGAGTGCCAGGCATAGTGGTGCACACCTTTAATCCTAGTACTCAGGAGACAGAGGCAGGTGATCTCTGAGTTCAAGGCCAGCCTGGTCTAAAAAGTGAGTGAGTTACAGGGCTACACAGAGAAACCATGTCTCAAAAGAAAAGAAAAAGAAATAAGTTCCTCAGTCCAAATGCCTCCAGATTTCTTAGGAATGTCAGTTTTGACTTTTTAAGAAGTATTCTTTGAAAGTACAGTAATTAGGTGCTGGAGTGATAGCTTCAGCATTTGCTACTCTTTCAGTTCCCAGCACCCACCTGGCAGCTCACAACCATCTGTAACTCCAGTTCCAGGTGATCAGATTCCTTTCTCTGTCCTCTGTTTTCACCGAACGCACATGGTGCACAGACATGCATGGCAGGCCAAACACTCATACACATAAAATAAATCTTCAATAAGAAAGGAAGTACAGCAACTAAAGAGATACTGGTGTAATTGGACTGTAAAGTACTCACTGTGGTCTCTTGACATAAAAAATACCACTGTGTTTAAGTGGTGCCCTGCAGGTAGCAATAACAATTTACATTCCATTGGTCAGTAAAATGTGAAATCACTAGAGTGGGACTAGGGGAAGGTTCAGGGCTTCCTTGTCTTATGTTCAAGTATTAGATCTTTTAGAATACCAGGGCTGAGAGCTGAGTGGTAGAGCATTTTCCTATCATACATGAAGCTCTCTGTTTGATTCCCAGCTCTGTAAAATCTAAACAAACAAACAAAATCAATGAGGGAGATAAACTAAAAATAAACAAAATTAAACAGGGGACTGGAGAGATGGCTTAGGAGTTAAGAACACTGGCTGCTCTGCAAGAGGACCTGGGTTCAATTCCCAGCAACCACATAGCAGCTCACAACTGTCTGTAACTCCAGTTTCAGGGGATCTGACAGTCTCATATAGACATACATACAGGCAAAACACCAGTGCACACAAAAACAAATAAATCTTAAAACAACAACAACAAAACTAGAATGCAGCCTAACTTGCCTTATGGTAGGTAATGAATAATGCCTCGCTTATAGTAGGTACTTAATGAGCATGTGTTGACTTAAAGATGCCAACAGATTGGAGGACTATAACAGGAAAGGAAAGTCTTTCTCGGCTCAGTAGTTAAAAAATTTAGTCACTCTCATACATTTAATCTGTTAGGTGCTGTGGGAAATATGGGAAATAGACAAGTAGAAAACAGTTCTAATGCTCTTGAGGGAGAACTGCAGTGTTGGGTAAGAGTGAACAAATGCATTCTTTGTATGGTTAATATTTATTAACTACACAGAGAAACCCTGCCTCAAACAACCCCTCTCCAACATATTAGTATAATTTTGGGTATAGATACTAAAAATTTTAACCCACTTAGACATGTTAGGAGAGGAGCTTTAGCCAGAATAATCAGCAGCTAAGGCAAATCTGAGGAAATAACATTTGACCTGTGACTTGAATTACAAGGCAATAGGAACTGTAGGAAGTGATATCAGGAAGACACTAAGATTTAGCTGAAGGTGTGTAGGAGCAGAGAGTGAGATGGATCAGAGAAGTGGTGGGATATGGTAAAGGTCATGAGGTAGGAGAAGGCAATAAACCAGTAGTGTTACTGTATATAATGGGAAGACATGGAGGTCCAGGTTGTATTCCATAAAACAACTAAAGGATTCAGTTCGTTGATACAGCTTGATGTTGGTGATGGTGATGATTTAGATGGTCTTGAATTCAAGATCCTCTTCCCTCAGCTTCCCAAGTGCTGGGAGTACAGATAAATGCACCACCACACCTGTGTTAGCACTTAGGAGGCTGAGGCAGGAGGAGGCCAGTTAGAATCTAGCCTGGGTTAAATAGGGTGATGCTGCTTCAAAGAAAACCAAATGAAATCAAACCAGGAGACAAATCAAAAACCTTTAACTTGGTGAATCCTGAAGAGCCTCCCGTTTCACTATTTTTCACCTTTTTCTTTCAGTATATCTTTACCAAATATATTATGTTCATAATGTCTTATTTGTAGAATTACAAAGAAATTACAGGTCTGTAGTTTTAAGTTTGGGTTGTAGAGTGCTAAAATTGTGCTGTAAACACAAATGTCTTTGAAGAACAGTGCATATGTGTGTGTGTGTTTATCTGTCAAATGATAGCATATACTCAACAAGAAAAGAGTTAATGAGCAGTTAATGAGAATGGAAAGTTCTACTAAAGAAGAGATAACATTGATTTGTTTCTTGGATAGATTATGATGGAATATATCATTTCAGGCAAGGGAAATATCTGGGCAAAGGTGTAACATGAAGGAATTTGTCCTAATGAGATCAGTCTGTCCAAGGAAGAAGATAATGGTCAACATGTCAGGACTTAAGTGACAAGTTAAGCAATTTAAACTTTGTTCTGTGTCTTTGTGGATGCTTCTTTATAACTTACTTGTATGTTGTAACTTGTGTGTTAAATCTGCTTATTCAGTTAATATTATTGCCTACGGTGTATACATGAGTTCTTTGAAACTTACAGCCTAGACTTGCAGATATAAATCTAATTGGATTATACATAAATACATGTTACATGGTTTATACATAGATACATTAAACACATTCTGAAAATGAATGGGAAGGATTTTTTTTTCCCAAGACAAGGTTTCTCTATGTATCTCTGGCTGTCCTGGAACTCACTTTGTAGACCAGGCTGGCCTCAAACTCAGAGATTCACATGCCTTTGCCTCCCTGAGTGCTGGGATTAAAAACGTGTACCACCATCACCCAGTGGGAAGGATTTTTTAAGTCATGTATCTTTAGGAAAGAATTGCTTTTTTTTTTTCACTATGCCCATTTTATTTATATCTTATCTTTCATTGAATATATGTCTATATGAATAACACTTAATTTTTTCTCAATGAACAGTAGATTTTCATGCAGTAATCTCTGAAGCTTTCAGGCAGAAGATGGGGCCCCATAACAATGATTCCCCGTGAACTCCACTTCGTTGATATGACGTCATGATGTTGATAGCGCTACTATAAGATGTGTTTTGGGTACCAGCTACTCAAGATGGTTCCAACTTGGTTAGCTGAAATGGTGCATTTTTTTTTTTTTTTACAATGTTCTGACCAGAACGCCAAATAGGAACCTCAGAAAAACACTACCGAATACTCAGAGACTATTTGCAATTATACCAGACAGTAATCTTGGAACTTAACCATCACTTTACTTTCACAGAATCCCATAGAAAGAACATCGCCCCCATGACAGCTAGAAGTAATTCTAGAAGACGACGTCTCCTCTCCCAACAAAGTTTGTCCTCGGGGTTAGGGACATCATTTAGGAGTTGATTATAATTGTTGTAGGGTTGGGGGGAAATTTTGAAGGCTCAGGGATCTCTTTGAAGAAAAAGAAGGAAGATTGAATGGGATAATAGGTAATTAAGTGCAAACTTAAACTAATAATAATAAAAGTGAGTAATAGAATGAATACTTGTGAGCTATTATTTATGGATAATTTACACTGGAATAGTTTCTTGTATATTGATACAACTTCAAATTATACTTGTTATTTCTGTTTACAATATTTGTACCGCTATGTGAAGTTATTTTATCATATTGTATGCATGCATGTTTCTACCTCTGCTTAAGACATTTTGTATATTAATACAATTTTAGGATATATTTATCATATTGCTTTATATATTTCTACCTTTGGTTAAAATACTTATACATTAAACAATTTTTATGTCATTATCCTCTTTTACTGCATAGTTGTTTAAAGATTGTTTAATATTCTGATATAAAGTCTTAATCGTTAAGTTGTATAGGTATTAAATATTATAGGTCAATAGTCATTCATTTTTGTTAGTTTTAGTCAGACTAATTAGGTTCTTTAGATACATAGAGATTGTATTCTGCATAGATAGGTAACCTTTAACCACTTCAAAGATCTGTAGACCATAGCATTTAAATAATTTAGGATTCGATTGATGTGAGACATGATTGCTTCTGGCAGCACTGATCTATTCCCAAGAGAGTATTGAGCACCGAAGACACTCCACTTGGAGCTTGTTTTCTTCTTGGCAAAACTGGCCCCATATCCTGGGAATGTGGGCATCATATTCTCAAATTTACTTCTTGCTGTCTTGGTGGGGGGGGGTGTGTGACAGCATCTTTAAGGTATCCCTGTTAGAAATGTGATATACCGATAGGCCGATTTACTCTTTTTCTTGAGACATTTTTTTTCTGGATGATTTGTCCTTTTTCTTCAGATTTGTCCAGTTCGATACTTTTATTCTCCTCTATGAAATCTTCAGACTGAAAGAGCTAGAAAATTCTTAATTAGAATAGAATTCATGTTATTAGTAGGTGCTTAGTAGTTGGGGTTTTGGTGTTTAGAGATAGATGGGGAAAGTTGAAGGTGGTTGTTGGAATATACTGCAAGATTTACTATCCTTGCTATAATTTGAGTTTTGATAGAAAAGAGGTCTTTATGTTTGAAGTCTCGAAATGAGAATGGTGGGCTTAATGATATTTTAAGTCTTAGTCTTTATTTAAAATATAATCACACACATAACACACAATCCTAGTAATTCCTAAACAATTTTTCTTTCACCCACCTAAACTTCTGGCTTTAAAAACATTTTATTGCTTGATATCAATCTCAGTAGTGTTTCCACAGGAATAAATACTTTGAGGCATTAATTAGAATTGATTTTTTTTTCATGTCAGTGACTGTTATCCACATACTTTATAGACAAATGAGGGTTTAGATTTTGTTGAAAACAAATCCAGTTTTGTAAATGTTACTGTGGGATGTGCTGGAGCAGGGCTTTCCTATATCAGATACAGCCCTGGACACATGGGCTATAAGAGCGACAGCTCCTAATATTTGTTCTCTGCTTCTGATGGAGCCCATGCAGGTACAGGAGCCACCAGCTGGAGCTCATTGGTAGGATCCATTTTAAGTCCTGTTCATCCAGAGAAGGGAGAACATGTGGTAAAGAGATAACTGGGCTGGTAGAAGGCACTTTCTTGATGCTCTCTTAAAATTGAGATTATTGAATGTCTTTTATGACTGACTGACTTGCTTTTTTATTTATTTATTTATAAAAGAATAAGCCCAACATTAGGCATATGCTGATAGTTTTATTGTCTTCCCTTAAGAAGAGTTTCTGAAGTCATCTGGAGTTGTCATGTCCTTCCCCCTTCCTCTGAATTTGATTTAATAGATAGGACAATAGATGTCTCAAGTGGGTAACAGCTATAACATGAAAGGAGGGAATTATTTGGATATAGAGGAGTGCAGTCCCCATCATCTTCCATCCCCAATATGTGGTAAGGCTATTGCTGAAAATCCTCCTCAGTAAAGCAGTATATGATTAGACTTTTGAGAGACCCACTGGTGTTGTTGGAGAGATAACACTGGGGGAGAAAAGTTGAAGCTTAAACCATATCCTTTCTGAAGGTCAACGTAGTTGAAATTTAAGATATTTTTGTCAGTGCTTTAGATGTGGTGGAGCTGTAATGCTGGCCCTTGTGGGCTGAGTCTTAGTAGGCTTTTGCTCTACCATCAAGGTTCAGTGCATATTTGATAATTTTGCATAACACTGTAATGGTGTTTATAGGTATTGTCAAATTTGAACTTTAGGGTACCATTGTTACATGAAGGAACGAGAATTTATCACTGTTTTAAGCTTAAAATTAAATTTATTAATTTAAACTTAGATTTTATTTCCCATCTCCTCTTTAGTATACCAAATCCCAGTTCTTTTTATGGATTGGCTTACTTTATATCCAAATTCCTTTTTGGTTTGGTGGCATGTACCTGTATTTCCAGCTCTTAGGTCAGTGAGGTGGCAGGTTTGCCTAAGTCCACAAGTTCAAGGCCATACTGGGTAAAATATTGAGACTGCACCTCAATCAACAAAACCTATCAAAAAACACTCCCTCCCAACTTTTGTAATAATGGATTATATTGAGTCTTTTCTTTTTAAATGGAAAAGCTGTTTTCCATTTCTTCTTACTATTGAAAGGGAATTTTATGAGTTTGGGTTATATCTTGTCCACCTCCCTTTCTTTTCTTTCTTGTTTCTGATTGGAAGAGATTTCACTATGCAACCCAGGCTGCCTGGCTTGATCCTTACACCTCACCACCCCAAAGTAAGATTAGAACTGAAGAATCTGATCCTAAACAGCACTCTGAAGTTTGAATTAAAGTGGTCATGTTTAACTCTCATAGGTTCAATAAACATTTATTAAATGTCTTCTTTCTAACAGTATGGAGAATGGGAAGGAGGGCAGTTTAGGAGTTAAAATATTTAAGTGAAAAGAAGTAAGAATTTATGTTCCAATCTGGACTCAAATCTCAGCCATGTTATTGGTTGCAAATTGCTAAACCTTAGAGATTCGATTTTCTGGTCTCTGAATAAACCTTTAAGATTCGATTTTCTGGCTGGGCGGTGGTGGCGCACGCCTTTGATCCCAGCACTCGGGAGGCAGAGGGAGGCGGATCTTTGAGTTCGAGGCCAGCCTGATCTACAAGAGCTAGTTCCAGGACAGGCTCCAAAGCTACAGAGAAACTCTGGAAAAACAAAACAAAACAACAACAACAAAAAAGAGTTGATTTTCTGGTCTTTAAAATGAGGATAATATTGATATTGTCAACTTTTTTTTTTGAGGCAAGGCTCTATGTATCCTAGACTAGTCTCAAACTCAATAAATCGCCCATGCCGGCCTCAAACTTACAGAAAGCCACCTACCTCTGCTTCCTGGATGCTGCAGTTTAAAGTATGTATCACTACACCTGCCAGAATTAAAAAAAATTGTGTGTGTGTGCATGTATGCACACGTCTGCTTGCCTGCCTGTCTGTGGGTGGGTATGTGCATGTGAACCTAAGTGCCCATGGAGGCCAGAAGAGGGTATCACCTCTTGGAACTGGAGTTAACAGTTGGCTGTGAGCTGGACTCTGGGAGAGTAGTGCATGTTCTTAATTACTGAGCTGTCTCTCCAGCCCCAGGATTGTTTTGAGGAATACGGTGATATCTAGAAAGACCTTAGTATGTGAGACACAAGGCATTTCTGACCACAGGTGAATATAGACACATACATGATGTGCTGGCTAGTTTTATGCCAACTTGACACAAGCTAGAGTTATCTGAAAGGAGGGAACCTCAGTGGAGAAAATCATCTGTACGATCAGCTATAAGGCATTTTCTTAATTAGTGATTGATGGGGAATGGCCATCCCTGGGCTGGTGGTCCTGGTTATAAGAAAGCAGGCCAAGCAATCCATGAGGAGCAAGCCAGTAAGCAGCACCCCTCCATGCCCCCTGCATCAGCTCCTGCCTCCAGATTGCTGCCCTGTTTTAAGTTCTGCCCTGACTTCCCTCAGTGATGGACTGTTACTTGGAAGTGTAAGTGAAATAAATCCTGTCCCCACATTGCTTAATATTAACACTAACTAGGACATGTGTGAATGTTAGTTAAATCTGGGCAGGAAATGTCTGGCTGACCCACTGCAGAACAGATTGCAGCAATCTCTGCTACAGTGTGCTGTCTTGCTTTTGTTGAGACTTGGCGCTCTCACATTGGTGTTCCCAGAATCGCATTTGCATTCTCTTACAGTAGGAGACAAGCCATTTCTGTGGAGTGTAAGTCCTTTGGAAACTTCTATAGGTTGGACTTAAACCTCTGTTGTAGTTCAGCTGGAGAGGAAATTGTATCACCACAGAGTAGTGAAAATCAGGTCCCTTTCTGGAATAGTCCCTAGATTCACTTTGCTGAACATTGTCACTATCAAAAGCAGGCAGGTGGCTGCCTAGAATTTAGCTAACAAGTAAATGACCAATAAAGTAAAGAGCATGAAAGATTAAGACCATAGTTCATTTTCTGAAATGGTTCCGTGTTTAGAAACATTTATAAAGAGGACCTGTTAAACCATGCCAGGACTGTTTGAGGGTCCTCAGAATACAGTAGTGGTGGGGATGCCCCTTTCCTAATGGAGGTACAGTCTAGTGAGGGAAGCAAGTAAATAGTAAATCTTAGAAAATACTAAGAACCATGCAGAAGACTAAAACAGGAAAAGAACAATCAAGTTAAAGATGCTTTTTGTTGTTATTACTATGATTACTAATACTATGAGTAATTGCTATAGCCCAGACTGGCTTGGAATTAATTTTTACTTATCTTGTTATTATGATAAACTATCTGACAGATCAACTTAAAAAATCATGGGTCTCTTTTGGCCCATGATTTCAGATGATAGAGTACTACATGGCCATAAAGGCATGGCCATGTAACGTTTCTACCTGTGATGGCTAAAACTGAGGTGACACTCATATCTTGGCTGATTATGAAGCATAGGTTAGGCTGTATTATAACCTCCAAAGGCTCATTGATAGTGCCTTACTCTCAAATGTTCATAGCTCCACAAAACAGTGCCAGCAGCTGGGACAGAGGGTACTGAACAAGTTTGTGTGTGGGGGATATCCATTCAGATCAGTAACAGCCTAGGCTGATCTCAGACTTACTATCCTCCTATTTCAATATCCTGAGGGCTAGGATCACAAGGGTGTACCACCATGTACAGTAGGGTGCTAATTTTAAGTAGAATCTTGTTTTAAATAGAATTATTTGGAAGAATTCTCAGTTTATGAACAGAACCCAGGATGAAGCTAATAAGTTACACTCAAAGAAAAGAATCCACTTAGTCACCAAAAGGAGATCCTTGGAACGAGGACTAGGAACAATTGACTTCAGAAATTACTTTTTTTTTTTTTTTTTTGATTTTTCAAGATAGGGTTTCTCAGTGTAACGATCCTAACTGTCCTGGAACTAGCTTCTGTAGATCAGGCTGGCCTTGAACTCACAGAGATTTGCCTGCCTCTGCCTCCTAAGTGTTGGGATTAAAGTGTGCCACTGCCACCCGGCCAAAAGTTACTTTAATAGAAAAAAGAGAGGGTGATTACTTTAAACCAGTGGTTCCCAACGTTCCTAATGCTG
The DNA here is from genome assembly GCA_004026605.1 of Ondatra zibethicus. Classification (NCBI taxonomy): domain Eukaryota; kingdom Metazoa; phylum Chordata; class Mammalia; order Rodentia; family Cricetidae; genus Ondatra; species Ondatra zibethicus. The sequence goes on along the minus strand of PVIU01001605.1, from coordinate 95,865 downwards.
CAACCCTTTAATACAGTTTCTCATGCTGTGACTCTCCAATCATAAAATTATTTTTATTGCTACTTCATAACTGTAATTTTGCTACTGTTGTGAACTATTATGAAATGTAAGTATCTGTGTTTTCTGATGGTTTCAAGTGACCCCTGTGAAAGGGTCATTCAGCCCCAACGGGGTTGTGACCCACAGGTTGAGAACCACTGTTCAAATCAGCCAGTATTCTCAAAAATGACTACTAAAATGAGGGAGTAGATCTGGTACTGTTGAAATCAGCCTGTGTGCCAACTTTTGAACACATATTACATTATAGACTATATGATGCAGATGATGTATATTTAGGTGTTAGGAGTGCCAGAGATATTTGCCCTACTGCATAATGTTTGTTTGTTTGGTTTTTGGTGTATGTGTGTGTGTTTTCCAAGACAGGGTTTCTCTGTGTAATAGCTCTGGCTAGTTGATAGAAGTCATCTTTGATCTTAATGGGTGGGCAAACAAGTACCTAGTTATTTAATACTCATTTATGTATAATGTACAGTGAATCTCATATTTACTTTACATCCTGGCCTCCAAACATCCCAGCTCTCCAGCACTGTTACCATGGTCCTCCCTTTTCATTGTACATTATCTCTGCCCAGGTCCTATCACTATTGAGGTGTCCTTAGGTCAAGAATGCCAACAGGCTTCATGTGATATGACAATACTGACTATAATGTTTTTGGAGCCTTGGGTTAAGGATTTGTGAAGTTTATTGTGCTTGGGTTCCGTTATTAAATTGTGTTTGATAAGCAGCACCTATTGAAGAGAGGCGCTGCATATCAGCCAGAGATTGAAAAGGGACAAGAGCTAGATCTATCTTTTCCTTGGGTGGCTGTTCTGTTGCTCAGTCTGTGTGGCCTCACCACCAGGTGATCAAGAGGCAGTCTGAAGGCCCCAGAGCTGTAAGTGACTTCCCTAGGGCCTACATGGAACATCACTAAGTTCCAATGGAGAGGAAGAGGCTTGGCAGGTAATTCTGCAGAGGGCCTGGCAGGGCTGTGCATGTTGTAAGCCTGTTGGTGTGAACTTATCCTCTGGAATCCACTTCTGTGTTATCCAGGTGGAGGAGGTAGCTGGTTGGCCCTGCAGTGTTAGGTGTAACTCAGGAGTAAAAATGGTCTTGCTTCAGGATAAATCCAAAATTTTTCTTTACAAATTAGAACATTATCTTCTAGTGTGACCTAGAAACCAATATTAAGTGCAGCAAGAATAGTCTTACTTTAATCAGGTTCCAGAATGAGGGAGAGTTTTGAAAAGTACAGACTCCGCAGAAGATAAAAACAGGCATATATAGGGCTGGAAAAATGGCTCAGTGGTTAAGAGCACTTGGTGTTTCTGCAGAGGACTCGGGCTTAGTATCCAGCACCAATATGGCACCTTACAACTGTTTAATTCCAATTCCAGGGGAACAGATGCTCTCTTCAGGCTTCTATGGCCACTGCATGTACATGGTACACAGACGTGTATAGCAGGCTAAACACCCATACACACATAAACTTTTTTTTTCCTTTTCAAAAAGCACATCTTAGCTGGGCAGTAGTGGTGCATGCCTTCAATACCAGCACTTGGGAGGTAGAGGTAGATGGATCTCAGTGAGTTCGAGGCCAGCCTGGTCTACAAAGTGAGTTCCAGAACAGCTAGGACTGTTAACACAGAGAAACCCTGTATTGAAAAACAAAAACAAAAGGGCAGGTCTTGAATTCTGAAGTATTCTGTAGAAAACCAGAGGTATCCAATGTAATCCTGTTTCTTCTCATGCCCCCCCTCCCCCACAGCTGTACACTGTGGAGCAGCTGGTCCTGTAGCCTCAGAGGATGTGGTAGTGCTCTGAATGGATCGAGGTGCCTTGAAGTCCTTGTATTCTCCTTGTGCGCTCTGGATGCTTCTTTGTGACTTTCCGTGGCTGCCCAGGCACACTCACCTTGCAGTGTCACTTCTCCTTACTCGCCCCACTTTTGTTGTTGGAGGGGTTTGTTGGTATCTGGCTGCTCAGTCTCCTGAAATTATCACACAGAAACCATACTATTTAAATCACTGCTTGGCCCATTAGCTCCAGCCTCCCACCGGCCAGCTCCCACATACCAGTTCAACCCATCTCCATCAATCTGCATCGCCACACGGCTGTGGCTCACCAGGCAAAGCTCCCAGCTTCTGTCTCTGGCAGGACCAATGACCTCTCCTTGACTCTGCCTCCTTTCTCCCAGCATTCGGTTTACCTCCAACCTACCCCCCCCTCCCACCTACCTCTATTCCCTGCGCAGGCCCAAGACAGTTTCTTTATTAACCAGTTGTATTCATAGCATACAGAGGGGAATCCCACATCACACTTCCAGTGGTTTCACCTGCCTTTGTGTGCCTTTTTCTTCTGTTTGGTCACACTGAGATCGGTTTCCCCTTTCAGCTTTTATGCCATTCTCTGGCCTCCACGGCTCTGCAGTTTGGTGGATAGACTATAAACTGGGAGGCCACATGGTGCTTCTTGGGTGATCTGAGGCTAATATTTTTGTTGTTGTTTGTTTTGATTTTGGAACAGTGTTTCTGAGTATAGGTTTTATAGCTAAACTAGTTTTAGTTTTGTTTGAGATGGTAAAATGTTAAAAGAGCCACAGAGACTGAAAGCCGCAGGAGCTGAAATTATAGCTCAGTTGGTAGATAGAGTACCTAATATGCACATGGCCCTGGATTTATCCCAACACACGTAAACTAGGTATAGTGATGCACACCTATGATTCCAGCACTCAGGAAAGAGGTATTAGGTCATTCTCACCTTCAGAGTAAGTTTGAGGCCACCTTGGACTATGTGAGACCCTGTCTCAAAACAACAACAACAATAACAACAAAAAAGAAACCCACACACAATAAAAAAACCAAAAGGCAATGAAAGGACTAGAGAATAGTACTTGAAACTTGGATCTGTAGGAAGTGCATTAATGTGTGTCCCAAGTGACTTTTCTAATAATAAATGCCTTGTTGGGTCTTTATAGGGTGGCACAGCATTGTGGCATTTTTTTCTGATGCCAGTTGCAAAGAACAAGGAAGTTCAAAGTCTAGTCAGCTTTTGCTTTGGGAAAAGGAGTGGTGACTTATAGCTTTCTGGTTCTTTGTAATTACTACTTCTCACTAGAGCCTCTCTCTTAGCTTTGTATGACTGAAAAAAATCTGCAATTCAGATTTAATTTGTTTAGCCTTAACTATGGCAGTCTATTTTCAATGCAAAAGTTATTTCAGCTCAGGGTAGCTTCATGATTCTTGTAGAGCACTCAGAGCTACTTGGGTACATCTGTCTCTTGAACAAGCTAGACGGCTGTGTTCTAAGGTTATACAGCACAGTCTAGCTCTGTGCTGGACACTGTTTGCTTTTGTGCTCTAGGTGGGTGGAGTGTTTTCCATTCCTGCTGCGTAAAAAGCATTTAGCCAACTTCCAGTCATGTCCTGTCTTGTCTTTCATTTTTCTTTGCATTTCATTTTGGCTTGCTGCAACTCAGTTCTTCCAGTTGCTGCTCAAAACAAGACATGAGCCATTGGTGCATAGTTGATTATTGGAATAGAAACTTAGAATGCATGAGGTAGGAAGGAGTTTAGGACTGTTTGTTCACAGGGCAGCATTAGGATGAGGAATGGCAATGTAGGGGAAATGTGGATTCTTGGATCTAGTAAGACACTATATATAGATTACATGAATTATTTGGGAAAATAGAATTTTAGGTTGCTGACAGGGCAGAAATACTTGGGGAATGCTTCTGTTTTGATAAAGTAGTTATTTTTAGTTTGTAGGAAAAGAGTAGTTTCCTCATCATACTGGAGTCTTGCAGTCATGTTTGTAACCCAAACTAATCGGCTTCTATGCCAGAAAGTGTCAGGTGGCTCGTTTCCTCCTAATGTTAGATCTGTTTGGCTTAACTCCTGCAATCCTTTGACTGGGCTGCAGGACATTGTTAGGGGTGTCAGGGAAGACGAGGGTGAACTCTTGCTGGTTTAGATGCTGGTCTGAGGAGAAAGAACGCACATGCTGTGCTCTGCTCTGGTGTGTTCACCCGGGCTGCTGCAGCTCACTGCTGTAGGTGCTGTTAAAACCTGTGTGTACTTGGCATGTTTTGGTGAAACTGCAGAACCTAGTTTGCTTGACACATTTGCCCACGCTCTTGGTTCTTGTCCTAAATATTTTTTCTCACAAGTGTTTTTGTTTGTTTAATAGCTTTTAAGTTCTCATTTATCATTCATGTAGCATACCTCCTTTGAGTGCTGTTTAAGTGTATGCCTATTATAGGTGTTAGTGTTCTTGGTATTTTTTTTTTAACATTTCTTAAGTTCATTGAAAAATATACTGCTAAGTAAAATTTTAATTTTAAAATTTGGAAAAGACTATATAAATTATTAAGTCAGAAAACATGATTTTTGGCTTAGTTTTAATTTAGGTACTTTATGGTCATTGTACAGAAGGGAATGTAGACTCATGAGGATGTCACTTCAACAACTCCTTGAAGAATTTAGAATGGTTTTGAGAACACAATAGGCATAAGTAAAACTCTAGTGTCCTCTAAACCAGTTGACTGGCTGAGGGCTGGTGGGAGTGTACCTTCCTGCTGAAACATGTCTTGCCCTAATTTCTCTAGCTTTATACATAATAGAAGTTTATGAGTATGGCTGTTTGAAGTCTTGGAGGGTTTTTTTCCCCCATGAACTGGCCTTATTTTTTCCTTAAAACAGTAAAAATGAAGACTGGGATTGTGGCTCATTGACAGAACACTTGCCTAGCCTGTGCACAGTCCTACAATCAGTGTCTCTCATCACCAAAAGAAATAAAAACAACCTAACAAAACTATAATAAAATAACCTATAAAGCTGATTCTTATGGGGACAAGAAAAGCTTGCAGTCACAGCTAGAGGCCTACTCTGTTTCATTGGGGAAGTCAGAGGGAGGGGAAGCACTGATAGATTTCTCTCTCTTCTGGCCCAGAAGAGCTACAGTGAAAGCCCTTCTTCAGTTGTGATTAGCTTGCCCATTTTAAATAAAGGAAATTTAAAAGTTGAACCACAATTTCCTCTTATATAAAATGGATTTGATAGTCTTGGAATCTGAGAAGATTGTTTTGAGGACTGAGAATGTATGTGTGTGAGTGTGACTGAAGTTGGACATTTGAACCATGAAATACAGTGGAAGCACTGGGCAATAGGAGGCATATGATTTCTTTTGTTTCTGAGATGGGGTCTTGGTATGTTGGCAAGGCAAGTTTTGAATTCTTGGCTCAAGTGATCCTTTTGCCTCAATTTCCTGAATAGCTAAGAGGTATGTTGTTCAGAGAGTAAGAGTAGGGTTTGGTACAGGAGATAAACAAGTAGACAATTACAGTACTGCGTAAGTGCTGTGCTAGTAAATCTAGGGATCTGTCAGGAGAGCTGGTTCTTACTGGATTCCTTGTTAACTACCTCTCGACATTCTTTTTTTTTTTTTTTTTTTTTTAAAGCTGTAAGAAATCCTAGGAGAAATGGAGCAGTTTGCCTAAGCGTCACAGCCAATGTTAGTTACAAAACTGAACTAAGATGGGATTTGCCTCACCCACTGCTGCTGTTTGCCGTGTTCTTAGCCCTCTCAGAACTGACCTTTGCTTTTTCTCCTTGCCCTGGATCTTTTTCTTTTTCAATTAAGTCTTCCCTTTTCATTCTGCCCTCTGATCTTTTCATCTTCTATTCTTACTACTTTGTCTCACAGTTATATTGCAGTGGAAGACCAGGGAATCATAAGTTTGAGTTCATTGACATGGAAATTTCCTAGTATTAACTATACATGAGAGTTTAAGTCCTGAATAGCTAAGTGAATTAAAAAATACTGATACTTAAGATTTTGATTTTATTTCATATTTTTTCATGATTAGATTATATATCTAAAGTAATATACCCAAATTGCTCAATAGCATATCAAAACACAGAATATTTCTAACTCCAGAATGTTCATTCCCTTATACTTCTTCTTATCATTACTGGCTCCCCAAGTAATAACTTACTATTAATTCATTAACTAATTGATCATTTTTAAAATTTATTTATTATGTATACACTATTCTGTCTGCATGTATGCCTGCAGGCCAGAAGAGGGTGCCAGATCTTACTACAGATGGTTGTGAGCCACCATGTGGTTGCTGGAATTGAACTCACGACCTCTGGAAGAGCAGGCAGTGTTCCCAACTGCTGAGCCATCTCTCCAGTCCCTTAATTGATCATTTTTGTGTTTTTTTCAAGGATGATCTCTTGTAGCCAAGCTGGCCTTCCAGCTCACTATGCCTTGAACGTGTGCTTCTCATGCTTGCTTCCTAAGTGCTGGGATTACCACTGTGTTTGGCTTTGTTTTGTTTGAAACAGGGTCTTGGTATGTTTGTAGCCCAGCCGTGTGCCCCACATTGGCTGTTGTACTGTCTTGTTAACTAGCTTTGTCTTTGTCATTAGTACTAGGATTGAGTTTATGGCCTTGAACATGATAGCCCAGCCTTTCAGTAACTTTTTGCTGTTTTTGATAAAGGATCACAGGATTGCCTAGGTTAACCTTGAACTCCTCTGTAGCCTGGGGGCCCTTGAACCAGAGATCTTGCCTCAGCCTCCTGAATGGATCAGTTTATATATGTACTTCTGTAGGCTTGGCTGCTTTGTCTGTTTAATTTAACATGAGTCAGACAGTATGCATTCTTTTGGTTCTGGCTCACCATCTCCCAGCATCCTGTTGGATATTGAATTGTATGGGTATGCCATAGTTACTGGCTGATGGACGTTTGGAACCATACCCACCCACTTTGGCTATATGAGAAAGCTGCCATGAACATCTTTTGCTCTAGTATATATCTTGGTGGATATATGTCCTTATTCATCTTGGTTTTATATGCAAAGGAATAGAATTGGTAGGTTATTTATTCTACTTTGGTAGATATTGCTAAACATTTTTGTGATTGTAATAGTTTAATAGAACTTTGTTGGGTGGTGGTTCACTCCTTTAATCCTATCACCCAGGAGGCAGAGGCAGGTGGAATCTCAGTGAGTTTGAGTCATAATGGGTTCCAGGACAGCCAGGGCGGTTACACAGAGAAACCCTGTCTCAAAAAAAAAAAAAAAAGTAGGAAGGCAAATATAGTGAGTCTACATACATCTAGACAATTAGTTGTAAAGGTTTGTGCCATACTAATTTCACACATTCCTTTTCTCTTTTTGAGAAAATTCAAAGTAAATCTCAGCTCTCATGTCAGTGCCATCTCCTGCTTTTCCATATCCATCTGCAAATTTGGGCATTTTCTTAATGTAATTGTGGTACTGTTATCATTTTTAGCTATATTAGTAAATCCTTAATTCATAATCAGATTTCTTTGCTATCTCAAAATATCTTTACAGTTAACTAGAATAGGGGCTCAGTCCAATCTTTCCAGTGTACTAGGTTTTTTTTCATCCAGAGCTGCACTTTTTTGATGCTTTGCCCTTTTTACCCTGTCACGGACCTACTGCAGAGATTAGGTCAGGCTAAAACCTCTCTAACAGTGTATCTCAGAACCACTTTCTAGGTCTTGCTATGTTGCCCCAATTGTTCTTTTTCAAGATTATTTTTTTAAAAGGATTTATTTATTTATGTATGTGTATGAGTGTTTTGCCTGCATATATGTCTGTGCTCTGTGTGTGTGCCTAGTGTCCACAGAGGTCAAAAGAGGGCATCTAGTTCTGGAGTTATAGGTGTGTGTGTGTGTGTGTGTGTGTGTGTGTGTGTGTGTGTGAGAGAGAGAGAGAGAGAGAGAGACAGAGAGAGAGAGACACAGAGAGAGAGAGAACAGTTGTGTATGTGAACATACTACTAAGAAAGAAGTTATTCTCTGATCTAAGACATGACATTTCATGTGTAAAGAAAACCATTCCAGCTGTGTGGCTTGGTGGTATGTCTATTTTTATACAATCCTTATAGCAGTTTTATGAAATTTAGGTATGATTTCTATATACACTTGAAAAACTAGAGGTGGTAAAGTTTAATCATCAACATTATTATATAACTGAATTAAAGTTGGGACCAATTCCTCTGATTTTTGGCTGGAGTATGTTGCCTGAGTAGCAAACAGGGTGGAGAAAGTGTGGAATAGAGACAAAGGGTTGTTCTTTAGAGGCTATAAAATGAAAGACAGTTGTTGCTGGGCATAGTGACCATAAAAAAGTCTGTCATCATACTTTTTTTTTTCTTTTGGGTTTTTTTTTTTTAAAGATTTATTTATTTATTATGTATACTGTGTTCTGTCTGTCTGTATGCCTGCAGGCCAGAAGAGGGCACCAGTTCTCATCACAGATGGCTGTGAGCCACCATGTGGTTGCTGGGAATTGAACTGAGGACCTCTGGAAGAGCAGTCAGTGCTCTTAACCACTGAGCCATCTCTCCAGCCCCACAGAAACTTTTTTATTTATACCCTGTAGTATATATTCTAGCTCACTCCTAATAGTACCAAGGTAGTAGATAAAAGTGGTTTTTTGGTTTTGTTTTTGGTTGTTATTTTTTAAATCTTGCATTGTAATAAGAGAGATGAGATGTTTGTATAAGCAAAAAACTTCAACATTTTAGGCATTTAGGAATTAATCCAAAGAAAGTCACATTCTAAGTTGAGTGTGAGTAAAGACAGTTTGAAACTTTTGGGTGACTAATACTTGTAGAGTTTCATACTGTGACTGGTGGAATAGGCCCTGTGGACCCCCTTGGTTTTAAACAAAGCCAAACAGAAGCCCCTCCTTACCTTTTAGCTCCTTTACTGTTAAACAGGTAACTGCTTCCACAAAGCTGTCTCTACTCACTACCTCTCCACTCAGTCCAGTCTGGTTTTTGTCCCTTAAATTTCACAGTAACAGTTCTTACTGAGTTCACCAGTATCTTCTACCAAGCTGAACACTATAGACATTTTATCCTTTGTTTCTCGGCCTGTGAGCTGCTACCACTCCTTCCTTCTAGAAGGACTCATCTTTCCCCTCCAGTGCCCTAATTTTCCTCCTGTTTCTCTGCTATTTTTACAGGATCATCCTCCTTTCTGTGGCTATTAAATGCTTACCCTCCCAGGCCCTCCTCTCTTCACATAGTAGACATTCTCCCTCTCAGTCTGCCCCCGTTGGCTTTATGGATATGAGTCATACCATATCATAAAATGCCTCCAACCCACACTACTCCTCTGGGATATAGACCCATCTGTTATCTACCAGACCCTGTTCTAGGCACTGGGGATATAGTGCTGAGCTAGACAGAAGTAGAGGTTATTTATAGAAGGGAGAGATGAATAATGAACAAAATAGCAGGCAGGGTTAAGTGCTAACATGAACGTTTACAACGCATGGTAGTATATTAGAGGGTGAACTGTTTTATTTTGGCGGATCCAAACTTTACCTAGGTGGTAAAATCCTACTGACCTTTGACTGACTAGATGGAGCCTGCTGTACTGAGGGAAGAGGGAACAGCTAGTGCAAAGGCTCTAGGTAGAAATGAATACAGAATATACATGAGACATGATGTGCAGAGGGAAGGGTAAGAACTGAGATCAGAAGGAGTTAGAGTGAGCTCGTACTGCCCCCATAGGCTGTGGCTGAAGACTAGATTAAGTGAGATGGAAAGCAGTTGGAGTTTTTTGTTTGCTTGACATGATAGAGTTTTGTTCTGTTTAACATTTTGGAAATGTAATCTGTTTGGAGGGTAACTATATGGGGACAACTGGAAGAAGAGACGCTTAATGAAGCTATTAGAGTAGGCAAGGTGAGAGTCCAGCATCTTATATGACAGCATGGTGAGGAATGTGGAAAACAGGGACAGAACCAAGAAAATTGGGAAGTAGGATTGACAAGACCTGCTGGTTTGACATTTTCTTGAGGCAAAGAAAAGTTCAGCGTGAGTCTAGGTGCTTGACCTGCACAGGGTGCAGGGTGAACTGTGGTGCTGTCATTGAGGTGGGGGACACTGAAGAGGAGTGGGTTTATGACGACTATGAAAGTGTGTGCATGAGTGAGTGACGTTCATTGTCAATTAGATTTTTAGGTAGAGATCAAAGGAGAGTTTCTTTCTTTGTTTCTTTTTTTTTTCTAAATAGGAAATTCTTGAATATTATTTCCCAAATATCTCTGGATCAACACGAGAGCCTGATAGAAACCTAGACTCTCATTTTATCGTTTTTATTTTTAAAGATTATTTCACTTGGGGCTGGAGAGATGGCTCAGAGGTTAAGAACACTGGCTGCTCTTCCAGAGGTCCTGAGTTCAATTCCCAGCAACCACATGGTGGCTCACAACCATCTGTAATGAGATCTGGTGCCCTCTTCAGGCCTGCAAGTATACATGCAAGCAGAACACTGTATATGTAATAAATAAATAAATCTTTAAAAAAAAAAAGATTATTTCACTTTATGTATATGACTGTTTAGCTTGCATGTATGTCTGCGCACCGTGTGTGTGTGTGTGTGTGTGTGTGTGTGTGTTTTGTGCCCTTGTAAGTTAGAAGAGGCTTTGGATCCCCTGGAGCTGTAGTTATGGACATTGTGGACCTCCGTATGGATTCGGGAACCAAACTTGGGCCCTCTGCAAGAAGTGTTCTCAACTGCTGAGCAATCTTTCTGATTCCCCAGAATCTCATTTTAATGAGACTTTTAAAAAAATTTATTATGTATGCAGTGTTCTGCCTGTATATATGCCCGCAAGCCAGAAGAAGGGACCAGATTTCATTATAGATTGTGAGCCACCATGTGTTTGCTGGGAATTGAACTCAGGACCTCTGGAAGAGCAGCCATTGCTCTTAACCACTGAGCCATCTCTGCAACCCTAAGTGAGACTCTTCAGCCATCTTGTATCACATTATTCTGTTCTAAGAACATGACTTCTCAAATTATTTGTGAATTGAGACCAGTTTATTTTTTTTCTCAGCTGCCAGAGAGCACTACATGGTGTCATTTGTGCTGTGTGCGTGCTCACTCCATGTGCTCTCAGTGAGTTCATTAGCACCCTTGTGACTGGACCCTGTTTAAGATGAATCTAGTCATGGATTTGGATGTTACACCCGGTGCCAACTTGTTGCACAGGTGTCTAAATGCTAACTTTCACTTCCTTTGCTTCTGTTGGCAAGGCCAGTGTGGGGCTGTGCAGTTCACTCCAAGTAGCACCGTCTGGTGCATGTTGTATGCTGATGGGTGTGGAGAGGAAAGTAGCGATGTGAGAAGAGAGTGAGGGTAATGCATACACAAAGAAGAAAGGGGCCTGGATTTATTGTAACTAGGAAGCAGAATGGTGTGGTGGTAGATTTGGAGGTAGGAAAATAAGGGTCTGGATGTTGCTTCTTGGTGACAGTGTTATCAGCTGAAGGCATTCATTAGAGACGTTATCAGATGGCATTCATTAGAGGGTTATTGGGAGGTATGAAAGAGTGATGGGGGAATGAAAATCAACTTACTAGGAAAAGCATGATGTGGTTGCTGGTAGTGTGGAGATGTGTGTTGAAAGGCTGTGGTGATACATTTGCAATGACACTGGTACTTGGTTCCAGTGGCTATTTTCTCGGGCATCTAGCCGCTTTTCTGTAGGCCTAGAGAGGCTTGATATTTTGGAGGGCAAGTAGATTAAAAGTCCTTACCAGGTACTGGTTATGAGGGAAGCAGCATGAAGGACGGGTATGTAAAGTTTTCTAGCTCTCTATCTTTTATAAGACTGATAATAGTGTCTGTCACATAGAGCCATTGTTAGGATTAAATTGTTTGATACAAAGTGCTGATAATGAATGGTTACCAGAGCCTGAAGAGGTGTCTCAGAGTGCAGCGATTTCAGAGCACCAGGGTTCAATTCCCAGCACCCACATGGAAGCTCATAAACCATCCGTAACTCCACTTCCAGGGGAATTTAGCACCCTCTTTGGGCCTTGTGACACCAAGCATGCATGTGCTTCACAGATATACATGCTAGGAAAATACCCATGCATGTTAAGAAAAAAGAGAAAATGGCTACCTAGTATGTAAGCCCAACATGCACCTCTTACACCATTTCTCCAGGACTTCAAAACTAGCATCCAGCTGATCTCTCTTTGACCATTATTCCTCTCATCTTCCATACTGAAGTCAAAGTGATCTTTTCAGAGCATGTCTTACCTTTATTTAATACTTAAGGAACTTCCTGTAATGCTTCTGATACAGGTTCAAGCTGATCATTTATCCTCCAAGGTTTTCATGTGTGCATGGTGTGATTCCATACATGCCTCTGCAGCTTCCTCTTTGCTGCTGCTTCTGCTTCTTCTTCTTCTTCTTCTTCTTCTTCTTCTTCTTCTTCTTCTTCTTCTTCTTCTTCTTCTTCTTCTTCTTCTTCTTCCTCTTCCTCCTCTTCCTTCTCCTCCTCCTCCTTCTTCTTTTTCTATGGGGGGTTGTGTAGGGTCTCTCTCTGTAGCCCTGGAATTTGCTTTGTAGACTAGGCTGGCCTGGAACTCACAGAGATCCACCTATCTCTGCCTCCCGAATGCTGGAATTAAAGGCTGTGCCACCACCCAGCAGTAATTTCTATTCAATCATAGTGCCTGTGGTTTATGTACTTTAAGATTCATTTTTTTTTTGTTGTTTCAGTCTGCTCTCAGTACTATGAAGACAAGGACTGTTTGTATTCACTGTTCATCTTCAGTGCTCCTTCAACCGTAGGAAGTTAGTTGCTATTTGAATGAATAAACAAATGGATGCAATAACTGCTTGTCAGCTGCATGACTCTGTGATGTTTGGACTGTGGATCAGGACTGTCATCTGTGGTCAAAATTTGAGATAACTCCCCAGAGGAGAAGCAAAATAACTTGCTTCTTCGTTAAAAGAGAAGTATGATGGTATTTATCTGATTACAGTTACCATGAAGATTGATGGTAATGAATAGCAGTTGTGATTTCTCCCCCTCCTCCTTAGGGTAGTTAGGATTTACTTTTTAACTACTTTTGCCATTCTTGCTGAAATCCTTGATAATCAGACTTACAGAGACAGGTTAAGGGTCCCAGCTTGCTCTTAGATTAAAAAAAAAAACAAACCTTTTTTTTTTTAAAAAAAATACTATATTTTATTTTGTGTATATGTGCACAGTGCATATGTGAAAGTCAGAGGACAATCTCTAGGAGTTAGTTCTCTCCATTATGTGGGCTCCAGGGACAGAGTCAGGTCATAAGGTTTGACAATTACTTTTAACCTGCTGAGCCACCTGACTGGCCCAAAATGCTAGTGGCTGGGGGGAGATGCCAAGAATGAGCCTGGAATCTCACATATGGAAACAGATTTAATTTTCTTTTTATTTTCTTTTTTTTTGTCTTGTTTGTTTGTTTTTTGTTTCATTTTTTCGAGACAGGGTTTCTCTGAAGCTTTGGAGTCTGTCCTGGAACTCGCTCTTGTAGACCAGGCTGGCCTCGAACTTACAGAGATCCATCTGCCTCTGCCTCCCGAGTACTGGAATTAAAGGCTTGCGCCACCACCACCTACCTCATTTTGTTTGTTTTATTAAAAAATTATTTTTAGTTACGTGTATACTTGTACATCTATATGAATATGTGCATATGAATCTAGGTGTCCTTGGAGGCCAGGGGTCCCTGGAGCTGGAACTGCCTCATGTGGGTGCTGAGGGCTTGGGTCCTTTGTAAGAACAGTATGCATTCTTTATTTTTATTTATTTGTGCGCCCCCCCCCCCCAGATAAGGGAACAGTCCTAGCTGGAACTAGCTCTTATAGACCAGACTGGCCTCAAACTCAGATCCACCTGCCTCTGCCTCCCAAGTGCTGGGATTAAAGGTGTGCACCACTACCGGGCTGAGCAGTGTGCATTTTTAATTCATTGCTGGGCCATCTCTCCAGCTCCAGAGGGGAGGCAGTTCAAGGCCAGCCTGGTCTACAAAGTGAGTTCTAGGACAGTTAGGACTGTTACACAGAGAAACCTTGTCTCGAAAAACAAGCAAATGAAAATTTTGTACTACATTTTACTTATTTGCCTTTTAAAAAATGTGTATGAGTGTTTTTGCTTGTGCATGTATGTGCCCCAGGAGCATGCCTGGTGTCCTTGGAGGTCAGAAGAGAGTATTAGATCATTGCTACATATTATTTAGTGGGACCTTTTGTTGAATGGGTAAACTGAGACCTAGAGACCTGAGACTTCAGAGCCCCATAGTATGTTAGCAACAGAACATGGATTGCCATTTGTGTTTTTGCCTGTGAAAGTGTGTCTTACGCTTAGTTACCACTAACGTCAGAGAAGACCACTTACTCTGGATTCTCTTTTTTCTATTTGTGAGGTGACAGAGTGAGCAGGATTGGAGAAAAAGGTAGAATTACCAAAATGACATTCTTTTACAACTTAGGTTTTATTCTTCCATGTGTGCCTGAGATGTCCTGAGCTCCAGCATGCGTGTATGTGAAGTTAGCGAGGAACTTGATTGGCTGTTCCACCAGCTTTTATACCACATTTGCATAAACACACACACCATGCACATGCATATATACACCACACACAGGAAAAATAATTCTTAAAAATCAATCTAAACTCAGGTTGGCTGTTTCACCAACTCTGGTGACTCTGGAGTGACTCTCACCAAGCATCTGGCAACAAGAGGCTTCAGGCTCACCTGTTTATCTCCCATCATATACTGGCTCTTGGTGAGGAGACTGCATATTCGTGTCTCAGCTCTATTTGATAACAGTGGGTGCTGCATCAGCAATTACAGGGATCAAACTTGACTGTCCTTACTTCCCAGTATACTATGGAGCTATTTTGGACATTGTTTTAATTTTTTCCTGCTCTTTTATTTTTTATCTTCATACTTTCTACTTTGCTTTTATCTGGGTGACCCCCAGAGCTTACTGAGTAGATGAAGGTGACCTGGTCCAGTAAAATTTTGGATAATAGTTTGTGTAATTCTGTGATCTCAAGTCATTGTTATCAGTTTTTCTTACAATAGAAGTTAATTAACTTGTACACTCTGGTGAAGGGTCTGATGATGGCTTTTCTGGAAGCCACAGGTAACCTGGACTTCTTTCAGATTTTGTATTCTGTTTCATGTTTTACCAACTCCCACTGTTATCTCCATTCTATTATACTTATTGTTTTAAAGGGTTAGATTTATTTAATTTACTTTTTTTTGGGTGACGGCGGTTTTGAGACAGGGTTTCTCTGTGTAGCTCCAGCTATCCTGAATTTCTCTCTATAGACCAGGCTGGCCTCAAACTCACAGATCCACCTATCTCTGTCTCCCAAGTACTGGAATTAAAGGTGTGCGCCATCATTGACAATTTATTTAATTTTTTAAATTGTTTTTTCTTATGTATGGTGTATATGTGCATGGGAGTGTGTACTTATGCAAAAGTACATGTGTGTATGTATGTGTATAGGTCAGAGGTCAACTTCAAGTGTCTACCTCTATCTTGTTTTTGAAATAGTGAATCTCCGGGTGGTGGTGGCGCACGCCTTTAATCCCAGCACTTGGGAGGCAGAGGCAGGTGGATCTCTGGGAGTTCGAGGCCAGCCTGGTCTACAAGAGCTAGTCCAGGACAGGCTCCAAAGCTACAGAGAAACCCTGTCTTGAAAAACCAAAAAGAAAAGAAATAGTGTCTCTCACTGAACTGGAACTCTGATTGGGAGATTGGCTGACCAGCAACCACCCAGAATAGGGTAGCATGTTACATCACCGTGCTGGGGTTTTGCACATAGGTGCTAGAGATCACTAAGATACTTAAGATAACCATGAACTCAGATCCTAGTGTTTATGTCACAGCCACTTTACCCACTGAGCCCCCTCCCCAATTTTCTGTTCTGTTTTAATTCTATTTAGTGAATTTTAAAAAATTAGATACTATATCTCTGTTCTTAAGTCCCCGCTTTTTAAAGAACATCCCATTTCTCTCCCCAAATTTATCATTTTTCTTCAGTTTTGAGCATTTTTTTTACTTCATTTAATTTGTATTTTCTTCTTTGGTAATTTCACCATAAATCCATCTTAATGTTGCACTCTGATTGCCTTTTAATTACTAGGTTTCATTTTTTTTTTCAATTCTTTACATAATTTGAGGTTATATCTTATACCTTGGGCAGAAGTGTATTTTCTGTTGGTGTTTTATTTTAGCACACAGTTAATCAAACTGCAAGCTTTGCCATACCTGTAGGGGTGCAGTTCTGTTCTTTTGTAGTTTTTGTCTTGAACCGAGGTCTTTGGATTCTGCCTTTTGCATTGCATAGTTCAGGTTGTCAGCCAGTGCAGGGCCAAGTTTGCACACTCGGCTGGGTCTCTCTCCTTCTCTGGCTCTTGTTTTTTCTATTTCCCATTATCCTTGGCTGGTCTAACCTCTCCCAGTTCCTACAGAGGCCTAAGATTGGCTTTTTAATTAGAACTACAGCTGGATACCATCAGCCAGAAACCACCCCAATCCCTTTTTGAATTTTCCTAAATCTGTCAGTTTCTGTTCACTTCAGATGGTTGTTTTTGTTTTATCCAGTTTATAGCTGTAATCTTTGGAAGAGTCATGCTGGAAGCAGAATTCTCTAATGGTACTTTTATTCATTACAGAAAAATTATGGGAACAAAAAGAAGATATAACCAAGTTCATATTAACATGCTTTGTAACTTTAGACACGTCCTTCCTCTCTGAAACTTCCTTACTCCTCAGGAAAAGAGGCAGTTTAAGGACTCTTTTTTTCATCTCTGCTTTGTAGACAGACTTGAACTTACTATTTATATCACTGGCAGGGACAACAAAAAGCTCTCTGAAGGAGCTATAGCACTGGTGTTTGATAGTATTTACTACAGTCATATTGGGCTGGTGAGAGGACTCAGTGGGTAAAGACACTTACTTTCTATCATGCCTGATGACCTGAGTTCAATCCCTGGAACCTGATGTGGGATTCCCCTCTGTATGCAAATGAATATGTTTTATTACCATTGGCTAATAAAGAAGCTGCTTTGGCCTATAGCAGGGCAGAATACCAGGCTGGACCATATATATATATATATATATATATATATATATATGGAGAGGGAAAGAGAGAGAGAGAGAAGGCAAAGTTAGAAAGACACTATGTAGCTGATGAAGAAGGACATGCCGGAACCTTACTGGTAGGCCACAGCCTCGTGGCGATACATAGATGGATAGAAATGGGTTAATTTAAGATGTAAGAGTTAGTTAATAAAGAGACCTGCACTAATAGGCCAAACAGTGTTGTAATTAATATAGTTTCTGTGTTTATTTGGGTATGGGTGACTGGGAAGTGGAAAAGCAGTCTCTGCCTACAGGAACCCACATGGTAGAAGGAGAAATCCCCATTTGCAGGCCATCCTTGGGATGCTGTCCTTCTTTGGTATGGATTCTTTTAAAAATAAATTCTTTTTAGGCTGGAGAGATGACTTGGGAATGAAGAACTCAGGCTGTCTTAGGGACCTTTGTGCAATTCCTAGCACCCACATAGTGGCTAACAACCATCTGTAACCCCAGTTGCAGGAAATCTGATACCCTCTTGTTGTCTCTTTGAGCCCTGATTATACTGGGGTTTGAAACCCTGGGCTTCATGCATGCGAGGTGAGCATTCTACCTTGAGTTACATCCCTTAGCCCACTCTTCAGGTTTTTGGTTTATATCTTTAGGTACTTCTTTTACTGTTGTCTTTTAAGCTATTAAAGAAACAAATAAATAACAAAACAATTATCTCGTTCTCTAACTCTATGTTATCTCTCTAAAACAATAGAGGCAGAAAGTTGGTTTTGCGGTATGCATAAATTTTTAGAATGTGGAATTCAGATTAAAGGGACCAATGGTTTTAGAAGGAGGCCAGAAGGTGGTCTGCAGGGATGGTTCAGTCATGGTTCAATCAAGGGGATGTTTGAATGTGAAACTGTGTCTAAAAGCTAAGGTTAGCATCAACTGATAAGCCACCTTCATTCTTTAGGACCAGGATAGACAGGAAGATTTAACCCAAGTCCTCTACCTCCCATAACCTTTCTCTAATCTCAGCAGTAAGTTTTAGATAGATTGGCTCCTCAGCTTTCTTTTAGGAAGCCATCCCCTTCAAAACTAGAGAGTAGTTTGTAGAAACTCTACTTTTAGCTCTAATTGGTATTGGGTGGTCCAGGGCCCTTTTGAGGACTGAGTCAAAAGGAAGTCAATAAAATGAGTGTTGCGAAATGGCTTGCTTTTTTTTTTTTTCCAGATAAACTTGAGTTTGTCTTGGCTTTATTTACTGAGTAAGCTATAAGACTTTGGACAAGTCACTTGACTTCTTGAGATTTAGATTATAAGTAAGTGACATTATCACATATGTAAAACATAATGCCCAGGATGTAGTGGGTTTTCTACTTGTCTTCCAAAACATCTTAAATTAGTCTAATTCCAACTTCACCTCTAAATCATTGTATGACTCACCTTTTCCAGGTTCTGATTTCCTTCCTCACATGGGGATTTAGATGATTCCTGAGGTGCTTCCCAGCTGCAAGATGTCATAAATATTTAGAATATTGGGAAATGGAGCTTTATTAATTTGAGTAAAGACAGTCTGGCTTGGGAATCATATAATCTGATAGAAGGGGAAGTGGCATGGAGCCTAGTTCCCCTTCAGAGACATAGGTAGCTTCCTTCACAGCCAGGATAAATAGGCATAACTCACTCTGCGTCTTTTCTGATGCTGGACTATATTTATATATGAAGGGCCTTGAGTCAGCGCAGCCTTGGTGGGACTCATGCTTTACCTCCTTTTATTTCCTGTCTAGGTCAAGAGGCAGCTCTCAGTGAAAGACAGATAGTGACTGTTTCCAAGACAGCAGTGAAAGACAGTGACTGTTTCCAAGACAGCGGTGAAAGACAGTGACTGTTTCCAAGACAGCGGTGAAAGACAGTGACTGTTTCCAAGACAGCGGTGAAAGACAGTGACTGTTTCCAAGACAGCGGTGAAAGACAGTGACTGTTTCCAAGACAGCGGTGAAAGACAGTGACTGTTTCCAAGACA
>PVIU01001605.1:0-76778 GCA_004026605.1 Ondatra zibethicus | reverse complement strand
ACGAGAAGTCACCACAGAAAGCTCCCGTTACCTAAATGGTAAGTATATCACACATGACGTCTGCAGACCAATAGAATGGATGGTTCCTGAACCGCTACAGTTTTCCATCCCTGCAAGGGAAGGGAGGACAGTTGATGTTGGCTGATGCCTCGTGTGAACTGTACATGAGGCTAAACCAGGCTAAGCACCTTACACATTCTCTCTTAATTAAGCCCACCAGCTTGATAGGGTGTTATCTACTCTTGAAGCCAAAAACTTTAAGGAGCAGGTCTAAGGTCTAACCTATTATTTACTGTGTCAGGCCTGTTTGTCATACAATGTCTTCCTTAACACCTATTCTAACTGTGAGGTTAGTGCTTTTATCACTGCAGGAAAGTGTTTTGAGAAGCCAAATAACTTCTCCAAGTTCAGGAAGCAAATAATAGAGTTAAGTTTTCAAATTAGACCTTTTTCATCATATCACATTCCCCTTTCTCCATTGAGATGGTGGCTGGTGTTCTGTTAGGAAGCACACCAACAAACAGAGTAAAGAAAGTTGCACTAACAACCAAATCCTTTTGCTCTTTCTGGGTTTTGAGCCAGTCTTTATTGGTGGTGCTCATGAGGGCCATGGGGCAGCAGGGAGTTAGGTGAGAGGAGTGAGAACATGAGCAGGACCTGGTGGTCTTGGTCACTGCCGGCATGGTACGGGGAGAGAAAGGTCTGGAGAAGAAGTTTGAAAAATGGACAATGGTCATGGGAATGACTGGATACAGAGAAAAATCTCAGTAACACCTTTCATGTCGACACAGTCATGGAAAATACATCATAAGTACATAGAGGAACTCTTCATGAGGTAGTGGATGGCATTCAGACTTGTTCTTTTTTTTTTAAAGATTTATTTATTTATTGTGTATACAACATTCCTTCCATATATGCTTGCATGCCAAGGGTACCAGATCTCATTACAGATGGTTGTGAGCCACCATGTGGTTGCTGGGAATTGAACTCAGGTCCTCTGGAAGAGCAGTCAGTGCTCTTAACCTCTGAGCCATCTCTCCAGTCCCCCAGACATGTTCTTTATCTTGTGGATCTTATATGCTGGTAGGAGAGTTAAGTTTACATATAATGTGCTTTTAAACATTCAAGGCTGAAAAGTAGTGTCTTAGAGCTGTCCAAAGATGGAGTGAGTTGGTGGGAAAGTGTATTTCCTTGTCATTAGAAGCACTTGGGCAGGAATTGAATGATGCTTACTAGACAACTAAGGCCTAAGTCCTTAAGACGGGTTACTAGAAGTGGTCTAGATGATACTGTTTAAAGACAATGCTCTGATATTCCTGTAGATCAGGAGATGCCAAACTCTGGTCTGCAGATCCCTTGCCTGATTTTGTAAATAAAGTTTAGTTGAAACATGGCCAAGTTTATTCACTTGTCTGGTATGACTTGCTTCACATTACAAAATAGAGCTGTTGGGACAGATACTTTGAGTCCCACAAAACCTAAAATACTTCCAATCTGAGTCTGTATAGTTATATATCAAACTGCAAAGACATTTGCCGACCACTACATTAAATGACTATTGGGAGCAGGAAATGAATCATGGCGACTATGTTGGAAGAAGGGGCAGGGCAGGATTTATTATGTTCTATTTCAGACCTTCCTGATCTGCCAGGACAGGAAGAAGAGCCAGTTTCTAGAATACTAGATAGGGCTACTTAGATGTAGGGACTGAGGATGTAGTTCAGTTGGTAGAGTGCTTGTTTAGCCACCCCAGCACCACATAAACCAGGTGCGATGGCACATACCCACTTTCCGAGCACTTGGGAAGTAGAGGCAGAGGGATAAGAAATTCTAGATCATTCTTGGTTACATACTAAGTTTAAGGCAAGCATGAGATACAAGAGAACCCCGGGTTTGATTATCTATTTATTTATTTTGTTTGTTTTGTTTTGGAGCATTTTAAGAAGTTTGGCAGAAATGAGCTGCCAAATGAAAGAAAATTGGTATCTAATATTAATTGGAACTGAGGTAGATATTGATGTGGGAAACTTTGACTTTAAGAGATGGGACTGACTGGGTGGTATATGCCTGAGTGATTCTAGCACATGGAACACTGTGAATTGAGGCTAGTGTGGGCTCCATGCTAAGTTCCAGGACCACTTGGGCTATGGGTTAACACTGTTGAAGCAAAATACAAATAAGTGAGACTATTTATTCTTCCCTTTACTTTTCTGTGAATTTTCTAAGGTTTAGTATGAACAAATTCTGTCCCAGATGCCATCTCAGGTACAGATAATTGCTACTTCTGATCTCCCAGGGTGTATGGATGGTGGTCAGATGTGCTAAAGAAAAGCAGTGTGAGAAGAGAGAGGTGGTGGATGGATACGGTAGCATATGATAGCATATGTGATGGTGAGGGAAAAGTTACTGCTGTTTTGCTTCCTCCCTCCTGTCCTTTCCTTCCTCTGTTGCTTCACTCTGAGCTCACTGTGAGCCGCGATCTTCCTGCTGCTGGGATCACAGGAGAGTGCCACTGTGACTGATAGAGAAGGCTTTATTTCTAAAAACGATTGACTTTTGGCTCTGTCAGTCTGCTTTCTTAAAGACTAGGGGAATCACTTAATTTTTTTATTTTAGCACTTCACAAAAGCCTGGGTATATCAAATGTTTCATAAATATTTAGTAAATAATGAATTCTCCCCAGGGAGCAGACAAACATTAGGTAGAAAAGAATCTGCCCCTTCACTGTGTAGATAGCCCTGGAAATAACACTCCCCTGACTCTCCTCCAGATAAGAAATGTGTATTTAGCTGCATGGTGGCACATACCTTTTATCCCCGCACTTGGGAGGCAGAGACAGGCAGATCTCTGAGTTTAACCAGGGCTATTTAGAGAAAGCCTGTCTCAAAAAACAAAACAGAAAAAGAAAAAAAGAAATGTGTGTTGGCGGTTTTAAAACCCAGTTCTAAGGAGTGGAAGAAGATCCAGAAATATTTTGTGTTCTTATCTGGAGTGATATTTGGGCAACCTGTGAGGAATGGCTTCAGCAGTTTGACCCTGTTTCCAAGGCACAGACCTGTAGACTAGGAGAAGTGTGGTGGCTGAGACACTTAGCAAGTGGTGCAGGGCTTGGGTGTGATCTTTTAGAACATTACCCCAAGACCTGATATTCTGTTCCATCTGGATCCACTCTTGCTAGCCATTTCCTCCTTTATAATCCATGAACAGTTCCTTGGCATTATTTAATGTTTTCTGTTAATGGCCATTATCTGGTCAGCCATTGAATCGTTAG
The DNA here is from genome assembly GCA_004026605.1 of Ondatra zibethicus. NCBI lineage: Eukaryota > Metazoa > Chordata > Mammalia > Rodentia > Cricetidae > Ondatra > Ondatra zibethicus. The sequence goes on along the minus strand of PVIU01001605.1, from coordinate 73,507 downwards.
GAAGTTCATTCAGCCACTCATAGTCACCAAGTTTAAAGCATTTATTGTGTGCCAGGCTCCCTGCTGGGTACTGAGAATTCAGATTACAAATAAGAAAGCAATAGGGAGAGATAGACTGAGTAATAGAACTTCATACAGTGTGATAAAATTTGGTTACATTTCCTGTTTCCGTGATAAAATATCCTGGCAAAAAACGTTAAGAGAGAAAGGATTGGTCTGATTTACACTCTGAAGGTGCTGTCCATTGTGGTGAGGAAGTCAGGCAGCAGGAGCCTGAGGAGGCTGGTCATTGAACCCACAGAGCCAACCCCAGGGGATAGTGCTAGTCACTTCTAGTGTGGGCCTCTCTTTCAGTTACCCTGAGAAGACAGTTGTTCACAGGTCTGCCTGGAAGCTCGTCTCTGGGTTCCAAATTGTATCAGGTTGACAATATTAAAATATTAGCTATTATAATTTCCTTTTGAAGAAATCTGTTCATGAAAAGCGCAGTATAAACTAGTAAAAAAGGGTGTATTGAGAGTGTTAACTGAGGATAGGCTTTTTTGTTATTTTGTTTTGTTTTTGTGTGCAGTCCTTACTGAGTTTCCTAGGTTTGTCTTGAGCTTCTTAGTTTTATTTTTGTTTTGTTTTGGTTTTTGGTTTTTCCGGACAGGGTTTCTCTGCAGCTTTGGAGCCTGTCCTGGAACTAGCTGTCCAGCAACCAGGCTGGCCTTGAATTCAACAGAGATTTGCCTGCCTCTGCCTCCTGAGTGCTGGGATTAAAGGCACATGCCACCACCGCCCAGCTGAGTTTAGTTTAAAGGATCCCCTTGCTTTAGAGTCTTGATAGCTGGAACTACTACTCCCACGCTCCCTTGCCCAACTGTGCGTGTTTGTAAAAATAACATTATTGAACTGGGCATGGTGACACATGCCTTTAATCCCACCACACCTTGAGGCAAAGGCAGGCAAATCTCTGTGAGACTGGCCAGGACAGCTAGAGCCACACAAACAAACCAAAAAGAAAAAAAAAAAAAAAGAAAAGCATTATTGGGATATAAGATGAAGCCATCTCCTTACATTATATAAGCATGTTTACAGTGATACACTCCCTTAGAGCACTTTGTGGACACATGGTGTCATTTGTCTTCCAGTAACTGTTAGGCTAGTATAAATCTTTTAACCATTTATTTTTTGTATCACTGAACATAGGAAATTGGTTGAGTCTTTAATTCCCCCTCCTTGTGTATAAATAGGTAAGGCTTTTGCTGTGCCACTAAACAAATGACCAAAATCTCCCCTCCCTCTCCAGTTTTGAAGAATGGGAGAGAGTCTAAAAAAAAAGCCTAAATGAGGAAAGCACTGGATCGAGCTGGAAGCAGTGTGATAGATAGATGGGAGGAAGAGAGCCAGCCTTGGTGGTAGTGTTTGTCCCAAGTGTTGTTCTGTAAGAGTTGTGCAGGGCTCCATCTGGTGGCTTTGGACATGTATTGCAACCAGTGGCCTGAAGTCTCCCGAAGGCATTTGGTATTTCAAGCCTAACCTGCAGTTATTGTTGGGTTGTTGAAAGACAATTTTACTTTTGATGCTGGATTTTCTCTTACAGCTCAGACTGTGTTCTTCCATCCTTTCCCATAGATTTGAATCTAATTTTACCAGACTGCATCATCCAGTGTCTTCATTGTTGCCGTCATCCACCGTGTCACTGCCCTTAAATTCTCAATGACTCAAATCCTCACTAATTCTGTCACTGTTTCCAACACCATTCCTGTTACTTAGTGCTGGACACTTGCTGCCCGCCCATGTGCTGCTGGAGATGGAACCCCAGGCGTCTCATAGGCTGAAGAAAATGCTTATTACTGAGCCGACTCCTCAGCCCCAGTGGTGATCCTTGTGACATTGTAGTCTTGATAGTTCCACTTTGTTAGTCTTAGTTGACAGCTGATCATTGCTTTTTTTCTTATACTTTGAGAGGCTTCCATGACATGACACACTGTGTACGCTTGTGCTTCCCATTTGTCTCGTAGGTGCTTTTCCCCTTTGCTCTTCTTCATCTCTACCAATAAAATATTGGGGTTCAGACCTTTGATTTCTTGTTTTCTCTGTGTTCACTCAGTTCCTTGACAATGTCATTGCTTTTATAAGCCATGTTTTCATTGACTTGCAGATTTATATTGAGACCACCTCTCTCCTGGCCTCTGTTGTCTTTGGGTGGCCACTAAGTGCTCACAGGTGTAAACTCATCTTCTTTTCATGCTGTCCGTCTGCCCTCAGCTGCATCCTGTGTAGGACAGCATGATCCTGCAAATTCAGGCCAGCAGCCATGGAGTTATCCCTGATTTTTTTCACTTTGTCTCATACATCATGTGCAGTCCAGGAACAAAAGCATGGGGTTCTACCTTCACATGACCAGAATCCTGACCGCTTCTCAGTGCTGTTGTCAGCCACAATGGTCTTGGCCTTGATTACCACAATGCTTCCTGTTTGATCTTCCTAGTCCCACTCTTTTCTTCAGTGATCTTTTTAAAAATCATGACATTTATATTGATCTTTATTTAGGTCATATATATATTAACGTTCACTTTTTTTTCCTTTAGAGTTTTTTGAGACAGGATCTCTCTGTATCCCTGACTGGCCTGCAGCTCACTATGTAGACCAGGCTGGCCTCAAAATTCATAAGGATGCACCTGCCTCTGCCTCCCAAGTGCTAGGATTAAACATGTGTGCTACCACATCCAGTCTAGGGTTCACTCTTGATCTTGTACATTTTATAGGTTTAGAGAGAGGTAGAATGACATATATCCATAATTGCATTATGCAGAGTATTTTACTGCCCCAAATCCCATGTTCCCAAAACTGTGGGAACAGTCTTCCTGTTTCCATTGTTTTGCCTTCTCCAGATGTCATTTAGTTAGAAGTTATACCTTGCAATCCTTTTTAAACTTGATAACTTGCTTCATTTTAGAACCAAATAATATTCCATTGCCTAGATGAAATAGTTTATCCCTTTGCTCACTGGAGATCTCTTTGCTTATAAGTTTAAGCAATTATAAATACAGCTACTACAGATAGTTACATGCTGGTCTTTATGTGAACATAATTTTTTAGTCATTTGGGTAAGAAAACAAGGTAAAAATGTTCTGGGTCAGGTAGTAAGAGTATGGAGTATGCTTAGCTTGGTAAGAAACCGTCTTCAAAGTGCTTATGCCATTTTGCATTACCATTGGCATGGACTTGAGAATTCCTGTTGATTCCTGTTGCTCTATATTCTCCGTGATCGGACATTTGGTATTGTAGTGATTTTGAGCCTTTTTTTTTTTTTTTTTTTTGGAGACAGGAGTAGTCTGCAGTCTGAGGTTTTGTAGAGATGACATTCAGTCTGAGTATTTGTAGGGACAGGACCACCCCTTTGGCCTGAGCATTGGTAAGGTAAGAACTCCAGTGGCTGCTGCTCTGCTTCTCTGATCCTTCAGCTTTCACCCCCAAATATCTTGACTATGAGTTTTTATTTTTAAGAACAATTAGAATTTGAGTCACACACACTCTTTCTTTCTCAGTTCTAAGTCAGCGTGATCTGTGCTCATTTGCAGTCTGTTTATGTCCTTTGCTGCTGTATCTACTCAGGTCCTTCACTCATGTTGTCCCTGCTGAGGTAAGCACTTGTATATTTTGGATAATATTTGTTGCCCTGGCTATCCTGGAACACCCTAAGAGATCCATCTGCCTTTGTCTCCCAAATTCTGGGATTAAAGGTATGCACTGTCATCCTGGTATTATCAAATATATATTCTCCCAATCTTTGGTTTGTCTTGATGTCTTTCACTTTAACAAGCTTAGGTTACTAGTTTTTTCATGGATTGTACTTTGGGACAGTACCTGAGGTTACTACTGTACTCAAGGTCATCTGGTTTTTCTCTTTTTTAATTTTTAAGGAGTTGATAGTTTTACGTTTTATACTTAAATCTGTGTGTATGGGTCTGGTTTTAGCATCATATATAGAGAAGACTATTTTTGCTCTGTTTTATTGCCTTTGGTCTTAGAGATCAGTGGACTGCATTTATCTGGGTGGTTTTATTCCTTTATCTGTCTGTTCTTTCTTATACACACTACCTTGACTGATAATTTTCTTAGTTTAGGTATCACAGTTCTCAGTTTTGTTCATCTTAATGTTAGTTCTTCTGGTCATTTGACTCTAACAAAACTTTATCAGTTGGTCAGTATCCACACAATAGTTGTTGGTAATTTTGATTATGGTTATGTTGAGCATGTAAAATTGACATCCAGACTATATTGAGTCTTCCTACCAGTGAGCCTGGACAGTCTCCCCACTTACTTAGGTGAGAAGTCTTAACAATCTGCAAAACATGATATGAAATATGTATGTACTTTTGGAGCGTAGAGCTATATTTCACTTTTATAGTGCAAACAAAAATGATACTGTTCTTTAATTTCCAATTTTACTTACTCGTTGTTACACTGAGAAGTAGTTGAGTTTTTGTTCTTGTTGGTTGGTTGGTTTTTTGAGATAGGGTTTCTTTGCATAGCCCTTGCTGTACTAAAAATCGATTTGTATACCACGTTGGCCTTGAACGCACAGAAATCCACCTGCCTTTGCATCCTAAGTACTGGGAGTAAAGGTGTGCACCACTTCCACCCAGCTTTGAGCTTTATATATACTTGTCTATTCTTATATTCCACAACCATCTTGTAATCACTAATTTTTTAAAGGTGACTTTCTTTTGCTCATTCTTCTGAATTTTCTACACAGACAGACATGTTATCCTCAAACAGAGGTTTTTCTTTCCTTCCAATCAGCATATCTTTTATTTTCTTTCCTAATTGTATTATTTAAGCTTCTGATACAGTGTTGAAAGAGATAGTGAGAGAATACATTCCTACATTGTCCCTCATCCTAGCAAGGGAGACCTTGAGTTTCTCCATGTGTTATGTCTGTTTTCTTCTTTAACCTATTATGATGACTTACATTTTTTAAATGTAATTTTTTAAAAAGCTGAAGCTTGCATTTCTTGGATAAATCCAATTAGTTGAGCATATAATTCTTCCTATACATTGCTACATTTCATTTGTTGAAGATCTTCGATGTATCTGAGTGAATGAAGTATTGGTTTGTGGATTTTACTTTCCTGTGATGTCTTTGGTCTCATGAGGGTTTTGCTGGGCTCACAGAATGAACTGGGAAGAACTTCTCTGACTCTGCCTTCTGGAAAACTGGCGGAGTCTTTTCTAAATGTTCGTAGTTCTTACCAGTAAAGTTATTTGGGCTTTTATATCTGTTTTGCAAGATTATCGATGATCAGTTTCTTTATAGATTGTGACTCTCAGGTAATCAGTCCATTTCATCTGAATTGCCAAATTTTAGCCAGAGTTGTTCATAAATTACTATCTTTTTAATGTCTCTGATATGTATGTATGTGTGTGTGTGTATAGTGTGTTCTTTCATTTTCGATTCTAGTAATTTTCTATTTTTTCTTAGCCTCCTAAAGTCCTCATTTTATTATCTTTTCAATTGTAAAAGGATATATTTAATGTCAAAACATCATGTAGAGTCTTGAATCTCTTCTGCTCTATAATTTTTAAAGCAAACCTGGGGACAGCTTTAAAAAGTTCTTTTAAAAGATGCATTACTTTGTGTGTGTGTGTGTGTGTGTGTGTGTGTGAGAGAGAGAGAGAGAGAGAGATATGCATCCAGGTGCCTGTGGAAACCAAATGAGGGCATTGGATTCCCTGGAACTGGAGTTGTGAGCCCTCTGAAGTGGGCATTGGGAACTAAAACTTGTGTTTTCTACAATTACTTTTCAAGTGTTCTTAGTGGCTGAACCACCTCTCCAGCCCCGTCATCTTGTCACAGAGCCAGCTTTGTCTTTGATTAACACCCTCTACTTGTTTCCTTGTTTTAGTTTGATTTCCACTCGTCTTTTTTTACTTCTTCTGCTTAATTTTAATGAATTAACAGATTAATTACTTAACTAGCTGATAGAGCGGTCTCGTGGCTGACCACCTTTGTTGTGCTTTCCCTGGCAACTGGGACGACCATCATCTGTTTACTTTGCTTTTTGTTTCTTTCTTAAGATGAAATCATCAAGGTTACTGATTCCTACAAGTTCATCTACCATCTGTACCCAGTGCCATCAAGATCTCTAAGCAACACTTGACTTCATCCCACAACTTTTTTGTTTTGTTTTGTTTTTTATCCTACAACCCCTTACGTTAGAGAATTTCATACATAAATACTGCATTTTCATCATTTATACCCACTCTCTCATCCTCTACAACTATGTGCATATGGTGGTCATAATTAAATTCATGACGTCTTTAATTATTGTTTTACACACACACACACACACACACACACACACACACACACACACACACACACACACACACACACCTAACTACTGAGTAAATATTTATCTAGGGTTGATCACTTGGAATAAGCACCCATTGCTTGTTTCTCTTCATCTAGGGGTTGGGCCTTGTGAGACTTCCCCCATCCATGTTGGGATGTTATCTGGTCGTGTCATTGTTTAGGTTTTGTTTAGGCAACCTCATGGTATGATTTCATGAGTGCAACTCCCTGTCATACATTGAAGACACTATCTCACAGTAGACTTCCAGTCCTCTGGCTCTTAAAAATCTTACCACCGTCTCTTTTGTGCCATTCTGAGTTTATCCTCCAAATTTGAGAAGGTTGTATTTTCTTTCATTTTCAAAATGTATTTCAGTTATCTTCTGGTACTTATTTGTTTTATTCCTTTGTGGTCTAATTTAAGATTTCTTTTAGAATTGTTGAGGTGAGTGTTTTAGTGACTTTTCTTTTGATGTGTTCATCAAAGCAGCTCAAGGGAGAAAGGGTTTACCTTGGCTTACAGTTCAAGGGCACAGTCCACCAAGGTGGCAGGCATCTTAAGCAGCTGATCCTAGCACATCCACAAGCAGGGACAGAGAGCAATGCATGCTGCTGCTCAGCCCCCTTGCTCCAGTTATATAGTCTAGGATCCTTGCCAAGGAAAGGCTACCCACAGTGGGCAGCAATGAATATAATCAACTCCCCACCCCCATGTGCAGAAGCCCTACTCCCAGGTGATTCTAGAGTCTGCCAGGTTGACAGTTGACACCAGTCATCACAGTTGTTGTTTATAGCCTTGACTATGAGCTTGAGAGTGTCATCTGGTAGTATTGAGATGTGCTGTGCACATGCCTTCTCTCGTTCATTGATGGTGCTCAAGAGTTCATTAAATTAAACTCATGTTTAGTGGTTGTAGGGGTTACATAGCTTAGATTGACAGTTTACTTATTACGTATCACCAAGTCTTCTGTCTTCTGCTGGCCACTCAGTTAAGGGTCAGTTGCTTCTTCAAAGATTGTTGCTATGATTTGAATGTTTGTGTGTCCCACAAAACTCAAGTTCAAATTTAACCCTCCCTGATATAATTAAGAGGTGGGGCCTTTAAGAGGTGATTGGCCTTTAACCTTTTTTGTCCTTCCACTGTTTAAATCCAAAGATTTAAGATTCTCTCCTAGGAGGGGACACCAGGTCTGTTCCTGGCATAGAAGACCCTGCTGGTGGCCTGAGTTTGCATTTTCCAGTTTCTAGAACCTCATCTGGTATTTATAAATGATCCAGAACAGCCAAATGATTGAGACAATTTCTTAAGACCTATTGCTTTTATGAAGTGTGGTTTTCTTATGTATCTTTGTGTCTGCTCACAGACACAGTGTTTTAACTTTGTTCTGTTTGAGGAAGTATTTTTTAAATGTAAGTTCTTTCACCAACTTGTTTCAAATATTACTTCTTCCCTCTTTTGGTCTGCACCCTCTCTCTCTCTTCCCCTTCTCCTACTTCAAGATTATTTAGTGTGTTGTTACCAAGAGCTCACTCATGTTCTCACAAGGGCACTGGGGAGAGAGGACTATATTCTCAATTTACAGTTAAGGAAGAAAGGCTCTATTATTTAGTGAATATAGAAAGTGTAGAAGTTGTGCATATGGTGGATATCCTTGTACTCTGCCACGAGAATTGGGGTTCCCTGAACTCTTACTCCATGCTATGCTTAGGTATTGTCAAACTAACAGTGTATTTTTAAAATTTGCTGACATGTTTTTCTGCTTCCATTCTGTAGACTTATAATGGTCTTCAGTTGCCAAAGAAGGTTGTGGATGCCAAGAGAAAGGTAACCAGTTTCTCCAGTGCAGTTGGATGCCTTTAGCAGTCCACCTTGGCTGGCTGTAGACATGGCAGACATGGCCAGCTACAAGGATTCTGCCTCCAGTCGCCATCTGCGGTTTAAGTTACAGAGCCTGAGCCGCCGCCTTGATGAGCTGGAGGAAGCCACAAAAAACCTCCAGAAAGCTGAGGATGAGCTCCTGGACCTCCAGGACAAGGTGGTCCAGGCAGAGGGCAGCAACTCCAGCATGCTGGCTGAGATCGAGGTGCTGCGCCAGCGGGTACTGAAGATTGAAGGTAAAGATGAGGAAATCAAGAGAGCAGAGGACCTGTGTCATATGATGAAGGAGAAACTTGAAGAGGAGGAAAACCTCACCCGAGAGCTAAAATCTGAGATTGAGTGGCTTCAGAAACGAATGGCTGATTTAGAGAAGCTAGAGGAGGCTTTGAGCAGGAGCAAGAACGAATGTTCCCAGCTTTGTCTGAGCCTGAATGAAGAGAGAAATCTGACCAAGAAAATCTCTTCTGAGTTGGAAATGCTCAGAGTCAAAGTAAAAGACCTGGAATCTTCAGAGGACCGCTTGGATAAAACTGAGCAGAGTTTAGTATCAGAATTAGAAAAGCTAAAATCATTAACCTTGAGCTTTGTAAATGAAAGAAAATACTTGAATGAAAAAGAGAAAGAAAATGAAAAATTAATAAGAGAGCTTACTCAGAAACTGGAGCAGAACAAGAAAATGAGCCGAGATCATACAAGGAACGCTTCTACCCTTCTGGAGAGGAGTGACCTGCGTATTGAGGATGGCATCTCTTCCACACTGCCATCCAAAGAATCCAGAAGGAAGGGCAGTCTGGACTACCTAAAGCAGGTTGAGAATGAAACCAGAGACAAATCAGAAAATGAAAAGAACCGGAACCAGGAGGACAACAAAGTCAAAGACCTCAACCAAGAGATTCAGAAACTTAAGACACAAATCAAACACTTTGAATCTTTGGAAGAGGAGCTTAAGAAAATGAGGGCTAAAAACAATGACCTTCAGGATAATTACCTAACTGAGTTGAATAAAAACAGAACCTTAGCTAGCCAGCTAGAGGAGATAAAGCTGCAAGTCAAGAAACAGAAAGAGTTAGGAAATGGGGACATAGAAGGGGAAGATGCTTTCTTATTGGGCAGAGGCAGGCATGAGAGGACTAAGTTCAGAGGCCATGGGGCTGAGGCATCCATGTCCAGGCACATGTCCCGGGAACTGTCTCCTCAACATAAGCGGGAAAGGATCCGGAACAGGGAGTTTGCTCTCAATAATGAAAACTATTCTTTAAGCAACAAGCAGGCTTCTTCTCCTATTTTCACCAACAGAAGGGCAGCAAAAGCTGCTAACATGGGAGTGGGTACAGACAGTGGACCTCAGGAGACAAAGAGAGCTGAAGACCGATTTTTACCTGGGTCCTCTCAGAGTGAAGGGAGAAAGAATAGGGAGCAGCCATCAGTGCTTAGCCGTTACCCCCCTGCTGCCCAGGAGCACAGTAAAGTTTGGAAGGGAACTCCCAAGCCAGGCACTGAGAGTGGACTTAAGGGGAAAGTGGAGAAGACAACTCGAACATTCAATGACTCCACCCATGGGTCTGTTCCCAATGACACAATGGGTAGAGGCAATAAGACTTCTGAGACCTCTGAGGCCCACTGTGGGAAGAGAGGACAGGTGCCTGGCAATGGAAGTCAAGTAACTCAGGCTGTAGATTCTGGCTCTTCTAAGACCACCGGAGCTCTGTCCTCATCCCGAAGAGCCTCCTCAGAAGGGATTTCTAAGGGCAAAAAGGCTGCTAATGGCCTGGAGGCTGATGCCAATTTTCCAAATTCTAAAGCTCCTATCTTATCAAAGTATCCTTATAGTTCAAGAAGCCAAGAAAATATCCTTCAGGGCTTTTCAGTGCCAAATAAAGAAGGAGTTGATCAGTCTGTAGCAGTTGTGATGGAAGACAGCAGCCAGCATGAAGCCCTGAGGTGTCGTGTCATCAAATCCAGTGACAGAGAGAAGCCAGACTCGGATGATGACCTGGACATAGACTCTCTTGTTACTGCCAAGTTGGTGAGCACAACTATCACTCCTGAGCCAGAGCCCAAACAACAGCCAAACTCTAGAGAAAAGGTCAAGTCCCGAGGGGGACCTAGAACTGCCCTATTTGAAAATGATAAAAATGCTGCAATAGAAAATGAATCTGTGAAATCTACCAGAGCTTCCTCCAATGCTGTAGAATTGCCAGATGCCAATGGTGCTGGGGTGAAAAACCAAAGGCCCTTCAGCCCTAGAGAGGCCCTGCGGTCTAGAGCAATTATAAAACCTGTTATCATTGATAAGGATGTGAAAAAAATCATGGGAGGATCTGGATCAGAGGTTGTCTTGGAGAAGCAGAAATACACCTCTAAACCTGTGCCAAGCAAAGTGACAAGCAGCATCACCATCTACCCCACTGACAACAGTGGCCCTAGAGCCGTCCCAGGAGAGGCCCCACGGGAGAGACACACCTCCACCAGCAACATCCAGGTGGGGCCCCCAGAGCTCACAGCAGCTAGCAACCATGTCAACTCCCCGCTTGAGCTCTCTGTTCATAAACATGACATTACCGTGCAGCTCTCAGAAGCGGAAAGAATGGGAGATGGGTCTCCAAAGAATAGACCAGAGACAGTGGTCTCTCGGAGTAGCATTGTAATTAAGCCATCCGATTCTGTGGAGAGGAATAGTCATGCCCCCCCAGTGGAGACAATCAGGTGGAAAAGCCACAGTGCCTCTTCAGAGGTGGGCTGTTCAGACGCCAGACATGTCACTGTGCGGAATGCCTGGAAGAGTAAGCGTGACTTGAAATGTTCAGAAGACACCCAAACTCGAGTAGGTAGGCACATGGAATCTACCAATGCCTACACACAGAGATCTTCCACAGACTTCTTAGAGCTTGAACAGCCCAGGTCCCTCCCTTCTGAACAGGGCACTCAAAAGGTAGGAAATGCAGGGGATGCTCCTGAACTTTCCTCCAGAAGGACCCAAAGTAGCCTCACCATATCAGAAGTTCTCACCCGGAGGAATCGGATAGGAGACGCCATCACTGCTGCCTCCTGGAACCACTCAGCAAGCATGGTGAGTCTCGCTTTCCTTCCTCTCCTATTTCCTTCAGCCTCCATCTGTTCAGTCTAGGATTTAGGGAACCCAGGATGCTGGGAAATACTGAGTCTCAGGTTTGGCAGAAAGCAGCATGACTTCCAGCACCCTTCATCTAGTTTGTCTTCATTTTGCTTTCACATGAGGAGGGGAGGCAAACAAAGTGGCATTTGTTCCTCAGTTTGCCCGAGAGATCCAGAGTAAACAGGAAGCTCTTGGGTGCCTTTGGATGGCATTGAACAGTTTTTTTCTGTCCTACTGCCTCAGTTGGTCAAGCAGGTCTCTGTGGGCAGCCACATAGTGGGAGTAAGAGCTGACCCTGGACCTACTTTATCAGCTTTATATCCAAGGGTCACTTTCTTTTGTCCCAGGAGTGTCTTGGACCTGAACCTCATGACCATGAAAATGTCTTGCCTCTAGACAAACAAATACCTTTTAAAAATTCACATTAATTTTTATTTATTTAGTGCATATGGGTATTTTGTTTGCATGTACATCTGTGTGCCAAGTCTGTACCTGGTACTGCAGAGGCTAGGAGAGTGTCAGACACCCTGGGACTAGAGTTACTGACGGTTGTGAGTTGCCATGTGGGTGATGGGAATCTAACCTAGATCTTCTGGAAGCGTAGGCAGTGTTCTTAACCATCGAGCCTTCTCTCCAGCCCATACTAGCACTTCTTTTTAAAAGGCAGGCAACTGTGGGTTATCTGGACAAGCTTGTCAATCTTTTAGGTTGACATTTGGCTTCACCCATTGTCCCTTAAAACAGTACTATGAATAGTACTGTCCTCACTTTCCACCTGTGAGTGGTAAAGATGAAGGTCACAGACAAGGTGCCTTATTGAAGGTTGTCCAAATGAACAAACTCGAGTGCAGATTGGAACCTAAGATTCCTCTGTGGAATGCCTCTCTACCCTGACTGCCTACCTTTTCTGCTCATACTCATTACTATTTGACAAAGAATATTGGCAAGGCAGAATTTCAAGAGTGGGGAGAAAGATGCCTATCTCAAGTCTTAAAGATGTGCTGAGTTCTCAGGGAGCTAAGGGACAGAATAGTATAAGAGGAAGGCGAGTGGCTTTCTCATAGATCATACACAGGAACTAAAGAGCTAACTTTCTCTTCAGCATACTCCTGCCATGCAGCAAGGAAGTGGCTCTCAGACATGCCACCTGGGGTCCTGCTCCCATACACCTGTTCTAGGCCAGAGCTTCTGTTCAGTTAGGGCCTCTTGGTCTCCTCAGTTCTTTATTTCCAAGGGGTTTTATACTGACTTGTGCCCCACCACCACCAAAAAAAGTCTTTGCAGTTTGTGTAATGTGGTGTCTATTCCAGGTGGGAGAGCTCACCAGAGCGGGGTAGGCCCTGCACCGTCTCTGCAGCTCACTTTCTATTTTTGTTACCCATTGGCACAGGAGGAAGGGGAGGACAGCACGTCTGTTACCAGCAGGCGAGTGCACAGCGCCTTGGAGCATTCTGAACTGCCTGGGAAGCAGGGGTTGCCAGAGCCTGAGCGAGTCTGGGCTGAGGAGCGACTACAGCCAGCCAGGCCTTACGATGAGGAAGACTGAGCCAGCTAGGTGAAGTCTGCTGTTTCTTCCCTTCTCCTGCTTCTCAGCTCCTCCCCTTTCGTGGCCTGTGAAGGATCCAAGGCCAGTTAATCAGGCTAGACACAAAGGCCTTGGCTGGGAGACTGTAGAGAGCCAGGCTATGGCTCAGGTAATTTTTGCCAATTGTCTGGATAGGATCAGAGACTACAAACCAGTCACTCAGGCCCAGCTTTCCCTGATGCATGAGTAGTCCTCTCCCGTCCCTATTCCCAAGGTAGCATGGACCACTCTCAGACCCCAAAATGGGAAGTGATAGAAACCCATCACCATATAGAGGCAGCCAAAAGCTCTCTTCTCTGCTCCTTTGTGAGCTGTTTGTATATCAAAGCCCAGCCCCTTTTGCAGTGTAGTTGATGCCGATTTGTCTCCTTACCATATCCCATTGGCTCCTTGTTTACCCTAAGGGATCCCCCATTAAGAACCATCAGCCATCATTTCTATCTAGGGGGCTTACATTCCTGTCTGAGTTCTTGAGAATTTGGAAACAGAAAAAGGGTTTGTGCTGCTGTGTCCCTAAGTAATTATGGGATTACCCTTATGTTGAAGCTTCCCTGACTTGGCTTTTGGCTAACCAGTTTCTGGGAGGCAGAGCATGATACCAAATGGAATGACTCCATCCTCCAACTCCAGCTCTTAGCTCACCTTCCAAAGACATCAGAAACAGATCTCATGCATCTCCTTTCCTGGGCACCAACATTGCTGCTGGCATCACCTCTCTCCCCAGGGGCTGGAAACTTCAATTGACTTCATCATTCTCATCTTGGGAAAAATCCCTAGACTGAGCTGGCTGACTCAGCATACTCTGCCTTCTAGGAAGTGCCCAGCAAGTGGGGAAGCAAACAAGAACAAGTGAATTCCTTTAATCACTCCACAAGCAATAGCTCCATGAAAGGCATGAACTGACTGCTCTCTCCCATTCCTCTTCCATCCCATGGAGGAGGCCTTGCACTTTACCATGCTGACTGCTGATGCTCCATTCCCACAAAAGCAAGCCCTGTGTCTACAAGTAGATCATTATTTCAGTGATTTCATTGGAGGAAAGCCAATATCTCTGCCTGTTGAGGGCTTCAGATTTATGCAGTTCAAAGTGCATTAAGCCTTTTAGGAAGGCAGATAAATAAAAAACTTTTATCTCCTTATACCAACTACACGGGGAGGTTAAGAACCGTTTGCTTGTCGCTGGAGTTTTTGAAGCATTCTTTCAGTTCAAAGGGATCCTCCATGGCTACCTTTGTGAAATGGATGTCATTGTCTTATCACTAGACTAGAAACGGATGTCATTGTCTATCACTAGACTAGAAGTCTGGAAAGCCACTTTCCCCATCTCTCCCGGCTTGTCATTCCTTGCTCTGACCTTTGGCAAGTCATTGTCTTCTTGGAGCCTCAGTTTCCCTTATCTTTAAAATGAATTCTTTGTTGGTTTTTCATTTGTTGCTCGCATGTGCGTACACACGTGCATGCTGGTATTGAACCTAGGACGTGGCATGCTAGGCAAGTGTTCTGCCACTGCTGCTTCACAGCTCAAATGAGTTCTTTGGAGTAGATGACCTCTAAGGCCTTAACTTTGGTGTTCCAAACTTGTTTTCACCATGCTGCGTGAGCTGACTCTTGCTTTTGGAAGGTGATGTTCACAGGAGGCTGGGGAATGTCTTTCTGCCTTCAGTTGTCTTCCCGGTCTTATACTTTCTCCTCATGTTTCTGTCATGGGGGTGAGCTCAGAGAACTCTTTAAGGCCTGTCTTCAGTCTGAGGTGAAGGGATTAGATTGGGTGGTCTCAGGTCTATGTGGCACCAGTGTCCCCCAGTGCCACGCTTCCTGGCTTTCAAGCTAGGTGCTTTCTGTAACACAGATCTGTTTGATTCCTGTTTCTGTGCCTCTCCTGTGAATTTCCTGGCTACAGGGAAGACTCAGGACATCCTCAGGAGGACTGAGTAATCTCCTCCACCCTTAGCACACACTGGCACCATCTGCCCTTGTCTGCATCAGACTCAGCCATCCTGCCAGGGTGTGGGGAGATCTACTGTGTTTGCGTTTTTGTTTTTTGATTCCCCAGGGACAGGAACAACTCGCTAGCACTTCTGTTATAATGGAGTTTTGCTAACCCGAGGGCATTGCCGTGTGTCTTGCCTCCACATCCCAACTTGATATACAACTAGGATAGTGTTTTCAAGATCTGTTCCTGCTGCTGCTTTTGGGTCACTGGCCAGAAACTCCTTCGCTCAAGGCTGCAACCTCTCACTTTCAGTCCCCCTGCCACTCTCCTGTACCAGTTGGCAGCCCTGAGCTCAAAGGAAACAGACCTCTGTGGGTCCACTGGAGTGTAGGAAACTAAGTCTGTGGCTCTTCTCTGCAGATAGAAACAAGGGCACCGAGCCCTGCTTCAAAAGATAACGCCAATAATTTTTGTCTTTGGGTGTTGAGCCCTGAATTCTGGTGCTGTAGCTCCTGGTGCCAAAGTCTGGATCTTTCCACGTTTTAGCAGCACCAACATCTGCTGCTATTTGAAATGTTCTGTGGAAAAGGGACAGCGGTGGGCTGCCATTTTGAAAATCTGAGTGCAATAGCATTTGATTGTAACAATTATTTCAGGATATTTCTTTAATCTGCACACTTTGTTGAACCGCTGTAAAGTAGATTTTATTTTTAAATGCCTTCAGCATTGCAGACAACAATGTTTATACTAAGCAAGTGAAATTTGAAGGGTTTGGTTCCTCCGTGGAATTCCAAGGGTGGAAGGCACATCACTTCTGAAAAAAAGATCAAGATGTAACCTTTGGGCCCAAGCTGGATGTTAGAGGAAGCCTCCAAATAGAAGGAAGACCCATAGTCAAACTGTTGTCTAATCAAGCCAAATATTCCCTTAGTCCCCACCAACAGGCTCACTTTTATGACAAGTGCTTCTTTTCAGTAGTCTCGGTAGACGGCTGAATTGAGCCAGCAGGTGTGTATCGGACAGTTCTGAGTTAGAAGAACTTGGTTCTAGAACTGCTTGGCTGAAAGATGAGGAGCTGGTGTCCTCTACCTGCTGCTATTCATTGCCACTTGGGTACTGAAACAGTCAGAAAAGGCTGCAGGGTGGCAGGCAGGAAGCCATGCTAGGTCTGTTTCTGTGGCAGTGAAACAGTTCAGAGTATGAGTTAAAGGGATTTGTGTGGGGCCAAGGCTACAGGCAAGCTTGCACACCAGTCATCCCTCTCATGCAGCAGGGGCCGGTGCCTAGAGGAGTAATGGGCTTCTTGTCTTGGGCAGTGTCAGTTGTTAGATTTAGTGGGTCAGTAAAGAAGCAGGGACAGAGGCTGGCCCCGGGCTGCCTGTGTCAGCATGGGTTTTTTCTCTGACAAAGACTGCTTTGTAAGAGCTGCTTTCTAGGGATTATCTTTTGAACACCCTGAATGGGGAACAGGGTTCTCCTCAACACCTCAACCAAGGTCATAGGAAAGAGGTCCTATTTTCCTGCTGCTTTACAGCTCAGAACATGTATTGAACGGAATGTATTTTTAAGAGAATAAAGTCTATTTTTTGTATTTTAAAGATTGGGAGGGCTAGGAAGATAGCCCTTAAATAAACTTACGCATGATCGGCCCTTTGCTGGGGCCTCAGCTCTGTTGGTCCACACCTGCTTGTCCAGGCAGGTGGCTCTGGCTTCACCTCTGCCCCTTGGAGTCTAGGTGCAGCAGCTTCTACATTCCTGCTCCAAGTACGGGACCAGAGAGGCCAGAAACTGCCTCTGGAAAGCAGGGCACAGCCACGGGCAGTGGCTCAGGGCTCCTTGGGTGCATGTGTATAGTTGAAGCTGCCTGTCTGCATGTGTCCTTAGGCTGTAATGCTCTCTGTTGGCTCTGCAGCACAATATTGTAACCAATAAAGCTCCCTCGTTTCTATATGCTCCTTTGAGTCAGTGATGCCAATTTTGTCAATATAATTTCTGGAAACAGCTCTTATCTCTGAATTGGTGCTGCTGGTATGGAGTTTCACAAATTTAGGTAAAATACCTAGCTAATAATTTATGCTGTAAAACTGTTCTAACTGAACCAGAGTTAAAGCCAGCAGCTACAAGCCAGGTGGTGGCGGCGCACATGACTTTAATCCCAGCACTTGGGAGGCAGAGGCAGGATAGATAGGACTGTTGCATAGAGAAACCCTGTCTAGAAATAAACCAAACCAAACCAACAAACCAGCAGCTACCTCTTTGCTCTATTTTCTTTTTAGGTTTATCTGTTGAAGATAATCGTCTCGCTAGGTGGTGATGTTGCACACCTTTAGTCCCAGCACTTGGGAGGCAGAGGCAAGTGGATCTCTCTCAGTTCGAGGCCAGCCTGGTCTACAGAGTGAGTTCTAGAACAGCCACGTCTACACACATAGAAACTGTCTCAAAAACCAAACAAAGTCCTGTTTGGAGACAGGGTCCCATGTGTAGCCAGCCCAGGCTGTCTTGGAAATCATAGGAAATCCTCCAGCCTCTGCCTCCCAAGTCCTGGGATTAAAGGTGTGCGTCACCACCACCTGGCTCCCAACAACACTCTTCAAAAAGCATCAGCCACTGAGCTGGGTGGCAGGCACACGCCTTTAACCCCAGGACTTGGGAGGCAGAAGCAGGTGGATCTCTGTGGGTCTGTCAAGGCCAGCCTGGGCTACACAGAGAAGCCGTGTCTGGAAAAACCATTAAAAGCATCAGCCACTGACTGCAGGCCCTTCGTTGAACTCCCCTCAGGGAGTATTTCTAGCACCTCCCACTGCAGCAGTAAATCACCTTTCCATCACTAGCACCATTTTTTCAACAAATTATTACCTAGTGTTGTCACTCAGTGAATTTAGGGGAAGAGCCCCACTCTGTTTTTCATCCAGCTAAACCCCAATACAATGTTCCTCAATTGAACTTCATTTAGAGCTGGTGTAAGCCTGTAACCCCAATACATGGGGAAGCTGAGGATCTTGAGTTCATGGCCATCCTAGGTCATATATAAAAATGCCTTATATAGGAGAGGGAACTTCACAGACACTATAGGAAGAGTTTTGAGATGTGTGCATTAGACTTGGGCTCTAAGTACTTTACAGTAGCCTTATAGAGACAGTTCAACTGCAAGGTGGCTCCATGCCAACCAGTATGAAAAGTGAAAAACATGCCCTTAAGAATTATAATGGGGGGGAGGGCTAGAGAGATGGCTCAGAGGTTAAGAACACTAATTGCTCTTCCAGAGGTCCTGAGTTCAATTCCCAGCAACCACATGGTGGCTCACAACCATCTGTAATGAGATCTGGTGTCCTCTTCTGGCCTGTAGGCATACATGCAGACAGAACACTATAAATAAATCTTTAAAATAAAAAAGAATTATAATGGGGCTAGAGAGATGGCTCCATGGTTAAGAGCACTGAACCCAGGTTTGGAGACTGCATGGAAGTGCACGGGCACGTGTGTAGTACACATACACACAGGTCAGCAAGCATCAATGCACAAAACTAAAAGAGGAGCTGTCAGTGTAACTCAGTAGGAGCCCTTGGACCTGACTAAACCATGTCTTTTACATGGCTTCCACCTTAACACAGTATGAAGAAAATATATATGCTACTAAGTCAAAAGTAGGATTTGCACTTCCGAGGGAGCAGCACTTGTCTATTATGTAAATAAAGCTTTAATCCAAAAGATCAAGCTAATTTTATATGAGGCTAGAGAGATGGCCCAGTGGTAAAAACACATACTGTTCTTACAGAGGACCTGAGTTTGGTTCCCAGCACACACTGGATGGTTCACAACCAGCTGTGACCAGCTCTAGGGGAATCCAATGCCACTGGCCTCCGTGGGCACCCACATAAGTGCACATACCCACACTGACAAAACATATACATAATTAAAAATAAATATTCATATAAAATTATTTTAAAGTTTTATTCTCAAAATATATTAAAAAAAAGCCAAACACCAATAGATGAAGAGAATATCTCACAGCACTTGCTTGTCTCAGTCTTTATGGAGACATCATTCCAAATTAATAGGTAAGTTCCTCTCTGTGCTGTCAGTCAAAGGAGCCAGCCTCTGCTGTCAAACTAGAAGTCCTGCAGCTGATGACAGTTCCTCAGTAGGATCGAGTATTGCTAGAAGAGCTTGCTTACATGGCAGATTACACATCCATTGGGCCTCTTTTTTCAGAACCATCTGTCTCACATGCTTGGAGACTGCTGTGCAGGGACTCCGGATGTGGCCTGACGAGGCAAAGTGTACATGGCTCCCAAAAACTGGTCTGCAATCCTTCCTGCTTCTCGAAGCCCACTCAGCAGAGCACCATGGACTGTAGCTGGATAGTTCCGGATTGTATGTTCTCCAGCAAAAAAGAGTCGTGGGATTGGCTATTGGGGGAGGAGGGTATAGAAATCAAGCAAGTTACAGACGTAATTGATTGTGTTTGAATTGCCAAATTCCTGTTGACTTTTGAAGGCTGATCCACCCACTAGTCAGTTTACTCAAGTCTCTCGATCAGTTCATGCTAGCTAAGATTGCCAGGACATCCTAAACTCTGAGCCACAGGGAACAGGGCCTTAAGTAGGAATGTGTTTGAGAGTAGATACCAAGTCTTTGGGTTGTGATGCTGAAGAATACTCTAGAACAAGGTCTAGCATATTCTACCTAAAAACTCCTCCCAAGCAGGCTCTACAAGGCCCTAGTGACTCAGACCTCTGCAAGCCTACAAGCTGCCAAAATTGTTTGTTTGTTTTTTTTTAAAAAGTTTCTGTGCCCGTAGAGGTAGAAGAGGATGTCGGATCCCCTGGAGCTGGTGTTATAGGAGGCTGTGCGTCATCCAACGTAGGGATTGAGGACTGAGCCCAAGTCTTATGGTAGAGCAGCAGCCACTCTTATGTGCTCAGTTGTTTCTCTAGTCCCCAAACAGGACTTTTAAAGGGGGGGAAAAGTTGAGCAAGAAGAGTATGTGCTGGCTTGTACATACTCTAGACTCTTATCCTGCACTTACAAAGCCCAGCTATGAGAAATAGTACCTAATTCTGAAAGGATCTAAGAATGGACTGACTAATGTCTAAAGGAACTAGTAATACCATTTCTACCTTGAACTCTTGGTCTTTCCCCAAATAGGCCCAGGCACAAATTTCTTTCTAGTTTCTCACCTGTGGGGCACCTGGAATCGAGGGGCCAGGAGTGATTGGCTGAGCCATTAAATCATAGTCATTTCCAGAAGATCCTGCAGCCACGTAGGAATAGGAGCCCCGGGCCCAGGGATCGGCACGCCAGCGGGACACTACAGTCTCCTTGGGCTAGAGAGAACCATGAGTATTACTGATAACAGGACAAATCAGCCCATGCTGAAAAGTAGGCAGGTCCCATGTAAAAGGCAAGGCAAGGGAGCCAGGTGACAGATGCTACTGCTTTGGACTTGGAGACAAGAGGATCATATTGCTTCCTCTGGGACAAACAGCACTTGACCTTTACTCTCCATAAATTCACACTGCATTAATTCACCTTCTTAGGTCTTGTATTGCAGTTAGCTTGAAAAATAAGCTACAAGGAAATTCTCACAGAACTCCCCAATGTATTCACAGAGTTCAGCTGCTTGTGATGTGACCCCACATACAAAAAGAAAGCTAACAGCTGCAATTCTCTGGGTCATGTAGAGTCCTCCTCTGAATGCCTTAAAGCTCCAAACGTTAAAATTCAGGTCAACTCAGCACACGTCTCCATTCTGACAAATATGTCTTGATCAAGAACATAAGCTGCAAACTTTAAGGCAAACCTAAGTTCAACTGTAAGCTGAATCCCTGCTTGTCCACTCACATACCTGTGGTACTGCACTGCTACCAAAAATCCCTTTGAGAATGGCCAGGCACCGGCCAACAATCACATCATCACTAATGTTCTCCATGATGCCAGCAGCTTCTCCTGCCACCAGAGCCAATAGTATTGGAGCTAAGGAAACAGAAAGGACTTTTAAGAAAGTGTTTTCAAAAGAACAAAGTTTTGTCAGGCCCTGCTTTGTTCTTGATGCTGTAAAATGTCGATAAGACATGTAGTAGTACCACACAGAGCTGGAAACAGCCATTTTTCTGAACTCTGTCCCCAAAAACTGACCAATGGGCACTCCACTGCTTATGACTTCCAGGAGTCAAAAGGAAACTAACATTTCTGTATTTAGGTACAGAATTCTTAGTCCTGGCCACTTAAGGTGCTTCCACAGCAATGGCAACATCCCTTCTACCTAGCTCAGACCCTTCATACCTATTACTACCCTTAGTCATCCATTTGGTGATTATATAATAAGCTTGCATGACAGCCCCAAGGCTACCTAGTTCCTGGGGCTGTGAAAGATACAAATTATACTAGAGTTAGCAGGTAAGTAACAATGCATACCTAGAATCATGACCTCTGATAAAGCTGTGACAATACAGGACATAGTTAAGAGAGTACAGGGATTTAGTTCAGATTCTAGGAAATAGGAATGTGTGCCTTAAAGGCCTCTTCCAAATACATTCAGGCCAAGCTGTGAAGACTGAGCAAAGCAAGCCAGATAGTGAAAAGAGAAATGCACACAGATGCTCTGAACAACAAAGAGCTAGGAGCAGGATAGACAAGGAAGATGGGAAGGGCAATATTTTGAAGGGCTTAATAGACTTGGTAAATCTGTTTCCCTTTTGCAATACAAAGCAATCAAATGCAAAGCAATTAACAGAAGTAGGAATATCAGTAATCATTAGCAATAGCTAAGGGAGGTAATAGTGGCCTGGACAAGGTCACGGCTGGATAAAGAATGCTGGAGCGGAGAGGAATACCATTAGACTGGTGCTGTCAGAACCAGACAGCCTGGATAGAATGGGGGGAAAAAACAGCACTACCTCAGTGTATGAATGTCTCTTTATCAGGTATGGAATGACACTGGGTCAGAAACATGCCTGTACTGCTAAGCAGTGGCCTACAACTGCTGCACAGGAACTACCTGTTTGTTCTTCACTGGGAATTAAATACACTTATTTAGTGCTTTAGTTAATCAACTGATTATGAAGTAATAGTATAGGAGATAGGAACATAAACACATTTTAAGGAAGTGATCTAAGGTTGAGGGCTAGCTGGATCTAACAGTCTCAGAATGAAGAATATACCCCCTGGCCTGTGCCTTTTGGGTGTGATGCATATAAGAAAACTCCTGGGCTAGAGAGATAGCTCAGTAGTTAAGAGCACTGGCTGCTCTTGCAGAGGACCTAGGTTCAATTCCCAGCACCCACATGGCAGCTCACAACTGTCTGTGACTCCAATTCCAGGGCATTGGACACTTTGACACCAATGCACATAAAAATGTTTTAAAAATTAAAAAAAACCCTCCCAATATTCCTAATTCTATGTTTCTATAAAAGAGTGTGTGTATATATATAAAAACCCACTAGCAAACAGTTACCTTTATATAAGTTCCAGAAGAGGAAGAGCTCGCCCCTGCTAGCAGTCGTACTGCCAACGTGCCCGAACAAATTGACGCTTGGATCCCAGAACACCCGGTCGAAACACAACACCACCTACCACAGGAAGGAAGCATATGAGCTAGCCTCAGAGAGATGGCGTTCTGTAAGAGTCGCTGTGACCTTTCAGATCATTCTTAGACTTATTAACCACTCCTAATCCACTTTCAGTGCGAAAGAGGAATCCCCATCACATCATTTCTGATGTGATTTGCGACCTTCAGCAGGCTTATAACAAGACTAAGTACCTGAACGTTATATAATAGAACCAGGCACTGAGTTGTATGAACTGCCAGGCTTCTGGCCTGGAATCACAGCTGAGGGTACAGGCAAACACGACTACATGCCGATCCCATTCCTCACTGAACACTGACAGAAAGGGGAGAGCACATCACCTTGTTGAGGTTGCCGAACCCCATCCTTTGGACTGCGGATGTTTTCCACTCAGGAAGAGGTGGCACAAACTGAACAGCTGGTGGCTGCTGCTTCAGCACTCCCAGAGGAAGGGTACAGAGAACCGCATCACACTTATAGATAAAGGTTTGACTTGTGGAGCGCGTATTCACAGCAATCACTTCACATCCTAGAGAAAGTAGGAAACTACTGGCGATGACGATGGAATCAATGAGGGAACTGATTATGGTGGCCAACAGGATTAACATGCTATTTAATTTTTCAGACAAGAAAACAGAAGTGAGCCTAAGGCTGCCAGGATTTAAACCCTCAGTCAATAAGGAAGTCTTGACGGCCCTATCCTATAGTAGCAATATACTGAACTAAAGTAGTCACCTGCTCACTAAGGGTGACAACTTGAAGACTGGCACAAAACCTCACCCTGTGGAGACACTGTAATACTTAGCTTAACCTCTAAGTTGACATCAGAATTATGTCACTATTATTTTACCTAATGTTGTTTTTTAAATAGTAATACAAATTTATTAACAATGAGAGTAAAAGCATAGAATACACTCCACAAAAGAATGGCTGGCAGATTAGCCCTAGTATGTTTTTATATGAATGCTCATACACCTATATATGCATATATCTTTTTTGATCAATTCATTGTAAATATAATTATGAATTCTGAGAATATGGCACGTCTTAAGTATGATAGCTAACCCAGGCCCATTTTCTGGAGAGGCAGAAGACGGTATTGCAGTTTCTGTCACTCTGCCACCTATTTACCAGAGTTTACACTCATGGACCATGCAATCAAGTTACAAAAAAAAAAGTTGTAAAAAACTAATCTTGTTTCAGGGAAAGTGCGCTACCTTCCTACAGTACGGCACATACCTGAGGCTGTGTAGCGAACCTGCCGCACTGCTGTATTCAGTTTAATGTCCAAGCCTTCAGCTAAAGCCACAGGCACACATGAGTAGCCATTCCTTACTGTCAGGTGACTGCCAGTAAACTCAAAGTCATCATCCTAACAAGGACAGAAAAGGTCTATTACCACACTTTTTAAATAAAATTTACGCTATGTCACTTGTACTGAATTCTATGACAGTGTTGAAGAGCATAAGCTTGTAGTCAGTCAGTCTTAAAAATTTTATCTATGCACATGGGTGCTACCTGCAAGTAGCTTATGTACCATACTCATGCAGTGTCTGCAGAAGCCAGAAGAGGGTGTTGGACACCCTAGGACCAGAGTGATGGACAACTGCCACGTGGGTGCTAGCAATCAAACCCCAGGTCCTCTGTAAGAGCAGCTGTGCTCTTAACTGCTGAGCCACCTCTCCAGCCCCAATCAGCGTTTTAAGACCACAACTAAACAGTTACTAAGCCTAAGTAAAAACTACTGACTGATCTTTAATCTCCAGGAAGAAGTTTTTATCATTCCTAGATAATTATTAGCACAATACTCTACTACCAAGTCCAGGCCATCCACAGAGACAGACAACCAGAAAGCACAAAAGCAGGTCCATTTACCTTTTTTTTTTTTTTCTTTCTTCTTTCCAGTTTTTCAAGACAGGGTTTCTCTATTCTCTGTGTAGCCCTGGCTGTCCTGGAACTCACTTTGTAGACAAGGCTAGCCTCAAACTCACAGAGATTGGCCTGACTCCCTAGTGCTGGGATTAAAGGCGTGTGCCACCACCACCCAGCTCACTCTTAATATTAAGAGCACCTTCACTAATAGTACCCCAAAGACACACATAACCCCATCAGTGCATCAGTGATAAATTAACAATCTATGTTTATCTCTACAATGGAACTGTAATAAAAAAAGGGATACACTACCTCAAGGTGAGATGAGTCAATCACACAAAGACAACATCAATGAAACCACAGAACAAGCTGAAGCAGGATTGGGAGGAGGGATTATGTGCAAAAGGGCAGAAGAAAACTTTTCAGGATGATGAATGCATCTTTTGTTTTGGTTTCTTAAAGACTAAGCCCTCCCCATGTAGGCCATGCTGACCATGAACTCATTAATTTTTCTGCCCTAGCCTCTAAAGTACTGGGGACAGGAGTGGACTACAACAGCACACTAAAATGTTCTATATCCTAACTGTGGTGTAGATCATAGCAAAGCAAGCTTGGCAAATCATCAAGCTGCTTGCTCAAGATGTGTGAATTTCACTGTGAGCAAATACTGTCTCCCACTTCTGAAGCTGTCTACGAGAACACACACACACACACACACACACACACACACACACACACACACACACACACACACACACACACAGAGCAGTCCTCAAATATGTGCAACTCAATAAATGATCAAGAGCTCTTACCTGATCCCAATGTTTAAGAGAGAGGGTAGAGAGAGGTGTGGCGTTGGCAAATTCAAGATTTGCAAAATGCCAGTCAAGTATCTGTCTGTCTCTTGATGAGAGATATACATCACTGAAAAAATAGGGGAGCAGAGTGTTAAAAAGACATCTCTGCTAGTCTCCATGAGTTCACATGGATGGTCTTAGCCAATCTGGACTCTAAGCTGAGGACTGGGACTGTGCCTTATATAAGTCACCAAATAGGCTCTCCCCCATGTTACTAACTGCTCTGTCCCTGATGCTCAGAGAGCATGTCATCACTGTCTGAACTCCAGTAGAAATAAAGTTCTAGTCTCCTGAATCTTTCCACTGTAAAATAGTAACTTTTCTTAAAATCACACCCAAAGACAATTTCCATCCAGGAAAACTTTAATCTCAATACCAGGTTTTGTAGAGAAGGGTTAATTTTAGACAGAGACATCTTGACACAAGCCCGACCACGGCCCCATATCTGTACACATGTTCCCTGCATTACATCAAACACCTGTAAGTAAAACCTCACTGTTTTGTCACCTTCCTTCCAAAATGAACATGAGAGAGAGAGAAGCTGTCATTCTTCATGTCTGGTTTCCTTTCCTTACCTTGGGGGATTTGCTTCCAATTCTTGGAGTTTTTCTTCTAGCTTTCCTTGTGTTTCAGCTAATTCATCATATTCCTAACAGAAATAAATAAGCAAACAAACAAAGTGATTTAGCCTCAGGGTCAGGTATTTACCTAGTTTATATGTGATACATTTCCTGCTCAGATCACATATAGAAGGTGTGATTGATTCAATTGAAGGCTGGGTCAAACCTCAGGTTTTTTTGTTTTGTTTTGAATCCTGGAAACAGCTATGAATCTGGGATAAAATGGGGCAGGAGGGAAAATGGTAAACACGCTGGAGTGCTCCCAACAGGCAAGCAAAATCACAGAAGCTACCATGCTCTCAGCTCCTCTAGTGGCCCTGGTGTGGGATTCCTTACAAACAGTTCATTAAGTCTCACAAGGACTCTCCAAGCTACGTATCACCAATACCACGCTGTAGATGAGGTGACTATGGAGGTCAAGGTGCTAGGGGACACTGTGAGATACTGAAACCACAGTGTGACTTCAAACTCCACATGTCAGGATAACAACTGTGAAGGAAATAGCAATCTCACCCCATACTGAGGAATCACCCCGTACTGAGGAATCAACTCTCCATGGCTCTTTAGGTACCAAACCATCTTCTAGATAGCACACCACCATGGACTACAGGCATTGTCTTTTCTCATGGTTACCACCTCTACACTTCTTTTCAGGGCAGAGTGGCACTGACCTTGCAGAGGGCAGTCAGGTCCCTGTGCTTGCTTTTCACTAAGAACTCCGCTGTAATATCTCTGGGCGGCTTCACTTCCGATGCTTCTTTGTATTGTTGATGGAGTTCTTTAATTTTCTCTTTCAAATTTACCATCTAAGATGGAAAAGTAAAAAATTTTCATACTAGCCAGTTGGTGGTGGCACATGCCTTTAATCCCAGCACTTGGGAGGCAGAGGCAGACAGATCTTTGTGAGTTCAAGGTGAGCCTGGTTTATAGAGAGTTCCTAGGTCAGCCAGAGCAACACAGAGAAATCTGTCTCATAGATAGATAGGTAGGCAGACAGACAGACAGATAATTTTTTTTCAGGTTAGATAGCAATGTAATTCCATTTCCAAAGAACACATGCCCTTGGCATTGGCTCTCCCTATACAATGTTATAAAAGATCCTTGGAATTTCTGAATACCTGGTTCTGTATCATGCTATTTGGAGGGAAAAAAAGTTTAACAGAGGTTTCCACAACACTATCAGATAACTAAGATTCCTGTCTTACAAAAGAACAGAGAGGGAAAAGAGTCACTTAAGAAAAAATACATAAAACAACCTACCATCAATTTAAGTTTATTTTGGGAAAACAGTTGTCATTTTTTTGCTTTTGAGACAAGAACTCACTATGTAGCCCACGGCTTAAACTCATAATCCTAGGTGTTGAAATAACATAGGTTCACCACTATGCCCAGCTTTGTTCCTTTTTTAAACTTACTTTTATTTTATGTGCATTGGTGTCTGCCTGCATGTATGTCTGTGTGAAGGTGTTAGAACCCCTGGAACTGGAGTTACTAACAGTCTTGAGCTGCCATATGGGTGCTGGAAATTGAACCTGGGTTCTCTGGAAGACCAGTCAGTGCTTTTAACCACTGAGGCACCACTCCAGCCCCCTATTCCCTTCTTTTAAACAGGTAAAAGGTCAAATCATCACACAAAGAACTTTATGTGATTCTTTCCTAATGTTAGTTTTTTCAGGTACCAACAGGGTGTTGAAGTCTGGCCCACAGATGTCTGCTAACTCTGAATTCTCAACACTCTTCAATCCTTGCCACAGTCCATACAGAGGTCAGCTGGAGCTCCTACTGTGACAGGAAGCTTAACAAGAGTGAGGTCCTGCCCCTCCCCAGCTGATGAATCATTTCTCCCTAAGCTGACATCTTCTGCAGTTGGTAGGATAAGAAAACTACGACTGTATCCGAATTATCCGGAACCTGGAACTCAGAAAGTGATGACAGAAACCTCAGTTAGGGAATGGAAGTGGAAATGTTCACATGACAATGAATGAGCTGACTTCTTCTTTGTCAATGGGTACTTGGCTCCAGTACAGCTGACCTTGTTCTAACTGCAGACCTCAGTAGAAGTGCTCTGACAACCAACTGTAGTTAGGAAGGGTAAGGGGGCCATCCAGGCCATGCTTCTCCATGGAGAGAAACTCCAGAAAGGCCTTTAACATTCCTAAGTGGAAGGAGTGCCCTTGTTTTCACCTTTTGGGCTGTAGGAACCATGAATGCAGAGCTCTACCTTATTAAGAAGCTCTTTCAATTCCTCCTGCGTTTTCACTATCTTCTTCCAGTGTTCAATCTGTTCATCTTTGACATGCTTCTCCTGTAGCCTGTAAAGACAATGCAAGTGGCCCAGCTGCAGAGTCAGCTTTATAGCACAAAACATGCGCCCAGCCAAACACCTAAGGATCAAAGCCCACTGACTAATATTCAAACAAGAAAGCTGGTTATTTGTTTCCTGACCTACAAGATAAATAACACGCATTTTAGACCTGAAACTGGCTTTGGGGATTCTATAATTATTTTAAAAATTATTTTAAATGCCTTATTTTGGAATTCATTTTATTTTTTAAAATGTATTTTTATTTTATGAGTGTTTCGTGTATCTGCAGAGGCAGGAGGCAAGGGGGTGTCAGATCCTCTGGTACTAGAGTAACAGATGGTTATGAGCTGTCACATGGTGCTAGGAACTGAACTCAGATCGTTAGAAGGAGCAACCAGTGCTCTTAACCACTAAGCCATCTCTCCAGCTCTGACTTTGGAATTTAAACAGTCATATAAATATATGTAAAAATTAGCTCAAGTAAGACTTATGAAAAACTTAAAGTATAAACAGCAATCTGTAAATGGAATTCACAATATGATAAACAGTTTCTAAATACTTACTGAATGACAACCTCCAATGCTTGGCCAAGGGATACAGGTTTATTATTGAGGACGTTGAAGTCTAGCTGGTGACTAAGGTAAGAAGTGGCTTCTAGCAACCGGTTAAATTCTTGTTCTACCATTTCATCTTTCTCTTTTGGAACCTGAAAATATGAAGTATAGCAGAGTTGGTTCTTATCAAACTACTCCCAGTCATTCATGAAACACACAAAAATGTTCTACAGTTTAAGAGGCCAAAATATGTATTTCAAAGGAAAACCTTTGAGGACAATGATTTGACTTTTTCTATGAAGTGGTTAAATCCATTTAAATGAGATATGAAATGTTTCAGGTCTGAAATATTTCCCTCTCTCCCACTTGTTCCCTCAGACAAGGACTCAACCTACAGTAACAGCCACAAGACCTGCACTGGCACTAGCTGCAGTTCCGTGAAGCACAGGTACACTGAGCTGGGCTGACATGCAAGGACACACTAGAAAAGCCCCAGAGGACAAAGACTATGATCACACAACTGAAGACCTTCCAAAATAAGAGCCAAATGAGAAGAGGAGGCTCAAGTTATCTGTTCAAAGATGAAAGAATTTCAAGGGACAGTAGGAAATAGAGAAGTCAAATTCATGGTATTAACAATAACACATGAGCACCTTACTCTTTTACATAGTAATAATGGATTCTCATCTTCAGAGTTGAATGTCAAAGCTCTTAGACTAGGAATAACTGAATTACCGGAAGGTCTGGCTCCTTGCTGTGGTAGAGGAAGGGAACACACTTCGAAGCAGTCCTCTGGCTGACCTACTATTCTGTACAGTCTACTGACAGCATCAGTTCATCATTCCTCTGTTATAGCTTAGCTTTGCTCAGAGTATTCTAGCTGCACTGCAGTCCCACTACTGGATTCATGGCAACAGCGAGAAACAACAAAGCATGTCTAAGATAAGCATCTTCTGCCAGGGTTAGGCACTAGTTGGAAAATGGGATTTAAAATACAGACTTTGCAATCAACCTAAAGAATGACAAAACAAAGCACTAAAATAAGCTCTAGTGAACACCACATCTGAGGTGTTTGGTAGGAAGTGACTACTGACAAGATCACCATGTAAGAGGCCACTTTCAATGCAAACACTTCCATTTTGCACTTGCAAGTAAATGGAGGAGGAAAGCACTAGACAATACCCCTCACAGGCAACCCCACGAGATGGGCCACTGGTGTGGCAAAGATGACCTGTAGAAACAGGATAACTTTTACTAAAAGAGAAAAGGAAGAGGGCGGAAGCAGCCTGCTTTGGATCCATGAACACAATAGATACAAGTGACAATCAGAGTCATGCTTAATGCCTCAAGGACAGTGGAGGCTCTCACAGAGAGTAATCTACTTCCAGCCTAAAAAAAAAAAAATCAAAACTCCAGTAATCTGTGTAGCGAAATGAGGCAGAGAACCAGACTTTAGATGCTTGGTGTCACATGCATTACTGTAGTCATAGATCAGGGGCTGGTGATCAGAGTTATCTGGTCGACCCATTTCCAGTGAAAGAAGAGCTCTTGGTGATGGTTCTGCGTGCTCTGACTGCACCTATTAGAGCTGTTCAGAGACCTTCTTGCCATGAATTCATTCACATTCTCATCAGTTTCTTTTTCTCAGAGATGTGATGGCCATGTACAGAGTAACTCAAAATGAAGTCCTGCCCAGGAACTTGATATTTCCAGTGCAACCCTGCAATGTGCTACAGAAGATGTTTCTAGTACTCTACAGTTAGCTCTCCTTCCAAAAGAGGAGACAATCACACTTCAATACAAACTACATAGCTGTGCAATGTCAACTGCAAGATGCCTTTTCCTGGAATGTTTCTATGCAGGTTTCTAAAAATGCCTCACAAGAGGATGCTCAAGCAAGAGGGACTAGACCACATATGCCTCTACTATGGGGCGGAATGTGCCAAAACACGAGAACGCAAATGGGACAGATTAAAGCTCTTCTAGTGCCAACTGGATGGCTTGCTTCAGACAAGCTTTAATCTTTGCAGTTAGGGTGACAGTCACATAAGAAAGTTCATACTGAGAGATACCCAGCACTCAGGTTCAGTAACTGGGTCTAGGGTGGTGGTAGAGAAATATTTAAAGGGACACTGTCAAGGTTAGAGGGACCAAATTGACCTTTTGTTTCTTCCCTCTATATTTCTGAGCAGCCTGCTTGATTCATTACACTTCCCCCTTTCCCACCCACACTCCCCACAAAAAAAAACTGATGTTTTACATGCGCTTTCAATGACAAAAACTCAAACAGCACCATCCCAACATATAGGCGCAACTCTACAACAACAAACCAGTGTGAATGTGTGATGGAGAGGATCATTGAAAGGAAAAGATTTAAGTGTTAAGCTTTTAATGGGTTACTGTAAACAGTGAAGAAAATGATTTGAAAAATTATGAAAAAATACCTTGACAGTGTCCTTTTAACCAGTGCAGCAGAGGGAGAAATAAACTGTAAATAACAGCCCAACAGCCACGTCAAGTTTAGTTTTGTATGACAGCAGTAAAATCAAGGCTTTAAACACACAGCATGACAGAAGCATTCTGTTAGCTTAGAAGCTGCAACCGCTGGAGAAATAAGGAACAGACTGTACAGAGACCAAAATGGGAAAGTCGAGGCATTGAAATGGCCGGGGGGTGGGGTAATTTAAAAAAGGCAGGGGGTGTGGTGGTGAGAAAGCAGTAACAAAAACAAAACTCAAAGAACAGAAAACACAGAACAGTAACAACAAAATCAAACAAATAAAACTCAAACCAAAGGAGTACTGCCATGTCTGACTGACACCAGATGACAAGACTGTATGCCCAGTACCCACTTAGACCCAAAGCTCAGCTTTATGAGATTATGTAAGGCAGTCAGCAACCAGGCCCTTCCATTTCTGCCAGGTGAGCAATTACACTGATGCTAATGTTGCCAGTGCAACCAGGGGGAAGTGCTGAAGTCGGGCTGTTCTCCATTAATTTTATTAACATTTTAATTGGAAATGAAAGGAGTATATGGAAGACAGTAAATAGCATACATTGGCAAACCAGTATTGCTTAGGGAAAACCCAAATGTGTTTTTAATGCATTAAGATATTGAATTCACTGTTAAAAGGCCAATTACAAATGCTCTATTTTATATAGCCAACAATTAAAACTTTCACTGTCAAGGCAAACACAGAAGCTCAACAGTCTAGCTGCCCATGTAGGACCACACAGAATAGTGAGCTATCTTAGAGATCATTATCATTATGTTTTAATAGTTTAATAGGTGCTAGAGAGATAAGCTGCTTAAGCTTGTCAAGTGCCTGCCACACAAATGGAGGACCTGAGTTCAGAGTCCCAGAATTCACACAAAAACATAATCCAGTGCAGGGGAGGCAGAGACAGAACAATCCCTAGGGCTTGCTGGCCAAAACAGCTCAGTCAGTGAGCTCCAGGTTCCGGGAGAGATCCTGTCTCAAAAATAAGGTGGAGAATAAGAGAGGGAGACAACACCAACCTCATATGTACACTCACACCCCAGACATGTACACACACAGATACAAAAAATAAATAGTAACAAACACCACCTATTACTTTTTCTTCTTATAGCAGAAAGTGGCTGGGTATGGAGCTGTGTCCTTAAGCAAACACTGCCTGTGATATCCTTAACGCCCCCACCTCTCTCTCTCTCTTAAATTTTGGTTTTTCAAGATGGAGTTTCTCTTTCTAGTCCTGGCTGTCCTGGAACTTGTTCTGTACACCAGGCTGGACTTAAACTCACAAAGTTCCACTTGAATCTGCCCCCTATGTGCTGGGATTAAAGGCGTGCACCACCATGTCCGGTGATATCCGTAACTTTGAGTACCTCCTGCCTTATAGAACATGGTAGAATTAGTCTCTATGTACTAGCAACAGAACCATCAAATTCTTACCCTCCTTTGTGATACTAAGGACTGAACCCTAAACCACTGGGCTAAATACATCCCTGTCTTTTTATTTTGAGACAGGGTCTACTTCAACTGCCTAGACTGGTCTTGAATTTAGGATCTTTCTGTCTCAGCCTCTGAAGCAGCTGGAATTACAGGACTGACACTGTGCTGGGCAATTTTGATTGAGGTTGTACACAACATAGAATCTCATTTTTAAGAAACGGGATTTCTTAAAATCTAGAAATCTCAATGGCTGAGTAATCTCTACTCTAGGTGCCTAGGCCTTGCTGGCTCCAAGGGAAACTATTTTAGGTTTTTGTTTTGTTTTGAGACAGGGTCTTTCTATTATGTAGCCTTGTCTGTCCTGGAACTTGCTATGTAAACCTGGCTTGAACTCATAGATCTACCTGGCTCTGAGTGCCAGGATTAAAGGTGTGTGCCACCACTCACAGCCTAAGGGAACTATCTTAAAGCAGAAATAATCACACAGGCGATCATGGTGCTGCACACCCTTGCCCTGCCCCATCTATCTTCCTGAGAAATCAGTCAGGTGTAACAGAACAAGCATGGGAATCTGAGCTAGAACTCCAAGCAACAAACTGCTTCTCAGGTATTGACCACAGTGGCTAAAGGGAAATAAAGGGAGTTACAGTTTTCCATTCTGCAAAATGAGAAAATAACTACTACTCACTTAATTCTTTATATTTCTAAAGCCACAAAGCATCATTTGTATTTATAAGCATATAAACAAGGCTCTCTGTACCTGTCCTTTAAGTGAAAAGCTAGTCTACAAGCCAACAGTTCCACATTCTCACTGAGCTATACCACTGAGGACAGAAAAGAGACATTAACATGGCTTCTTATATAAGGCAAAAGGAAGAAAAGCTACGAAGAACTCTTTCCAAAACTAAAATGCCTAAAGAATCATCACTTGGGTATAGCACCAAATACAAGTATTTGACTGAGGGAAAAAAAAACACACCCTGGGCTGGAGAGATGGCTCAGAAGTTAAGAGCACTTGTTGCTTTTATGAAGGACCCAGGTTCTATATCCAGCACCCAGATGATAGTTCACAACCATCTATAATTACAGTAAGAGGGGATCCAACACCCTCTTCTGACCTCTATGGGTAACAGGAACACACTGTGCATAGACATACATACAGGCAAACACCCCTACACATAAAATAAATAAATCTTAAAAAAACTAAATTGGGTCCAAAAAAACTCCCATATCCCTTGTTTAAACTATCAAATGCTCACCAAAAGGGCTGGTCCTCAGATAGGGAACTTAAGTTGGAACATAATGAGCAACCTTCTATAATATGGCAGCACATCCCTGGGACCTTATGCAAGCTGCTTATTTTATCCTATACTGTGACAGGAGAGATTGGTGACCAGGCTTAGGAAGAACTTGCTAGTAGGTATACTATTTTAGAACACAGGTTTAAAAACCATGTGTTACACAAAAATCAATTGCCAGTAACAAACAAATTCACAAAAGGCAGAGCACTGAGCACTAAGGGTCAATGACAGAGCAACTGCTAGAAGCCTGAGGGCCTGGGTCGCATCCCGAACACAGCAAACAAAAATGTCAGCTAAGCTGTGCTGCGTAGCACAGGCCTGTTGTCTCAGTACTTGGGTGGCTCAGGAGCCAGTCACAAAAAAGCTTGTCTAACACTAAAAGCACTTTTCCGGGTATCTCTTTACTGTTGCTGCCTTGTTTCCTTACCCCAGCCAGGCTCTTTCCTGCTACCGCCCTCAAACTCCTATCTCATCCCGTCGCTTCCCTGCTCCAAACTCTCCCCCAGCACCTCTACAGCAAGGCAGCCCCACACTGGAGCTTGTCTTCTTGCCTCACCAGGATGAGCTCATCCTTCCCTCAGAAACCTTGGCACCTACTCACCTTCCTCAGCCCCAATGTACAACCACAGGCTGAAGTCCTACCCCACACCTCACAAACGTGATCCCTCCCCTTTCACACTGCCCCAGCCACTCCCACACACCCTTTTGGAGCAGTTGGTTCTACCCAACCCTCAGCAAATCTGCCTCAACGTAGTGTTGCTGATAGGCTGTCTGGGTAATAGATTCTTCAGATCCTCTCTCTCCAAAGCAGAAACAGACAAATTAAACAAACTGGAAAAATGGGAGTTCATTATAGTACTCTTCTTTTGTAATATTTTTAATTTCCATAATAAAAATTAGAGGGGAGTTATTTCTAAAAGAGTAGCACTAGAATGAAGTAGAGAACAGTTCTCAATTTTATATCAAATAAGTTAGCCTCTACTCTACCCCACCTCTCATTCTACTCTATTTATTTTGTTAGGTGTTTCTCCCAAGCTCTGCAAAGAAATCTGGACATGTTGGTGCATCTGACCCAAAGCATTTCCTGAACATCAAGCCATAAAAACCCAAGGTATCTAGGATAAATAAGGATATTCCTTGAGGTCATCTCATCACAAAAAACTCAAAGAGTGGGGAGTCTTACCTTTGGTAACAATAACTAAACCATGGCAGATGCAATATATAGCAAACTTTTCTTCCTCAAAGTTAACAATATGCTTACTTACAGTCTCTCTCAGACAATGGACTGTTATCCTGACAGGGGAGTTGGTCAAACTTCTGCTAAACACAAACTTTTGAATTTCACTCATGCCTGCAAAATCAGAACTACCAGGGCGGCCTAAGCCTGCCTGACCATGGCTTACCCACTGACACTTCTCAGACCAATCACCAGGTTCCTGATACTCTCACACCAAGGACAAGAAGCGCCTAAGTCTCTGACCATAAACACCTTAACCTCTACTTCTGGGTAATTATCACCATCTGGCTGCTCACTGGTCTGTCAGAAGCCTCAGTCTAACTGTACACACAAAGCGAAGTGACAGCACAAACAGAGCTTAAGCACACAATGGAGGCACAGAACAAAAATATGAAGAGTTAGGTTTAATTCCACAGTCTCTTGAAACAAGTGCGTGGCCAGCCTTCAGTAAATACTTATAGACAAATGCCTAAGCAGACATGTAAGCTTGCATATATACCATCATCCCTTCCTCTATAGCACAGAGTTAAGAAAACAGCCAGGAAAATGCCAACTGTTTCAGTCTGTATATTCATGTCATGCTCAGTAACAGCTTCCCCTGAAATTATTTCCAAATCAATAAAAGAAATTTTGAAAAGCTCTGTTTGTCATCAACTTACAGCTTGTCCATTGGCTTCATAAAGTGGGCATTTTTGCTTGATCTTGGCCAGTTCCATATTTACTTGTTTGCTGACAACAGCCATGGGATTCCCTCCTAGAAGAAAACTCAAACAAATTTAGACTATCCTTGAAAAGAAAAACCTCAAAGTCAAAATTCCTTTACTCAAAATAAAAAATAGTACACCCAGCCTTAGTGGCCTACGCCAGTGCTGTGGCACTTTTGAGGCAGGAGGATAGAGTGTTCAAGTCCTGCTCAGGTTATGTAATGAGATGCCCTGTAGACTAAGCAAGGGCTAAGGACCAAGCTCAGTACTAAAGCTTGTCTCCTCCCATGTTCAGGGCAGAGTTGGATTCCCAGCAGCCTTGCTAAAAGAATAAATGAGTAAAACAGCTGAAAATGTAGGATGCCAATTACAACTTCTTTTTAAAGCTCACAGTAAAAAAAATGTGTAAGACCAACAAGAAAAATGTTAAATTAGCTGGGCAGTGGTGGTGCACACCTTCAATCGCAGTACTTGGGGAGCAGAGGCAGGCAGATCTATCTGTGAGTTCAAGGCCAGCCTGGTCTACAGGATGAGTTCCAGGATAGCCAGGGGAACACAGAGGAACCCTAAAATGTTAAATTACTCATAATCCCTAAATTAACATTTTAATTACAGGTCCTTCTGGGATTTAAGAGTATAGCATTACAGACTTCACATAAACAAATTATAACCCACTCTTAAAGTTTTAACTTAGAATACATTGTAAACATGATGTTATGCTATTGAGCTACCTAATTCTTGGTGGATATACATGCTTTACTGTATAGTAATTTAATCTTCTAAGGTGGTTTCTAACACTGTGCCATTATAAACAATCCAAACACAACATTGTTCACTTGTCTTTTTCTCCTTAGGATAATTTCTTTGAATTAAAAACTCAGCCTGGAGTTTAATTCCCACTTCAAGGCCTGCCTGGTCTACGGAGTGAGTTCCAGGACAGCTGGATTATGCAGAGAGACATTGTCTCAAAAAACCAAAAACAACCAAACAAACAAAAAGATAGACAAGCTTGAGTCCCTTGATTGAATCTTACCACTTAGAAGAGTGAAATCTAAAGGCACCTACAAACCTAAAGTCCTGTGTCTTGTCATGTGACCCAAAGTACCTCAAGGCTATCGCAAGAAGTCTATCAGATCATTGTGCCTTTGGCCTACCACAACTATAAGGAAAATAAACTTTCTTTTGTTTCTGGTTTTTTGAGACAGGGTTTCTCTGTGTAGCCCTCACTGTCCTAGAACTTGCTTTGTAGACCAGACTGGCCTCAAACTCACAGAGATCCACCTGCCTCTGCCTCCTGAGTGGTAGGATTAAAGAGGTACCACCAACTCTGGCTTAATTTCTTTCATTATGACTCACTGTCTGTGGTGTGTCCCTATGGCTGACTGTGGTGTGTCCCTATCACTGTCTGTCTGTGGTGTGTCCCTATGACTATCTGTCTGTGGTGTGTCCCTATGACTATTTGTCTGTGGTGTGTCCCTATGACTGTCTGTGGTGTGCTACTGGTGAAGAAAACTAACATGACACCATAATCAGTATATTATAAAACTAACTATTGGTTTAAATTTAAGGTTTATCTGTCTTAGATTGTGTATTGCAGCATCAAACTAGAACTACTTACCAAGACCTGTTACTACCATGGCTCCAAGATCAGCTACATAGTTTCCTTTTCGAAATGTAGCAACTCGTCCACCTACACGGTCCTGTTTTTAGAAATCAAATGACCATAGTCATTTACTCTGTTTTAAACACAATAAGTCAGTACACCAGGATTTACTCTTTCCATAATATAAGAAGAAATGTATTGATTTTATATTTATCAATAAACAGCACTATGTGCACAAAACACAAACGAATTATAACCTGAAGTGAGGGAAAGAAAGGTGGAAACAGCATGAATGTCAGAAGTGACGTGAAACAAGGCTGACAACGGGAAGGTTACACACTCTGCCCAGCTGTTCTAACTGTGCAGGATGCACAAGGCCCACTGAGTGGAAATCTATGCTTATAAATTCCAACACTAAACATCAACTTTCTACCACCACCCTCTGATGCTTGCACTTTATACTACAGTCACTTATAATAGGGGCATTTCACCAAGTTGCACTGGCTGGTTTTAAACTGGTGGGCTCACATAAATCCAAGTTGTCTGGACTACAGGTACACTGGCTGTTGTAACTGGATCTTTTGGTGGATGACCTCTCTGATAAATGTCTTCTCCCAAGCAATCTGAAGCCCAGGAACCATGTGTACTGAACATAAACTGTTAACTTTTATTCCTAAACAGGCCTAGGCTTATGTCTGGCGATTAAAGTTTTGAGAATAGAAAAACTTTACCAAGCTATAGTGATAAAATTATGGAAAGTATCAAAGTACTTTCTGAAAACTTAAAAACACAATAAAAAAAACAAAACAAAACCTTGCAAATTAAAATATAATCCATGTGGGAACAATTACAAATGGCCTGTAAAGCATTCCTTTACACAGTATGCAGAGCACACACAAAAAAGTTCTCTCACGTTAAAAGGTTTTTCCAGTAACAGTGTATCAGGGAAAACATTTTTATTTCCCCACCTCTATTTAAGCAGTTAAAAAAAAATTAACACTTTATAAAAAGTAATTTTGAATGAAATATATAATAGTCTAAGGATTTTATAAAATTTTGAAAATGTTTAGGTTACTAATAAGTAAGGTTTCATTCATATTTTTAAATAAAAATCTTTAAACCACTGGAAGATAAAATATGAAAAATTATTTATGAAAACCATTTTCATAACAGCTTTCTGAAGGGATGCGCCAACAACCCTTTCTACCTTTAGTTTCCATTTCAAGATGCAGGCATAATAATGAATACAACCAATTCTCTTGGTTTTACCAGGTTCTAAAAGACTGTGTCTACCTAAGATAATTCCTTTTCCCTGTCTATCAAACAATATAATTTATCACCGAAAGGTATTGTTGTCTACAAAAAGTTAGTTTATAAACACCCCAAATTGAAAGGCTAACTTTAGGGGCTGGAGACAGCTTAGTGGTTAAGAGTACTGGATGCTCTTGTAGAGGACCTGAGTTCAGTTCCCAACACCCACAAAAAAAACTGTAATCGAATTCAGGAGATTTGATGCCACCTTCTGTATTCCTTGGGAACCTGCATTCATATGTGCATACATCCACACAGATACATGCATAAAACACATGATTACAAATTTTAAAACAGAGAAAAAGACAAAGAGTGCTAATGGCAAAAAAAAAAATGATCATTTTCTAAAGATTTATTGTCAAAAACACTCTACCTAAACTTAGATCAATGGTAGAATATTTATTTAGCTACTATGGGTAAGGCTATGAGTTTGATTCCCAGCACCAAACAATCATAATGTAAGTAAAAACTACAGGTGCAACTTTATCCACTATGCAGTATCCAAAGATACTCCATTATACTACAGAAATCAGTTCTGGTAAACACAAATTGTCCAATCTTTAATTTACAACAGGTACTCCTTATCATGTTTCCACTAGGTCAGGCCTTTAATCCCAAAGTCTAACTCTTACCCTGGCTTCCAGAAGTGTGACATCCATCCCAAAACTTTGTAGCTGTCGAGCTGCTGCTAAACCGGAAACACCTGAACCTATAATAATCACCTTTCCTGTCTTTTTAGCTAAAAAGGAGGGGAAAAAAAAGAACAAAAAAAATTTAGAATATTTTGTTGTAGTTTGGAGTTTGTATTTTCTC
Source organism: Ondatra zibethicus (assembly GCA_004026605.1). Classification (NCBI taxonomy): domain Eukaryota; kingdom Metazoa; phylum Chordata; class Mammalia; order Rodentia; family Cricetidae; genus Ondatra; species Ondatra zibethicus. The sequence goes on along the minus strand of PVIU01001605.1, from coordinate 33,969 downwards.
CCTCACAAAAACTTCTGGTTTCTTAACATAATGTCTTAAACAATTCAGTTACTTTCAAACTGCAGAAACTGTGAAAACAACAAATGTCTGAAACTTATAAAAATTAATTCAACACTATAAGCTTATAATCGAATATACAAGCTTGAATTGTATTAATCAGGAATGTGAAATTCTGTGGTCTAACCTCTGGAAGGCCCGCTCACCCACTCACAACTGTACTAGTGAGCCATTCTATTTAAGGGTTTTACTTCTGTTTAACTTAGTATTCCTTCCTGAAAAATTCTATTCTTTTCAGAATATCTTTGTCTCTTAGATCCCTGGCAGACATTATTCAAACAGCATGAAAAAGGCAAATACTGGGACTGGAGAGATGGCTCAGTGGTTAAGAGCATTGACTGTTCTTCCAGAGGACCTGAGTTCAATTCCCAGCAACCACATGGTGGCTCACAACCATCTGTAATGAGATCTGGTGCCCTCTTCTGGCTTGCAGGCATATATGCAGACAGAACACTGTATACATAATAAATAAATAAAATCTTTAAAAAAAAAAGGCAAATACTTAGGAAAAGAAAAGACTCACAGGAGGAAAGCCTCAAAACCCCTGCTTGCGTAAAGGACCTCTCACATTTCTAACAGCTTTTTAATTCCAATTTTTAAAAATTGGAAATTAATCTTTTCCCTAAGACCTTTTCAAACAGGAAATCCAAGGAAATGTAAATTTCCTTATTTTAAATTTAACTTAAGAGATTTGGGAATATTTTTACTATTGGGACCTTATAAATAAAAATAAAGTCACAGCATCATGAATACTAAACACAGGCCTAAAAGTATTGCTAAAAACTACTTAGTTCATTTGGTGGATGAACCTTACTTGGTAAGGGTTTTATCCTCTTATAGATACCAAAATTGATGAGACCATGGCGCTCCAAGTAGCTGTGAACGCGGTGGACCAGCACAGTGTCACCTGTGGAGTAAATGAAAAGCATGTTTATATTTCCCACAGTTTAAACAGCAATGTCTTCTAACGCTTTTTTCTCCAATGTGAAGTCACACTGCACACAACTCATGTGACCCTTGATCATGTGATGCCTTTAGCAAACTAAGTCACAGAACTATTAGGCTATAACATAGTACAAAATGTTCAACCAAAATGTTCAACACAGAAAGTAAATTTTGGAGGGAGGGGCATGAATTGCTATTTGGAGACAGAATCTCATGAAGCTGAGGCTGGTCTCAAACTTGCTACATAGCTGAGGCTTTCCCTGAACTACTGATCCTCCTGCTTCCACCTCCTGAATGCTTAGGTCATAGGCATGTGCCCACATACCTGGCTAAACTGACATTTTTAAAATGATATTACATTATAGATAAAAGAGAGAACAAACCTTTGCAAGGCATGAACAATGTTCATATATTTTAGCAAAAACTTCCTAAGACTTTGTTGGTGGTAAACAGAAAGATAATCAGCTAATCAAATATGAAAGTATTCCACATATCCAAGTGAGATAATAGATCTAGAAAAGCATTTAGAAATCTGCATCAATACAATTTACAAATCAGGAAGGCAAACAAAAATGGAACTTTATAAAGGTCACTTATGCACATCACAAGATGAAATAAAGCTGTGAGGCCCCTGAAGGGCTTCTCCAGCAAGCACACAACTTACTGTTGTAAGGGGCTTCCAACTGTTGGAGCGTAGCCTCAAATGTCAGTTGAATCTTTGGGTTGTCCAGCCACAACTGCAACTGTGTTTAAATGACATAAGTTGTATTATATGCCCACAGACACGTCACCTGATCAGTTGTAAAATCACCTTTTAAGACTTTAACTATGAGTTTCTTATTTTCATATAAAGAGCGAGGCTGACAAGGAAACTACTGTTTGATACAAAGCTGTACCAAATTAGTGAATTTCAATAGAAGCTGGAGACTATTTGGTCTAAAGAAGAAAGGTGCCTAATAACCAGTAGGAAGCAGCTAGGATTTAAACTTGGGGTTTATGTAATTCCAGATACCGAGCAGATAAAAATCATTATAATCATTCAGGGACCAAAAAGTATCGGTGATGATTCCTCAGTTCTGGGTTGTACAACTAAATGAGTTGGTGAATGGGGCCCAATGAAAAAACAAACATAGACCACACCATGAGTCTAATTGTAAGACGACCAAGAGGAGGTACAAGATAAGAAGCTCGGAGGAGGTAAGGTCTGCAGTGTGATAATGCAGTGAATGTACAGAAGACTTCTAGAGGAAAAGGACAAAAGGGACTTCACATAATGGCCAGTTGGAAAGCATCTGACTACATGGCAGAGATACAGGAGAAAATAAACACATTGTGAGGTCAAGAGAGTAGTATGTTTAAGAAGCAAATAGGAACACTGAATTATTTCAAAGCCTGCAGATTGAAGAATGAAATGATTATAGTATAGTCAATGGTTCTCAGTGAGCTTTAACAGGAATTCTCAAAGTGAACAGGCATACACATATACACAAATATTTACAAAATACATAGTAGGATGAATACCATCATATTTAAATCCTGCTAAAAATAAACAACGCTGTTCTGTAAACTAAGTCCTAACCAAGGAATTTAATTTGGTTAGATATAAATAAACCAATTACAAAGGGTATGGCTAGAGCTACATAGACGCTCCACTTCTTGAAGAGCTACAATCAAAGAAGAACGCGATCACTCCATATCCATGGCTCAAGCTCTTCGACCTCAGCTCCTCCTCTCTCCATCCAGGGTAAATAAAGCTCAGGTCCAAGCTCTACTTCAGAAGACAGGAGATGTGGCCAAAAGTCAATGATTGACACCATCACTGCAGCAGCAAGCAACTGCTACCCAGAAACTACAACCCTAACTTGGGTCAATCTTTCTCCAAATCTTGACTTTGGGTCACAGAAAATGAACCAGAAAAGACAGAAATCACTATTAAAACCATCACTCCAATATTAAGTAAGAAGCAAAACTCTCCTCAAATGAAACAAAACCATGGCAATTTTATCTAAAAATTCCCCTAGAAGCAAATTAACCTGTTTATTCAATCTTGAGACCTATCAAAGTCAAGATTTTTAAACTAAGACACTTCCATTCACTTAAATTACTCTGACTTTCAAAGTGTTTCAAAACTTAAGTATAACCTACCTGTCATCTTAGCTATATGGTAATCCAAATTTAGCACTGGTTGTACAACCAAACAGCCAAATTAAAGAAGTAAGTGGTGGCTAAAAAGCAAGCGTGCTCAAAACATCTCAGAGATACACTCAAAATACTTTGAGGAAATGGCAGGTGTTAGTATTCAGGCATCTGTACTGGCCTCCCCTTGGGGTCCTGACAGGATTCATTTTCAGCTGAAGCAACTAAGAGTACCACCTGTGCATTTCACTTTGTTTCTTTTAAAAAAAGCCCTGCCCACCTCCCATCTCTCTCTCTCTGCCTCTCTTCTGCTGCTTCTGTCCCCACAGGCCAGTCTCCCCCATCCCTCTTTTTATGTTCCCTTTCTCCTAATAAAAAAACCTCTCCAAGCCAGGCAGTGGTGGCGCACACCTTTAATCCCAGCACTTGGGGGGCAGAGGCTCTTGCGAGTTCGAGGCCAGCCTGGTTCTACAGAGCGAGTTCCAGGACAGGCTCCAAAGCTACACGGAGAAACCCTGTCTCGAAAAACCAAAAACCAAACCAAACCAAAAAACCTCTCCACATGAACTCTGTCTCATGGCGTCTTTCTCTCGTGTGCTGCTTTTTGTTTTTGTTTTTAAAATTACAACAGTGGGTATGTTATAAATAACACCTTGCCCTCTCCAATAGCTTCTTAAGAATTCTGTTTTGTTTTAGGGTTTTATTATGTAGCCTAGGCTAACCTTGAAAGAGATCCTCCTGCTTCGGTGGGTTTGGCTTACAGTAGCACAGCATCGTTTAATAACAAAAACGGGGGCAGGGCAATGAGAGTATTTAATAGTTCAGCCTTTCTGTTACATAATCTGCATCTAAATGCTAAAAATGTTCCTAACTTTTGACATTTTACTCCAGGTATAACTGCTGTTAAAATGTTTTTTTTTTTTTTCCCCCTCACTGGTACTGAAAGGTATGTATACAGACTTCTGGTTTTTACAAATTGAGATTCTACTTACATGAATTGGGATCATGCACATAACAGGTAATTAATTGCTAGACACAGAACCAAGAACATATTAAAACTAGTCAGAGTTTAATTATAGAAGAGTGAAAATTGAAGTTTTTTTTTTTTTGGTTTTTTTGTTTTTCTGAGACAGGGTTTCTCTGTAGCTTAGGAGCCTGTCCTGGAACTAGCTCTTGTAGACCAGGCTGGCCTCGACCTCACAGAGATCCACCTGCCTCCGCCTCCCAAGTGCTAGGATTAAAGGCGTGAGCCACCACTGCCTGGTGGAAGTTTAACTTTCTAATAGTTAAATTATGGTTTAACTATCAAGAGAAATATTATAAAGATAGTAATCATTAAATCATGGTTTAACTATCAAGAGAAATATTATAAAGATAGTAATCATTAAAGCTAGAAGAGGTGAAGCCTGGTGACAGAACAGGGTTAAACATGCAGCTCTGAAGGGAAAAACAAAGTGATTGTAAAGTAATTTACATCCGGCTGGTGATATGGCTCAAGTGGGAAACAGTTGCCAGTACTTGAACAGCCTTAACTCAATCTCCAGCACTTCTCCCCAACCAAACCCACCCCAAAAGAGTTGAGACAAATTATGTCTCAATGTATATTCTTAATATATTAATGAGGCATGAGAAGGATCCTAAAAAATGCATGCACACAAAATCCCAACATGTAGAAATGAAACTACTCATTTTAGATGGCTCACAACTGCCTAGAGCTCCGGCTCTAGGACATCTAATACCTCTAGCTTCCACGGACATGCAAGTACTCACACAAGCACACGCACACATACACACATGCACAAAATCAAAAACAATAAAAATAAATCTTAAATACCCAAAGGAAAAACAATTTATCTCTGGCAATGGTTATATACAGGATAAAAAAATAATACAAAACTTTTCTGTCCTATTTTTTGTTTTCTATATTCCCTATAAAAGTTATAGGTAATTTTCAAAATCCAAATGAAAGAAAAGGAGGCATAGATACTTACTGTGCGGTTCCTGATGAAGAGAAAAACCTTCTGTGTCTGCTGGGGCCCACTAATGATGTCTGGGAAGCAAGCTGCTTCCTGAGAGGTCATCCGGTCATGGGGAAGTCTGCTTTGAAAAGCTGCACCCTCCACACCTGGCAAAGGAAGCAGAGAAGCACTAGAACAGTGCAAGTGGGCACAGAGCAGTGATGATGAAATCTCTAACTCCTCTTCCTGAAGAGGATCTGAAAGCTTTGCCTAATTCATACACTAATACTACCTTAAAAGTGTTTTGTTTGTTTTTTAAATTTTGCCTCAAAGGTTAAAATTTCAGGGACTATTTCAAGATTAACATCTCAAAGTTTAAAGTTTATTAATGAATTACTTTATAACAAGTCATTTAGAATATTTTCATTCATCAAACAGGTAATACTAAATTATATTCTAATTAAAGTGAGTATCATAGATAACATACAATAAAATTTAAAGATAAAAAACAAATTAAAGGAAAGTACACTAACAGAGACAAGGAGTAAAGAATGTAGTCACAGCCTTCATTTGAGATTGCAGCATGGAATGCAAAGTCAAAGCCTGAAAACTCAAAAAATAGAAAAATACACAATCTCATCAAGAGCAGGACGTATTAGTCCCTATTATGGAGAGTTGGCAAGAGGGTGGAGAATTAAGCAAACTATAATGGTTAAGTCAGAAGAAGGCCAAGAATGTACTTTTCCTGTCAGCAACATTAGAAACACTGCACTCTACACAAGTGCAGTGCTGCTCACACATACAACGGAGTGTGCTCACACACTACACACAAAGTGAGTTTTTCTAAAATTATCTTAATTGACTTCTAAATATTTTATAAGCTAGCGGGTAAACTCATCTTTGTAAGGGATTCCTGGAAAGCCAGGCACACCCTGGGGTTACAATTCCAACACCTTAAAAACACTAAACTGGCACCTCAACAGCCAGATAGGCCTGGGTGCAGCTCAGGAGCAGTACACGTGCCTAGCTAGTCCTAGGTTCAATCCCCAGCCAGCTTCTACTCCAAAAACACGAAAGGGACAAGAAACAGTTTCTGAATTCAGTATCATTAAGTACTATAGTAGGAAGCAAAGCAAGACAAAAGTACTTATATTTAATATTTTAAGGTCTTAAAAGAAAAAGTTAGAAGCAATGATTAAAGGGATTAGTAAAGACTAGAATTAAAAACACAGCAGGTACAAATTTAACTTGAAGACTGTAGCTACTCCAAGGGATCTGTTTCCATAATGACATTCAAATGACAATCACTACTTAAACTAACAGTTAACAAAAAGGCCAAGTAAAACTGCCCAGTGCTGACAGAGGCTACACATTAAAAACAGTTGTTCTCAGAAAGAAGCACTATCTACCACTAGATGGTAAGGACAAAAATCATGTGTTGCACATTACTAAGTAAAACCAACAATCCTACTTAACTAACTCCAACCCCAAATCAAAGATTGTCAGAACAATTAAATATTCCTTACAGGATAAAATAAGAACTACACTGCTTCCAGTGGCACGTGATATTACAAGAGAAAGAGGTGATGATAAAGGTAGAGAAGTGTTAGCAGGGCAAAATTTTCTAAAATTATACAGCTTTGATGTCCCTGACCACTACCCCAAAACAAAAACTGAACAACAACAACAAAAAAATCAAACCCCAAATATCTTAAATCCTTATAATGAACAGTTAGTTATCTACTCATTACTGCTTAGTACTTGAACCAAATACTGTCTAGTCCATGTGTATAATATTATCATGAAAATGAATGATTTCTCTCAAATCTTCATTAAATTCCATTTCTCAGCTGACCACAGTGATGTGTGTCATAATGCCAGCACTCCAGAGGCTAAGACATGAGGATCATAAGATTTAAGGCCAACCTGGGCTATGGCAAAACCCCACCACATACCCAAACAAAATATCAACACAACCTTTTCTAGCCTGCTAAAAATCATTTTCTTTCTTAGCTATACTATTATATCCTGTATGCTTAAAAAGTGGCCAATTAACATTTCTACAATGGATAATTTTTTTAATGACGGCAGGAAAAACTATGTGGAAAATAATCCCCCAAAATTTCATGACATTTGGTTCCAAGATGCAAGTGTTCTCAGAGAAAACAAAACAAATTCTCATACACGTGGCTACTTTTGGGCATCTGAGGACTATGTATCAATTAAGTTATTTACTTGATTGACATGGCAATTTCAAAGTAGTTCTCTAAATGAGAAATCAAAATTCTTTTATACAAATGCAATTAAAGAACTAAAAAGGTGGTATTAACACATCAGGAACAATGTTACTTTACAGTTTTATCTTCCTGAACTGACATTGCAATACCAAGTTCTCAAGTTAACACAGCCTCTAGGAACACTCACCGCTGAGGTGACTGCCCAAGAGCACAGGCCCACCATGGGCACATGCAGGCTTGGCACACTCCTCAGTACTGCCAACAAGACAAATCAAAACTCTCACAACTCACACAGATCTATCTCCTTTACAGGAAACCTGCTGACTTGGATAATGTCCTGTTTAAGTTACCATAGAATTCAAAAGTTATTTGCACTTGGCTCTGGAATAGTTTCCACTTATATGTTTGGGTGAGCTTAACACACTTTATTATTCTAGAAATTTAGAATGTCACAAAGTTGCTGTTTAAATTTTTAAAGAGCCGCAGTCTGCCTAGTTTCAGTCTTGTCTCCCATCCCTCACAGATACTCTCGAGACTGGCTTTCCTTCCAGACTGCAATCATGCTGAAGTATAATCTGATCATCTGATGCTGTCCCTGAAAACGTACAAAACCTTCTTTTCTTAAAGAAACAACCTAGATTTCGTAGGGTAAGTCAACTAGAAAAGAAGAAAGGAGGGAGGTAGAACTCTGAGTATCTTATGCCACAAAATTATTGTGTCCTGATTTTTATGAGATGCAAACAGCATTTTGACTAGTAACAGAGAAGTTAGAGAAAGGAGGCCTCCGTGTATCATTTGCCTCTGATAGTTCTTTAAATAAAAGAGAATCCAGGCTGAAAGTGAAAACAAAAGCCTGATGGGATCTACATAGTCTGTTCTAAAATCAGCAGAGGTGTATCAAGTCCTACAATGATTTAAAATAAAGACAGGAAGAAAAAAGCAAAGTCACGAGTTCTCATACTTACACTTTTTATCTTTAGGGTAAGTATACTGCCATCAGTATACAGAGCAGTCTATACTCTAAGTAAAGTCCCTGGGTTCTTTTCACAGCTGCTGGTTTACGCTGCCCAGCTCATTAAGCTTTTTTGGATTTTTCAGGCTCTAACTCATAAACAGGGGTATACAATACTACTGTTTGAAGCCAGAAAACCAGACAAGATGACCTCAAGCTCCCTTCCAGCTCTAAGATTTAGAAGACACACAGCAACATGGGTTTTAAGAAACCAAGACACAATCCTGATGATTTAAAAAAAAAAAAAAAAAAAAAAAAAAAACCCTCAAGGATTGCCTGGCTTCATTTGGAGAAGAATGCTGACAACTTGGAAATGTTTTAAATTCTGATTATGTCATGTGTTTATACATGCTTCTGAACATGGCAAGATCTAACCTAAGAAAGGGTTTGGAAGGTCCACAACATTCACCTCCCTCCTGGCAACGGCCAGAACCTGCTCTACAGTTTCACATGACAGTTTGTTGTTATACCAGCAATACATTATCTGTTTATTTAAGCAAAGAGGAACATTTCATAAAACAAGAAAACCTGGTTTCCTTCAGATTAAGACTCTAGAGGCTGTCCCCGATCGTGTTTCAAAGAAGATCTCCTACATCATTCAGTAAGGGTATTCTGATTATAAACCTCTAGTCCTTGGGTCAGTATGGAAAGATTTCCACTTCCAACAATTCAAATCCCCTTGACCACTACCTACCAACTGCTCTATCTCCAAGGAATTACCCCGATCCAAAATAAAACACAAATATGTCCTGAGCCTGTTAGACACAAACTGCAACAGCCAAATAATCTATATTTAATGAGAGACGACAGCCTTCAACAGTAAGCAATAAGTATTCCAATTTTAGCCAAGAGTCTAAATAAACCAGCTTTGGGCCCTGGCACACACAGACACACACACACACACACACACACACACACAGACACACACATATTCTTCAAAGACAAAAAGGATGAAACACAAACATGTTATTTCCAATTCTTGGAATAAGCTTAATTATTCCAAATGATGGCCCTATAAATCCTTTACTTTTTCCTAGAAGTAAAAATCCATAGTTTGGTCTGAGAAGAGAAAGTCCTTTGAATATGCTTTTTTTAAGGGTGATTTTTTTTTTACCCTAGAACAAAATAATTCAACTGTAAAGAGATTACATACTATTAATTGGGGAAAAAGTACCCAACGCCAACAATCACACCTATAAGATGCCACCTAGAGTCTAGTCCTAGAATACCTCAGCTTTAAAACTTGAGTCCATGGCTTCTTGTCTGTGTCTAGTGCTATGTTTCTCTTTAAAGGTCCCATGATTCCCGAGAAAAGTACCCGCCATCTCCTCAAAAACATGAAGAAGAATGGAGGGCTGAGATCGGCCTGAGGACTTCAACAGAGTCTGCTTGCCTGTGTTCTGGCTACGCTCTCTACTTATACTACTCTGTCCTGTGGGTTACATTACTGCTGTGCTTCTGGCTACAATGAGAATACCATAGCCAAAAAACACTTGCAAGCATCAATTACTCCCTGACTTGGCAGCTCTTGCTAAAGTGGCAAGCATCTAATGCCACCCTCACCTGATGCTTGGCCGTCTCCATACCCTCCAGAACTGTCGTCTTGAAGTCCTCCTGCTTGCCCTGTGGAAGGAAAGAGGAGAACTCAGGGACCTTACTCCATAAATTATTATCTGGACATAAAGGCCTAATAGTTGGCGACTCAAGAATTTACCACCAACTAGTAAACCCGTATCAGACCACTCCTTCTGGAATCAAGGCCCAGGGTATTACATCATCTTTCAAATTCTGGTCAGGAATTTTCAACTTCACATGCTGATCCTTGTTGAAAGGCAGTTGAGCAAAGTACATGGTATTTCTAATTCCTAAATTCTTGCTGCCAGTCTTGTTAAGTAAGTCTGGATGGGATGGGAGATGGATTCCAATGTCTTTTAAGTAACTGTTGCTAGACTGACAAGGACTACAGGACCTGAAACTGCAACAATTCAGCATCAAAGTCTCTTAGTTTTCTATCTAAAACTACAACAAGCAAATGACTGACAATCTTAGTAACTGTCCTCGTCAAAGCAGGGGATGTAACTGAAAGTTCAGCACCAACAGTAGTTTGGTTAACCATAAACAGAAGATAGGATGGACTGAATATGCCAGTGCTTCCTCAGTAAAGACACGAAGAGGCCAAGCTGCAGACAGACATGCTTGTGGGAGGATAGCAGGGGAAATTCTACCTTAAGTTATATACTAAGCTCAGCTTAAAAAACAAAACAAAACAAAAATCCCCTCGATGGTACTGTGGAGAACTTCAAGAATCAAAGCTTTAAATTCAATCAGAAAATATCATCAACAACTGTCTTGTACAGTCTATCACCAAGACAGACACCATGATCGTGAGCTTCCAGGCTCCTGGTACACTGCAAGGAGATCACAGTGTGGTCTTTCAAAGTAGGAAAACACAATCTCACAGTGATCTGAACTGAGACAAGTTTCAATGGACAGTTTATTTTAAACTATTCCCACATGACAGCAGAGTCCATCACTGAGTTGTAAAAAAGTTACAGCCCTCAAAAATATTTCAGGTCTATGAAACACAAGCAGTGACTTTCGACAACAGAATGTGATGGTTGACGGCAGACAACAGTTTTAAAGATTATTTTCCTATGCTCATCTAAAGGAACCACTAGGTTCTAGATGGTTCTTCTTAGACAAATACAATGTGCATGATTAGTTATGTTGAGCCCCTAGGAAACAGCACATAAGCATGATGAGAAGACCGAAATGCTAAATCTAATATGCAAACTAATCTTGGGAACACAGGTCCTACAATTTAAATCAGAAATGTTCACTCTTAGTATGATCTTTTATTCCTAAAAGTGTTGTGGGTAAAAAATATATATGTCATTGTTGGTTTGTTTCCCCCACAGAACCATGTAGATCAGAATATTAAATCATATTTAGAAAAAGTAAGAGAAAAAAAAGCTCATAACAGTAAACAAATACAATTTCAGAATAACATTTTAAGCCGGGCAGTGGTGGGGCACACCTTTAATTCCAGCCCTAGGAGACAGAGGCAGGTGGATTCCCCTGGTTTGAGTCCAGTGTTTTCTACATATTGAGTTCTAGGACAGTCAGGGCTATACAGAGAAACTCTGTTTCAAAATACCAGAAGAAAGAAGAGTAGAACATTAGCTGTTCTCTCTCAAATGATGTTCCCAACTTAGCAAAAATGAAGTTTCTTATTGTAGAGACATTTCATACTTTAAAAAAAAAAATCAAATAGAAAAGCAAAAGCACTTTCAACTGGCCATTGAGCCTCAATTATTCCACCCTTCCTATTCTTATCATTTCCTTTTCTCTAACTAGATGCCATACAATAAGCAAATCTGTTTAAGCTACAAGTAGCTCATCTTTTGTTTTGCTACTATTAATGGTATGCAACAAAAAAGATACATTTTTTTTACTCCTGATTATTGTACTACAAAGAATAATATAGCAAAAAAGCAAAGAAGGGCAGTCTTTCTTGCTTCTGCTTTTAAAACTTCATTTTAAAAATTCTTATAAAGACACTGATTGAGCTAGGTATAGTAAGCAGTGCATGCCTATAACCCCCAACTACATGGAAGGCTGAAGTTGGAAGATGCCAAGATCAAGTCCAGCCTTGGCTACATAGAAAATTCTGTTCTTAAAAAAAGATACTGTTAATTGATAAGAATACATAGGAGAAATTCGGAAGCTATCAAAATCCTGAAAGTATTTTTAAAAGCTCTTTCATACTAAGGTTTACTTAGGCAAAAAATTAAGAGAATGAATGCAAAAGATAAGAACCAATGGAAAATGCTGGGCAGTCTTTCATCTCAGCACTCAGGAGGCAGAGTCAGGTGGATCTCTGAGTTAGAGACCAGTGATTTCCAGGCCAGGCAAGGAAAAACCTGTCTTGAAACAAAACAAAACAAAAAACAAATAGAACTTATGAAAGACAAAGCTAAAACATATTTAATAAGTTTTAGAAAGATTTATCTCTTGGCTGAAAGTTTAATTTGTTTAGAAGTGAAAAGATGTAGTTATTTTCTAACCATAATGTATTTATTTATGGTATATTTACCCACTTCTCAAAGGAGCTGAGAATCTTCCTTCCCCCCCCCCCAAAGACAAGATCTCATGTATCCATTTGCTGAATTTCTGACCTACCTGCTACTCCCCCTCCAAGTGCTTGAATCACTTGCATCACTACTAAATGAAGAGCTACAATTATCAACTGAGCTACATGCCTAATCCCACAAGTGTTTTGTTTGCTTGCTTGTATTGTAGTGCTGGGACCTGAACCTATGGCCTCACCCATGCTAGGCAAGCATTGCATCACGGTTTGTTTTTTGTTTTTTTTCCCCCCCCGAGGCAGGGTTTCTCTTGTAGACCAGACTGGCCTCGAACTCACAGAGATCCGCCTGCCTCTGCCTCCCGAGTGCTGGGATTAAAGGTGTGCACCACCACCACCCAGCTGCATCACTGTTATATCCCCAGCCCAGACACCTTTTTATTTTTTAAGACAGGCTCTCATATATTCCAGGATGGCCTTGAACTTGGTACACATTTGAGAATGGCCTTGAACTGCTCCTGCTTTCATCTAGAAAGCACTCTGCCAATTGAGCTACAGCCCCAGTCCTGCCAGGTATCCTTATTTTGAGTCAGGGTCTATACAACTTTACAAGTTTCAGAGTTGGGACTACAATCATAGGCCGTCACACACAGCTCATCATTTTCTTCATAATAGCACAGACAGAAACACTAAGAGCTAACTTTCCATTCAGGTAACAAATCATACATAAAATGTCTTATTCATCTGATCTGGGATTCTCCAGCTCAGGACTCTCCTGACATGTGAAAGCAAGCAAGCAGTTATCTTTAATAAGTACAAATTCTAGATAAACAATGAAAGTACTCAAAAGCAACATTTTTGATGGCACTACCTTCAGTTTTCATCTCAACCACTATATGAGCACACAAGTGCATACACATGCAAAAAAGAATTCCTCAAGCACTTAAGACTCATGACTTAGGTCATGTGTGCACAGCTTCTCGAAATCAAGAATAAGTCTTTAGCTTATCTTCTGCAGCAGCTGTGCTCCGGTTCCACCACTAACTAGATGCTTCCTCATCTTGATTCAAATACCCAAGGGACCAGCTTTCCAGCATCTTAAATCAGAAGTCAGTTGACCTTCAAATATTCAAAGACAGGGAGGTGAAAATCCCCAGTATGCTGATCCCCAAAACTTCCTATTCTGACTAGTTTCTTGGAATTACATTCTAAATATCTTTATAAACTTCTAAATTTCTTGGGAGAAACTACTTTTTTGGAAGATTAACAACTGTCAATGTAGTTATTTCATGTTGACTGTGACAATTAGCTTGGAAATAAGAAACAAGCATTTCAAAAGTTGTTAAACAAAAAAGTAAAACTCTTCATTGGACACACAAACCTCCACTCAGAGATCCACCTGCCTCTGCTCCTGAGTGCTGAGATTAAAGACTGCCCAGCTGTTCCCATCAGTTCTTACACTGTAGATTACCATTTGCATTCATCCACTTAATTTTTAAATCAGTGGGATTTCATGCTTAATAATTTCATAATTTGATGTTTAATGGATACTTATCCCAAAACAGCTGAGCACCAATACAAAAATAGGGTAAAATTCCTGCTTTAAAAGAGTTTAATCTGCTTGGAGAAAAATAAAAAATATCCACAAAGCAACTTTAAAAAATGAACTAAGCTAACAGACTTGAAGATCAGAAATAATTTTCTGTATGGGTCCCAAGGCATTTGGATAGACGGAGAGGGCAAAGCATTCAGAGGCCAGCGAAAATCAGATGTGATATGCGCAGAGGCTAGCATAGCACACACTTAACTAAGGAGATGGTCTAGAATAGCAGTGGGGATCAAGCAGAGATGGCCAACTTCTAGATATGTCCAGTTTATAGCCAACAGGTCACATTCGGCAGAGAAGAGCTATGAATGAGGCCCCAGAAAGCTGGTAAACTTATTTAAAACATTATGGTTCTCCAGTGTAAACTTTGTAGACGGTAATATCAAATCATAATGTCAAAATCTTGGGACACATTGAAAACTAAACTTGACCTTAGCACTAATGGACGAAAGCTGATCTTTAGCAAAAACAAAACCAAAAAACCCACAGTAAAACAAACTGTATTTTAATTAAACTGATATGACCACTTTGTAACAGATATCTTGGAGGAAGAATGACCTAGAAAAAGAAAATGCAATTAAATGTGAATAAAATAATTTATATGTGAGGTGAAATAACTTGTAACAAAACGAGTAAGCGGACAAGACTTAAATCAAAAAGGGTGTGCATATGAGGGCATAGAAAGGGAAAAAGGGCTTTAAAGAGCACTCTGTTTTAATTCAGGAGAATGGTAATGCAATGGATAAAATGGAATGAAATAAAGCTGAAACTGAAGTATTCTAAAGATGGCTGAAAATTAAAGAGTAAAACAGAAGAAAAATGAATCTAAAGATTTTAAAACTACCTGGAAGTAAAAAGAGGCTCAAAAAGTCTGAAGTTATAGAAGACTCAGCAAAGCCATACTTCAAAAATGAACCAGTTAACGGAGACTATAACCAAACAAAAGGTTAAAAATGAAGAAAGTGGGCCAGAAAGACAGCTGAGTGAGTAAAGGTACTTGCTGCTACATGTGATGACCTGAGTTCTATCTAAGGGACCCACATAGTGGGTGAAGAGAAATGACTCTTGCATACTCACTCTGTTCTGTACCACATAGGCATATGCACATAGATAAAAATGTACAAACTGAGAGTAACCATCACTGCTTTGTTCTACCTTTCTGCTATGTCCATTTTAAGAAGTGGCTTTAAAAATACCATTCAAAAGTTGGGCATGGTAATGGCATGCCTTTAATCCCAGCAGAGGCAGGCTGAATCCAGGTCAGCCAAGGTTACATAGAAAGGCCCTGTCTTAAACACACACACACACACACACACACACACACACACACACACACACACGAAACCCAAACAAACAACAAAACAAAAACCCAGCAACAATAAAAACAAAAACAAGCACAAACAAAAGAACATTCAAGAGGCCGGAGATAAGGGTTCCCACATTAAGTGACTCATAACTGCCTGTAACTCCACTTACAAGGGATCTGATACCCACCTCTTCTGGTCTTCAGACAACCAAGCATACATGTATATACAGAGAGATACATATTCATATATAGAGATAAAAATAATAATAAACAATCTAAGCATCATTAAATAAACTCAATACAGTTCTTTCCTACTACCTGTTTGACCCAATTTTGTACAGAATAAATGATCTATGCTTGCTAGAATAAATGCAAAACAAAGTAAACTGGTTCACAGAGGTAGCCAAAAATAACCAGAATCTTCAAGCACACTAGAAGTCTTTTAACACGATGGTCAGTATTTGAGCAACAATATAAATAAAATGCATGGGTTTGAATTGGAATAGTAATCCCAGAGTTAAATCATCACTGAAAAAATTAACTAAAACAAGCAACCTTCATAATGTCCAGAACTAAGAAAGGGCTCCACTGAAACAGGAGCTGCCTCAACTTTATGGTGCCAGAAAGAACAGTCAGATGCAGCAGGGGCCATGGAGACAAAGTAAGAAGTCGATACACAATGCTGCTACGGAAAGCAAACCTCTCAGAAATCAACAGACTATTTCCACACACTATTTACCCACATTCCAGAGTGGGGATTTTCCTGTCCCCTATTTTTGTGCTAGTGTAGGAGGGTCTTCTGTTTGTGTATTGCTTTCATTGGTTAAATAAAAGAGACTGCCTTGGCCTTTTAATAGGGCAGCCCTTAGGTGGGCGGAGTAGACAGAACAGAGGGCTGGGAGAGAGAAGGCAATGTGGGAGGCGCCATGCTTCTCCGGCCCAAGATGGACACTGCTTAGACTCATGCCGGTAAGCAACTCAAGTGGAGATACACATTAATGGAGATGGGTTAAAATAATATGTGAGAGTTAGCAAATACGGGGCTGGAGATAATGGGCCAGAATACAGTTTCTGTGTAATTATTTCGGGCATAAGCTAACCAGGCGCCGGGAACGCAGCCCTCTCCTCTTACTACATTGTGCAAAGTCTTGATTCATAGTGTAGATTTCAAAACACTCCAAAGAAGACATTTAATTCAGATTCTGTTATATTGCTACTTACAAGCTTAAGGTGTCTATGCAGTAAAAAACAAAGCCTATTTTTCTTATTGACCTGTTTTTAAAATGGACAATACCAAACTTTATTCTGGCCACGATTAAAAGTACAGCTGTAACATTCCAAACTAGATGTTTACTATTCTACTCCAGTTTCTAAAAAGATCTATGTAAGCTATTAGCTGACCTCATTTTTTTTCTGACTAAAGTATCAGTTTGTCCTATTCCTAGTTCAACCTTGTATTTAATACAACATGTTCATACATAATGGTAGTGTTTACATTTTCACTAAAAGCCTCATTTGGCAGACGAGGAAAATCTTCATAGACAAATTACCCCATTGCTGTACTACAATGTGATCAGATCAAATAAATAATGGCAGCAAAAAGAATTCAAATCATAACAATAAAGTTGCTCAGCTAAAACTATTAGCTAAAATCATTATTTTGAAAAATTGAAACAAAATAGACAATTAAATTAACTCATTCATTAAGAAAGCAGGGCAATCTCTCTAAGGACAAACACAGGATTCAATGGTTCTTCTTAACAGTCAAAAGCAATTAGCAGTTCAGAATCAAGAATCTAAAACTACTTCACAAAAACCTAAAAGTGATTCTTCATGTTTAATGTTAAATTTCCAAAATCCAATCTGGAGCAGAAACATTAACTTGCAAACAATTTCTGAAAGATTTGTGGAACAGCCAGGCAGTGACAGCCCATGCCTTTAATCCCAGCACTGAGGAGGCAGAGGCAGGCAAATCTGAGTTCAAGGCCAGCCTGGTCTACAGAGCAAGTTCCAGGACAGCCAGGGCTACAAAGAGAAAACTTGCCAGGATTTAAAAAAATAAAATAAAATAAATCTATGAAACAACATGGTGACTATAATAAATAACAAGAAAGCTGAATATTCTTGAAAAATGCTAAGAGTAGGTATTAGGTATTCTCATCATAAAAATGATCTCATTCATCAAGGTAATACACAGGCTACCTTGATAGATTGACACTCTACAAATATACATTACTTCAAAGCAGATTATACACATAATCTGATACAAATAATTTCACACAATTTTACCTACCACTTTAGAAAATAAAATGATCTTCTAGATTCTCACTACACTTTTCCTTAAATACTTATATTGTGCCGCTTCACTCCCACAGCAAAGTCAGCTGCTAGTATCTGTAGCCCTTTGGACTGAATAACTGTGGTGGAGGATCTAGTCTTATTTTTAAATCCTTAGACTCCAGAATTACACCTGCAACAAGGATTACAATTGTACATGGTGTGTGTTAATAAAGTGAATAAGGAACTACTGCGAGAATGTCCCTATTTTACCTTTTTGTTTTGTTTTTCTAGACGGGGTTTCTCTGTGTAGCCCTGGCTATCTTGGAACTGGCTCTGTGAACCAGGCTGCCCTCAGACTCAAGAGATTCACTGCAGGTCTTGCCAGAGCAGAAGGAGCCCTTATCTCCAGCTTCTTGAATGCTTTTGGGTTTTTTTTGTTTTGTTTTTTGTTTTTTTTGCTGGCCTGGAATTCAAAGAGATCTGACTTGCACCTTGCTCTGAGTGTTGGGATTAAAGGCCTGAATTATATACCAATCCTATACTCTACACTTTTCTTTCAGGTCTCTCTAGGGTTTTGTTTGTTTTAGGTATTTTTTCTTTTTCTTTTTTCCTTTCTTTAAAAAAAAAAAAAAAGACTGGGTCTTTCCACATAGTTCTGACTGTCCTAGAACTCACTATTGTAGACCAGGTAGGTTAACACCAGGTCATCACACCAGGTTTGCATGGATAGCAAGATATTTATCCAATGAGCCATCTCACTGGCCTCTGTTTTCCCCTTTTCTGTTAAAGAAAACCAGCTGACTGTGATGACATATACTTACAATTCCAGCCCCTGGGAATACAGGCAAGAGGGTCACAAGTACAACCTTGGACTCAACACACAACGAGGTTGGGCTACATGAGGTCCTATTACTAACCAAGTAGGAAATCAGTTGCCAACTCTTTTTCAGGGCCAGGGAGATGGTTCACTAGGTAACAGCACTGGCTGCCAAGCCTAACACCCTAAGTTCAATACCTGAACCTACATAGTAGAAGGTAAGAACTGACTTCCACAAACTGTCCTCTGAAACACACACTAATACAAAATATCGTGCCTTTTAGTTTTTTGTTACACTGAATAATCAATCAAATGTTTATCAACTTTTGTCATATATTTTCATTATAATAGCTTTGTGATCCAATGTCACTGGAATTAAATTCTTCTATTCATACCTTTTCTATATTTATTTTGGATTATTCAGTATTTTTACTAATACAGGTTATGTATACTTTTAATTTATTTTCTGGTTGTATGTGTGTATCATCCTCAACTGTTCTCCTTCCTTCCATTTTTTTTGGGGGGGAGGGGGATAAGGCTCATCACTTTGCAGCCCTGACTAGCCTTGAATTCACTGAGATCCACCTGGCTCCACCTTCCAGAGTACTGGGATTAAAGGTATCCATCAATATGCCCAGCAGTCTTCACCTTATTTTTGGTTTCACTGAACCTGAACTTGCTGATTCATCTAGACTGCTGGCAAGCCCCCAAAATCCCCCTGTCTCTGCTCCCCCCAAAAAAACCTGGGCGGTTTGGGACCTGAACTCGGGTCCTCATGTTTGCAAGGCAAGCACTTTACTAACTGCTCCATCTGCCTAGCTCTTGGATGTTCTTTTATGTGCATTTTATTTTAGAGGGTTTTTCTGATTGTTTTAGGGTTTTTTTCGTTGTTGTTGTTGTTCGGGGAGGGGCAATGCTGGTGAGCAAACCCAGGGCCTTATGTTATGTTAAGCAAGTGCTCTACCACTGAACTACACTTCCAAACCAAACTGAATTTTTAAGAAACTTTTAAGCCCACAGTTTATTACAAGGGCACCCAAATTATTTGAAGCACACAAAAATTTTGCTATACCAATTATTACATGAGTTAATTTTGCTAATTTGACAGCTTTTCCACCCAAACACATACATTCCCAAAGTACAAAAGAACTGACTGTACTGCAAAGAGATCTTATCTGGCTTAAAAAAGAATGTACATAAGATAAAATAATTCTTCTCATACGTAACAGGTAGATTATAACTGCTAATACACTAACCATGTCTAATAAAACTAACCTGAGAACTGAGCAGTGGTTTAAGCGTGAAAACAGCTCACACACTCATTAACTTGAAGCCTTGAAAAAGCATCTAATGGCCTATTTTAAATGTGCTTTTGCTTATTATTTTGAAGTTAAATGTCTCAAGCTATGCACAACAAAGCTACTTATTACTCAAAATAGAATATTATGTTCCTAAAGCAGAGTACTCTACTGTAAATGTAAAGTCAGCAACTAGTAAGGCAGTAGGACGGGGACAAGTGATGCTTCTGTACACAAAGGCTTAGCAGCAGCAGAGCAGTTAGCAGGGTAAAGCCTGAGCAATGTCATGAGACAAGCTGAGTCAAGCTCCAAATAAAGTATATTTCTATAAGAAGCTCCTTCAAACGAGGAGCTGAACCACTGAAGATCAACTGAATGAGTCATCTGTTATAGAAGCTCCACCACTAACCAATACACGCAACCCAAATGCACTTTGTTCCCAATCAGGCCACCAGACTTAAAAAAAAAAAAACCAAAAACAAAGTTTAATGAGGTGATATTTTGTTTGGGCTCTAACAAAGTTTGCCTGAAGATCAGAGGGCGGAGCTGGCCACGAGTTAACCATAGAGGTCTAGAGGTCTATACAGACAGGAAGCAATATGGCTGGGCGGAGAGAGGAATATAAGGTGAGAGAAGACAGGAGCTCAACCCTTTTTTGGCTGAGGAGACGGTAAGAGTTGGCTGTGTCTTGCTCCTTTGTCTCTGACCTTTCAGCAAGCTTTATTTATTAGAACACAAACAAAATATCAACAGTTTAATCTTCACAGAAAAGATACTAGGAAATTAAACAAAACCATCATTTGTTAAACCAAATATAAACAACATGGACATTTTGAGAAAACAAAATAATATAAGTTTAAATATAAGCAATAGTTAATATTTAAAAATCTGTATTTACCCATATGCTTTTAATAGGACTACAATGTCACAATGCAATGTCAAAAAATTGGGGAGGAGGGCAATGTTTAAATCCAAACAAAGAACTTCCTCCCAATAAATTGAATTTAATTCAACAACATGAAACAAATAAAACACCTCTATTTTCATTTTTAAAAATTAACAGTGAGGGCTGGATGCAGTATCACTTAGCATGAGAAAGGCACCCCACTACAAATCAACTCTCATAACACTTTTCTCTATTCAATGTCCATTGTTTTTAGTCCCCTCCACAGACTGACTTTTCTACAACAAATAACTCAGTACTACCCTCGTACTCTAAATGACCTTCGGGAGAGACTGGGAGGCACTGGTGAATAACTTGTACAACTTGCATCAGGCTAGCTGGAGGTCCTGGGTTCGATCCCAGTTCCGCAAAAAAACAAAATAATTTAGATACTTCCTCCAACCAGATTATCAGTCAAGTCAGGCTCTCTACAGTATGGCTCCAATCTGCCTTCCAGTTTCCTTATTCAATTCTCATCTAAAGGAACTTCTCCAGTCAAATCATTTTATCAATCTTTGGAACACCTTGGGGCTTTTATAAATAACAAAGCCCCCCCCATTAACACTTTAGAAAACAAAGCAAAATTTTGTAAACAAATTTAAAAATAGGTAAGAATAAAATTAAGCAAGCAACACTTGGAACATTTTAGACAACTTCTAGTTATTTTCTTAACTCAAACCCTAATTTATACAGAAGCACTGGATTGCTGTAGCATAATGGAGTAAAGACAGTGCCCCCAAATCCCAAATCCCTTCAAGACATTTTTGCAGAACCAGTGCCTGATATTTATGTAATAAAACTCTTATAAAAACAAAAACACATAAAAACCAAGACTTGGTTTACATTTTTAAAGGACAAAAAAAGTGTATCTCAAGTTGGTACCTAAGATAAATCATATCTACTAGGACCACAGAATATCAGACCAAAAAAAAAATAACCTCTGACATATCAGATCATCACTGTACAATACTTAAGAACTCTTAAGTTGAGGATCTGTAGTCTCACAAGAATAGCAGGCATTTCAATAGCAAGTACCCAGCAAATACAGAGGAAAAAGATAAGAATCAAAAAGACTGTATTAGAAGGAGTAAAAAGAAGAGAGGGAGACTCAGACTGAACAAAGAAAGCTAAATACAAGATTTGGGAAGGACACAAAGAAATTGTGATAATGAGAAGGTGTTGCTGAAGTATAGAGAAGGCTCTGCTGCCTCAAGATGCATGTGTAAAAGTAAGGCACAGACTAGAAGTCTTCAAATAAGGAGTTGCCTGGTAAATTATTTTTAAGAAAGTCTTAGGAAAACCCCTGGATACTGGGATGAATTTAATTTAGAATTTAATCTTTCTCTTTTTCAAAAAATATTTTTATAATATTTTATTTCAATTGTACATTATTTCTAAGAGCTTGAGTCAGAATTTAAGCTCTAAACCTAAATTTACATCAACAACTGACTTTTCATACTCTCAAGTGGAGTACCAGCATTAATAGTAGACTTTTTAAAAATGCTTTACAAAAACACCAAAGAGGAGAAACACCCTGGATAAAAAATAAAAAGATGCTAGGTCAAAAGCTAGAAGTTGTCAGAATTGAGTTTTAATCTGGTTAACTCGGAAAGGAACACAAGAGAAAGCAGATGGGGCCTGAAATAAGCATCCTATTTTAAAGGTATAGGAATAAAAGAACTGGTGAAGTGTGGGGCAGGCAGCTAATAGAAATTTAAAAAGTCATTTCAAGGAGAGGAATGCTATAATTTCTCAGAGTCAAAATGAGCTAATGAAATGTTATTCAGGGCAGAAAACACAAAGTACTAATTAAGACTCTTGTTTCACACTGTCTCTCTAAAAGAAACCAGATCTGGTTGGGATAGCCTCGGAAAGAGAGGACTTAAGCCTGACAACATCTAAAGCTTATACAATATAAATTCCAATAATCTTTTCATGGTATAAGAAAGTTTATGTGAGATCAGAGTCTTCTCTTCATTGTCTTTTCTTTTTTGTCTGAGTTTGTGCAGATGCACACGAATGTGTTAGTGTGTATAAAGATGCCAGAGTTCAACGGTACCTGTCTTCCTTAATCATGGTCTTATTTTTTGAGTCTCATTGACCCTGGAGCTGGCTTGGCCAACAAACCTCAGTGATCACCGTGTCTCTGTCTCCTCAGCACTGATATTACAGGTTTGTGCTGCCACATTCAGCTTTACACAGGTGTTGGGGATTGAACTCAGGTCCTGGAACTTGCCCAGCAAGCACTTAACTGAACATCTTCACCAGCCCCACAGTCTTTTCTTGTATCATTCCTTTGGCTCAATAATAAAAATTACAAGATCTTAGGCCTGGTCCTTTTAACTTCAGAATTTTTATATCGTCACAGGAAAAAACCTTTTTACTAACAAGTATATGTAAATAAAAACAAAAACAACAACACTGAAAAACCAAAACTTTAAGCTGTGAATTCAAGTTGTTGCTGACAGGACTGGCTCTGTGGATTTGACATTCTGTGTTTTCTCTAACCATTTATTTTCTCCTAATTCTAACCACATACATTGCTATATTATCTATCGCCATCCCTTCATTTTCTGATATACACAAAAAACTATCAGCAACACTAGGTATACATGTGCACATATATACTTGTATACACAACATGAAGACACAGCAGAGAGCCCAGAATCAGAATATAAGTCAAAGATGAAGACATAAACAACACTGCAAGATATGAACAACAAAACAATTGATTCTTATTTCTAAGATAAAACAAACCATGATTGGTCGCTACAACTCACCAGATGGCTCCTCTGGCTCGCTTTCATTTTCTTCCTCAGGTGGGGCTTGAGGAGGTGGAGGGGGAAGCTTCTTTTCCTTCTCTGCTTTGGCATTTCTCTCTTCTTCTGAATAATACTCATCTTCTGAGAGGTTGGCCAAACTTTCATCCATCTCTCTGTATTCAACCTAAGTGGAAATGATACCAGAAAAAAACTAAATACAATGAGAATCAATCAGGGACTCTATTTGGAACCATTAATGGAAATTAATTGATTTCAAACTTCACAAGGATCAAGCGAACTTATAACAGTTATTAAAGACAAAAAGTCTGAAGAAAGAATATAGTGTCAGTTCAGGTTTACCCCAATCTGTAACTGTTTTTAAAAAATATTTATTTATTATGTATACAATATATGCCTGCAGGCCAGAAGAGGGCGCTAGATCTCATTACAGATGGTTGTGAGCAACCATATGGTTGCTGGGAATTGAATTCAGGACCTTTGGAATAGCAGGCAATGCTCTTAACCACTGAGCCATCTCTCCAGCCTCCCCCCCCCCCAATCTGTAACTTACATCATTATACTGGTCATACATCTAACTCAAGCTCTCTTCCAATTTTTTTTAAATGTGTATATTATATGCTCACATACTAAAGTTTCAACTAAAATAGCCTTCATCCAAAAATACAGTTAACTAGTGAGCCAGATATGGTGGCATATGCCTATACTTTGAGCACACTGGTGACTTTTAATTTCAAGGCTAACCAACCTAAGCTACACAGGCTGGTTATTCCATGGGCAGACTACATAAAGATGTCTTAGAATATCACACACTGTGGATGTAGCTTAGGCATTAGTGTCTCTTCCCACTGTGTTTTTTTTCCTGCCTTTCGCATTATTTGCCTCTTTAAATTGACAAATACTGAGAACAGATGGCCCAGCCTTGTAGTGATATTTTGTGTTTTAACAAATAAAGCTTGCCTGAGGATCAGAGTGCAGAGCTAAGCCACTAAAGGCCAGGGAGTAGTGGCACACACATTTAATCCCAGGACTCAGGAGACAGGGGCAGAGGGATCTCTGTGAGTTCAAGGCCACCCTGGGCTACAGGAGATTGAATCTGTCTAAAAGAGAGACAGAGCTCACACAAAGGTGATCCCAGCACTTGGGATCCCACACCTTTAATCCCAGCACTAGGGAGGTAGAGACAGGAGGTAGAGGCTGGGCAGAGAGAGAAAAATACAAGGTAGGAGGAGATAGGAGTTCAACACAATCTGAGGTTTGGTGGAGACAGTTGCAGTCTGAGGTGCCGTCTGACGACAGGATTGCTCCTTCGGTCTGAGCACTGGTAGAGGTAAAAGGTCTCTCTAGCGGCTGCTGCACTGCTTCTCTGATCTTTCAGCTTTCACCCCTAGAATATAACTCTGAGTTTTTATTATTAAGAACAATTAGAAATCGTGATACACAGCCTAGTTTGGTAGGTCTACTGTCAGGCCCAGGCACTGATCCTGCCGTCTTCAGTAACACCTTTACAAAACGCCAACCTAATTTTTATTATATAAAAACATGCTATTTTAAGAGGCGCCCCCATACTAGACAAATCTCAAAGCAACAAAACACTGCTATATTGTCTGTATATACCTCAAAACTCTTAAAGCAAAGCCTGTCTACACTAGCCTCAGCTTCATTTTTAAAAAATTCTGTGTGGTGTATATGTACAGGTATATGTACTCCTGTACATTCTAAGGCCAAAGAAGAAAACTGGGTGTCCTGTTCTATTACTTTCTGCTTTATTCCCTTGAGACAGGGTCTCTCACTGAACCAACAGCTTGGCTAGCAGTCAATAAACCTCAGAGAGCCTCCTGTTCCCACTTCCCCCACAATGCTGGCCAGCAGGGCCACACTCATCAGCTTCAGCTTGCCTTTTACTCCTTAAACGGATAACACCCACTGAAGCTATGGTTCACACTAGTTCTAAGTCTGACTATGAATGCGTAAAATTTCTCACCTCTTTGTTACTGCTACTTTTTTTGTACTTTATTTATTTATTTTGCTGTGGGTGTTTTACATCCAAGTGTTTCTGTTCACCACATGCATACAGTGTCCACACAGACCAGAAAAGAGCATTGGATCCCCTGGAACTGGAATTACAGATGACTGTAATTCACCACACGGGTTCTGGGAATCAAATCCAGGTACTCTGGAAGAACAGTCAGTGCTCTTAACCACAGAGTCATCTCTTGCTTCTAATTGTCCCCAAAATAAACACAAACCTCATTATTTCTTTTGAAAGTGTAAGATCTAATCACAAGTCTGGGAAGATGGCTCCTGGGATAAAAGCACAAATAGTAAACAGAAATGAAGACCAGAGACCCCAGCACTCACATAAAAGGTTGCCAGGAGTGGTGGCCCACATGTAATTCCAGTAATCAGGAGATACAGCATATCCTTGGAGTAAAATAGACAGCCAAATCACAAAAGTTTGGGGTTCAGTCAGAAACCCTGCCTCAGTAAATAAAGTGGAGAGAGATAAAGGGAAGACATTCTACATCAACCCCAGCGTCCACATGTACACAAACATGAACACACAAGCATGATACACATATGCACATAAAGAAAAAAGAGCTAATCGAGATGGAAAAACAGGAATTAAGTTCAAGAGAATTACAAAGACAATGGCTTAGTCAGTAAAAATCAGAAACAGGACAATCTTGGGGGTTCACAGTCATCTAGTCAAATCACTGAGCCCCAGGCTCAAAGAAAAAGATCCTAGATTAAAAATAATTCAGAGAAATGACTGAGAAGGACAACGGAGGTCAACCTCTTCCTCTATATAATCATAAACATACATACACATTCACCCAAATACACAGACGTATATATGAAAGCATGCACACATGCTCAAATGCACATGTGTTTGTGGTTTTTTTTTTAAAGAATTTAATAAAGTAGTTCTACAATTCCTATGAAAAGAACAAAATCAACATGATCTTGAAAAAGAACAAAGCTGAAGAGGTCACACATCTTGACTTCAAAAATCTTTTTCAAAACCACAGTAACTAGAACCGTGTGTTGGTGGCATATGGATAGAAAACTACATCAATGGGACAAAATGATAGGACCAGAAAGGTATTCCTTAGGTGATCACACTGGGGGCAGAAGATCAAGGCAAATACATAAACTGAACCTCATCAAAGTTTAAAACATTTGAAACTAAAAATATAAATCTTGCTATAAAACAATTTAAAAATCCATTTAAGGGGGCTGGAGAGATGGCTCAGAGGTTAAAAGCACTGATTGTTCTTTCAGAGGTCCTGAGTTCAATTCCCAGCAACCACATGGTGGCTCACAACCATCTGTAATAAAATCTGGTGCCCTCTTCTGGCCTGCAAGCATACATGTAGACAGAACACTGTAAACAAAGTAAATAAATAAATCTTTTTAAAAAAATCCATTTTTAAAAAAATGAGGGGGCTGGAGAGATGGCTCAGTGGTTAAGAGCAGTGGCTGTTCTTCCAGAGGACCTGGATTAAATTCCCAGCACCCACATGACAGCTTACAACTGTCTGTAACTCCAGTTCCAGGGGATCTGATAATGACACCTTCACATCAACGCACATGAAATAAAGTGAAACAAATTATTTTTAAAAAGTAAGTCAAGAATGTGACTAGGTAGAGCGCCCAGTGCCAAATAAAACTGGGTGAAAGTGACACACACCAGTAATCACAGCACTGTATTAAGAGGTGGTGGCGGGTGGATCTCACAAATGGCAAAAAAAAAAAAAAAGAAAAAAAAAGAAAAAAAAAACAGCTCTTGGAAAGCAGAGACAATCAGATATTTGTGAGTTTGAGGCCAGCTGGTCTACAGAGTAAGTTCCAGGACAGCAAGGACTATACAAAGAAACCCTGTCTTACTTAAGGAAATGTCCAACATCCTTAGTCATCAGAGAAATGCAAATCAAAACAACTCTGAGATTCCATCTTACACCTGTAATAATAGCCAAGATCAAAACACTGATGACAACTTATGCTGGAGAGGTTGTAGGGAAAAGGGAACACTTCTGCACTGCTGATGAGAATGCAAGCTGGTAAAACCCCTTTGGATGTCAGTGTGGTAATTTCTCAGAAAATTAGGAAACAACCTTCCTCAAGACCCAATAATACCACTTTTAGGTATATATCCAAAGGATGCTCAATCGTGCCACAAGGACATGTGCTCAACTATGTTCATAGCAGCTTTGTTTGTCATAGCCAGAACCTAGAAACAACCTAAATGCCCCTCAATTGAAGAATGGATAAAAAAAAATGTGGTACATTTACACAGTGGAGTACTACACAGCAGAAAAAAATAATGACAGCTTGAATTTTGCAGGAAAAATGGATGGAACTAGAAAGCATTATTTTGAGTGAGGTAACCCAGACACAGAAAGACAATTATCACATGTACTCACTCATAGGTGGTTTTTAAACATAAAGCAAAGAAAACCAGCCTACAAACCATAATCCCAGAGAGTTTAGACAACAATACGGACACTAAGAGAAACTTACATAGATATAATCTACATGGGAAGTTTTAGAAAGTATAAAAAGACAAGATCTCCTGAGTAAATTGAGAGCATGGGGACCTTGGGTGAGGATTGAATGGGGGAGGTGAGAGGCAGGGAGGGGAGCAGAGAAAAATGTAGAGCTCAATAAATACCATGGAAAAATAAATAAATAAATAAATGAAAGAAAGAAACCGTCTTGAAAAACAAAAACAAAAAAATCAAACCCCAACCATGTTCAACATTAGCCATTAAGGAAGTGCTTGCCAAACTACAATGAGATACCATTTCAGATCTACAAAGATGTCTACAGTAAGACAGACAATGCTAAATACTGACAAAGATAATGGAAATGAACCCACACACATTGCTGATATAAAAGGTGAAACTGTAGGGGCTGGAGAGATGGCTCAGTGGTTGAGAGCACTGGCTGCTCTTCCAGAGGTCCTGAGTTCAATTCCCAGCAACCACATGGTAGCTCACAACCATCTGTAATGAGATCTGGCGCCCTCTTCTGGTGTGCGGGCATACATGGAGGCAGAATGTTGTATACATAAGAAATAAATAAATCTAAAAAAAAAATTTATAAAAAAAAGGTGAAACTGTAGACACAACTTTAGAAAACCATTTGGTAGTATTTCCTCACAAAAGAAAAGTGAACTCATACCTGACCCAGCAATTATAATCCAGGTGTTACAAGACTTGAAACCATATGCTCACATGCTGCATATACTATTCATCCCTAAACATACAGAACAACAAAAAAATAGATGACCCCCCCATGTCCAGCAAATGGATAAATGATGGCAAACCCATACTAATGGCAAAAATAAAAGGCCACATATCCTGAGACTCCATACAAAATGTTCAGAACAGGCAACCCCATATAATCAGCAAGTAGATTAGTGGATGCCAAGGGGCTGGAGGTAGGGTGCGAGAAAAGACAGCTTCCACACAGGTGTCCTTGGAAAACAGAGAAACCAGAGAATATGTTCTAAACTGAACGTGGTGCTGATTCTGTCTCATGAATACATATTTAAAAAACAACATTGGCACGTGAATTACCTCAAATCTGTTTCTGGTCACACCTGCAACTGAATTGATAAAAACAAAACAAAACAAAACAAAAACCCACACAAAAACAAATGCAGGCAGTCACTTGGGAGGCTGACGCAGGACATCACAAATCCAAACCCTGTCGAGGCCACAAAATAAAGTCAGGACTAATTAGGGCAACTTAGCTTCAAGACAAAAAAGGGATATAGTGCAGTGGTAGAGAACCTGTCTAGCACATGCAATTCCCTAGTACAGCAGGAGAAAACAACGTATAAGGAGAGGTTACGACTTTAACACTTGTACTCATGTATTTTGCAGGGCTGTGGACAGAAACCCCCGGCCTTAAACACGCTAGGCAAGTGCTGTGCCATCCAGATACGTCCCTAGACCACTTCATGTACTCATTATATACCCACACGTATTCCTAGTCTTCCCTATTGGATTAAGAACTCTGCAGAAAACGCCAAAGTCTGTGCAGTAAAGCCACACCAAAGACTGGCAATGTCACTGCCCCCAGGTGGTTCTTCGTTTCAGTCACAAATGACACCTTGTCAAAACACCAAACTTTTCACCTGTAAACCTCAGTTTACTCATTCTTAAAACGAAGCTAACAACACCGGTTCAGTGGTGTTTGGGGGGGAAAAAAAAAACAAAAAACGAAAACGTTGGCCACGTGCCAAAACGCACCATCTGGCGCAGAGGTGCGAGACAGAGGTTATCTGTGTATAGCGTTGGATTTGATGCCAAATCTTTATCTTTGCATTTGCACCGTGACCAACTGGTAGGAGCATTCCTCATCCGCTTCCACGTCTGCAAAAGTCTACCCGAGGCCCCGAGACAGCGTGTGTCGCCGACCCTGAGAACCTCGGTTCGATTCCTGAGCATGGTAGAAGGACAAAAACCGACTCGGGCGAGCGGTCCTATGAGCTCCACTCGAGCCCGGACAATAATTAAATGTAAAAAAAAAAAAAAAAAAAAAAAAAAAGGCCAACGCCAAAAGACCACTGTGTGAAAAAAAAAATTTAAGAACCTGGCGTACAGCAAGACCTTTTCAAAAACAAAGAGACAGTCCCTTCCTTTTCATGTCCCTTGACTCTCGAACATCACCTCCAGCTCCCGCGTGCACCCGGACCAGAAGCCACCCCTATGTCCGTACACACCAGCCACACAGGTGGACCAGCGCGTCGGGAAGCCATCTTTCCCAGTCAGACGATCACGGTCACACCCTCCCGTGCCCGACAGCCGGGTCCCCGCACAAAGGCGGCCTCCCCTCCCCCGCCAACCCGACTCCCGGCCCCGGGGACCGGCGGCTGGGCCCGGCCTCACCTTCGCTCGCTTGCGCCGGCTGGTCCGTCGGCCCTCCGGGGTCTCGGCTATCCCCGTCTCCATGGGCGTCGCGGAGCCGGGCCCGGCCGTGGGCCCCGCCTGAGGCCCGGTGGACCCGGGAGGCTCAGCCAGGCCCCCGGGCGGCGAGGCCCGCGGAGGCTCCTTCTTTCGAGGCGTGCGCTCGCCCGCCGCCCCCGTGGCGACGTCGGTGGGGCCCGTCAGGCCCACGGTCGGCGCGGCCACCTCAGAGCCGTTCTCGGCGCCGCCCGTCGCCCCGGGCCCGGCCTCTGTCCCAGCCGCCGCCGCCGCTGCCGCTGCCGCCGCCGCCGCCGCCGCCTTCTTCCCAGACAACATCTCGGGCCGCCTGGCCGCCGCGGGCCGCAGGGGCCGCTCGGACTGCCGCTCCGTGGGTCCGCAGCCGCCTAGCCTTGCAGCTCCGCACCTCACACGCTCCGGGAGAAGCCAGACACCTCCGCGTGCGCACGCGCCCTGCGCGCTCCCGCCGCGTCAGGACAAAAAGCTGCAGCTGTGCCCCCCCGGCCATAGAGCGGCGTCCTGGAGGCTAGAGCGGAGCCGGAGTGAGGCCGACGTAGAGCGCCCCCTGCGGTAGGGAGGTGGCTAATACCATTAAGTCTAACTGCAGGGCCAGGGTTGGATTATGGAGTTCTGGCTTTTGGAGAGTTTACCACCTAATTGAGACGGGGAACGCCCAGAAGGACGACTTAATTAATGATCGCTTAATTATCCTACCCTGTGTTACTCAACCTTAGAGCACTTGCCTTGCTTGTATATGGCCCTGGGTTATCCATAACCGCCTAGTTTGGACTTGGGGAAAATGAAGAGTGCACGAATTTCCATGGTAATAAAATTGAAGAAATGAGGAAATCCTGGTTTGAGTCAAAGTGAGACTCTCTTGCCGCTGAGCCTTGCTCATTTTGTTTCTTGGGTCAGGACACCGTCCACATGCACACTCCCCAGCATGCCTCCTCCATGTCCTTATCTCCAGGCATGGAACACCTTTTTTTAAATTAAGTCACTTCTTTCTAACGTAGTGGTGGGTGTTTTATTCGTGGAATGTTGAGATGTATGGGAAGTTGAGTGTGGGTGGTGGTGTGTGGGTAATCACCAAGGAAGACTGCTCGAACAGGAGTTTACGCTAATAGAAAAACCTTTATTAGCCTGCTGGCGACTACTGGGTGTTCCGGGTTGCAGTGTAGCCCCCAGCCTTTCTCAGGGTGAGCGTCTAAGCCCAAAACACCATGTTCTGGGTTGACATACTTCAGTTAACAAGAAAAGTTGGCCAGAAGCAAAACCACAGAAGCCAAAAGGCAAAGCTAGTACATATTCCAAAACTACGGACTTTGATGGACTAGGCCTTCGTTTTGGCAGATGGTGCTGTCTGTGCTGAGTTTTACACCCTGAATGGTACTTTTCACCATGGAGTCAGTTGTGCTAGCGACCCAGGGCCTCCTAAAGTCTGGGGCCCCAGTACAGGTGGCTTATTTATTTATTTATTTCTTCCACGGTGGGGAAGTTGACTGCCAAACAGTAGGGGCCAATTTACTGGAGGGAAATCCCATCCTGGGATTAGGGTGATGTTTACAGGGGCGTAAGGATCCATCAGAACTCATTGAACTACACGTATAGGCCTTAAAGAAAAAAAAAATGCAAGAAAAAATGTAATCATAGTACAACATATGTCTCGTGTGTGAGGCTTGTCCAAAATCAACAACATCTAGTATAATTATAATGAGGGAATGGAGACGAGCAATTTAGGGGAAGGGTCGAGAATGTGGGCCGTGGGAAAGGCTGCCTGGGGCTAGCTAAGCCCTGCCCTCCCATCAGACACATTACTCTCCCTTCTCTCCAGTGGCCAGTAGCCACTCTACCTTCCGCCTCTATGAGTTTGAACTAGCTCATAGTTCAAGGTACACAGTCGGTCGGATAGGGGAACCACGGCAACGGGAGCAAGCTGGCCACATCACGTCCACTGTCAGGAAGCAGAGAGTGATGAATGTATGGGTATTTCAACTCCCACCCATCTCCTACAGGCCAGCCTTCCCTTCCTCTCGGTTCCGCCGGTTCCACCACTAAGGCTAACTAACCATCACTGTGTGTAAGCACTCCCGCTAACCCGCTAACTAACCTTCACTGTGTGTAAGCATTCCCGCTGAGCTGCAGCTCCAGCTCCCCACATTTTATTTATCCGTTCATTTATCAATGCAGAGTTGATTGCTCAAACTTTTGGCTTTTATTCCTTTCCTTTTTTGTTTTTTGGGTTTTTGTTGTTTTTGTTTTTCGAGACAGGGTTTCTCTCTAGCTTTGGAACCTGTCCTGGAGCTCACTCCGTAGACCAGGCTGGCCTTGAACTCCACAGAGATCCGCCTGCTGGTTTTAAAGGCCTGTGCCACCACTGCCCAGCCCTTTCCCTTATCTTTAAAAGCTTTTAAAACTCAATCCCAGCACTCAAGAGGCAGAGGCAGGCAGATCTCTGTGAGTTCAAGGCCAGCCTGGTTTACAAAGTGAGTTCCAAGACAGCTAGGGCTGTTAAACAGAGAAACCCTGTCTTTAAAATATATATATATATGTATATATATATATATTTTAATATTTGTGGTGTGTGTGTGTGTGTGTGTGTGTGTGTGTGTGTGTGTGTGTCTGCCTGCTGTAGCATTGGTTTGGAAGTCATAGGCAACTTGCAGGAGTCAGTTCTCCCCTTCCACAATGTGGGTCCCAGTGATTAAACTCAGTTTGTCATTGTTTACCTACTGGGTCACCTCACTGATATACACACACGTTTAAAAAGTTAACATCTGCCAGGCATGATGGCACATGCCTGTAATCCTAGCATGCAGGAGCCTGAGGCAGGAGGGCCACACATTCTAGATTAGCCTGGCTACATAGGAAGATCTCTCTCAAAAAAAATCAAACAAAACAAAAAAGTTAGTGTCTTAGTTAGGGTTATTATCGCTGTGATAAAACACCATGATCAAAAGCAACTTGGGGAGGGAAGAGTTCATTTGGCTTGTACTGCCACATCACTGTTTTTCACTGAAGGAAGTCAGGACAGGAACTCAAACAGGGCAGGAACCCCGGGGGCAGGGGCCGATGCAGAGGCCCTGGAGGAGTGCTGCTCACTGGCTTGCACTCTCTGGATTGCTCATCCTGCCTTCTTAGAGAACCCAGGACCACCAGTTCAGGAATGGCACCACCCACAATGGCTGGTTCCTTCCCCATCAATCACTCATTAAGAAAACTCTCCAGGCTTGCCTACATCCAATCCTAAAGAGGCATGTTCAGATGACTTCAGCTGTATGCGTCAAGGTGACATAAAGTTATCCAGCAGTTAGCAAGGTAGTATCTGACTTTACATAGTAAGGCCACTAATCAACATTAAGAAGTTAATTAAGGGCTGGGGAGACAGTTCCATGTGTAAAGTGCTCACTGTGCAAGCCCAAGAGCATGAGTTTGATTCCTAGCACCCATGTAAAAAGCCAGGTGCGGGTATACGCTTGCAATCCCAGCACTGGGGAGATGGAGACAGAAGAATCCCTGGGAATCATCGGTGAGCCCCAAATCAGTTGAAAAAAAATAAGGTGGAAGAC